>VCCN01001303.1:6075227-6110356 GCA_006491835.1 Architeuthis dux
AGCGAGCTCAATGCAGCCAATAGGCTCAAAGCTATAAACACTTAGCAATACCTGTAGTAACATACAGCTTCAACATCCTCAACTGGAAGCTGAATGACATCAAGAGACTGGACACCAAGACAAGGAAAATGCTTACCAAGGAGAAGATGCGTCACCCGAAAGCAGATGTCGACAGGCTCTACCTACCAAGAGCGTCAGGGAGACGGGACATAGTCCAACTTGAACTTACATTCGAGACCACCACTATTGGGTTAGATGCATACCTCTCAAAAACTGATGGTCCACTCATCCAAATAGTAAAACACCAGACCCACTCCATAAAAGAGAGGCTGCACTCTTCAAGAAACAACTTGATATCCCCGAAACTCCACAAATAGAAAAAGAGGCGACCTCCATCTCTGCCAAACGAGTAAAGCAGAAGGCAAAACAACATGACCAACAACTGCAAAAAATATGGGAGCAAACAAAATGCATGGGAAGTACCCTAGAAGGGTGAAAGAAGCAGATGTAGACCAACAAACGACATATCAGTGGCTGAGGAGCACCGGACTGAAAGCAGAAACGGAGGGCCTGATCATTGCTGCACAAGACCAAAGCCTCACAACCAGATCCTATCATCACCGCATAATAAAGGATGGAACAGAACCACAATGCAGGATCTGCGGAAAGTACGAGGAAACGGTCGAGCACATCGTCTCAGGCTGCCCGGAACTGGCAAAGACCGGGTATACCCGCAGGCATAAAAAGGCAGCATACCTACACTGGAAGATCTGTAGGAAATACAGAATCAAAACACCTGAAAGATGGTATGAGCACCAACCTAACACTATCACTGAGAACGACGAAGTCATCATCCTATGGGACATGCCCGTCCAAACTGACAGAAAAATAAGAGCGAATAGACCTGACATCGTTATCAAGGACAGAAAAGAAAAGAGGTGCATGCTCATCGACATAGCAATACCATCTGACAGAAACACTTCCGGATTTCAAGCCTGGAGTATTGTAAGTCAGTCAGATTGGGAAGAGGATCACAAAGCACTGAAAGTCGCTAGACAGACGTCCTAATTTTTTTTTAAACAAAAAGGAAAATATGTCACCAGAAATGGTAGATCATTTTGACAAACAAATTATGGATGGATTGAAAAAACCATGCAATGGGCTATTACAAAATATTTTCCAGGTCATGCGCCGGACAAACCGGGGTAAAATAAAGAGAATCACACGAAATGAAGAGACGATCAGTCTCCTCTCCGACGGTGATCAGTTAACATCACATTTGTCTTAGTCCTTTTGCTTCATCTTCCTTTTCAGTGAGATCAAGATGAGATCCGTCTTTAAAACACAAAGGAATAATCACCTCAACACACGATGGCTAATTTCCTGCCTCCGTTTCCACTATTTCAGATACACAACGGAGAAAACACAACTGGCGTCAGATGGCGAAAATGGATCGAAAAGTTCGAGAATCTGCTGTGCGCCATGGACGTAGAAAACGAGAAAAAAAAGGCCATGTTTCTCCACTACGCCGGCGATGAAATTTTTAAAATCGTCGATAGCTTCACAGATGAAGACAAAGGACTCGGAGCAACATATGTGGTGGATAGGGTACGAATACCAGCGGACTACGAAAAACTGAAATGTTCGCTGACGGCATATTTTACCCCAAGGAAAAACACGTGCTACGAGATTTTCAAATTCAGACAAGCGATCCAGACAGCTTTGGAAAACTTGGACGGGTATTACACACGACTCCGGAATTTGGCCGCCACGATTTCCAACACGTAGAACGTGAAATTCTGGCGCAAATTCTACAAGGCTGTTCTTCCACGTGGGTCAGACGCAGAGCCTTGAGAGACGACTCCACTCTCAAACAAGTGCTCGACGGAGCAAGGGTTACCGAGCTCGCAGACGCGCGAGCTTCAGCAATAGAGACACACGCTGTACACGCAATATCTGGCCGACTAAGCTACAATCGAAGCGGTATCCGCGCCGTTTCGTCTGTATCAGACGAAACGGCGCAGACTTTTCTGCCAAAGTCAACACGGAGATGTCCAGGGACGGCTATAGCAATCACCAACCAAACTCAGCAAGTTCGCCACCACGTGTTGCCAACAGACCGCGTGGAGATGGAACTTCGGACATCTGCCGTTACTGTGGAAACTCAACAGCACATCCTCTCTGTCCAGCCAGGGGTGGGGGGAATGTAGAAGCTGTTACAAGATTAACCATTTTGCACGGGTTTGCTGGTCTTCCAGGCACAAACTCAACAAAATTTCCGAACCTATGACTAAGAGAGCTCCATCCCCATATCCATCCAGTGACGAGTCTGTTTTAACGGTCAATGGCAGGCGAGTCCGAAATTTTAGTATCCCTGCCGTCACTGCCCATATAAACAGGACTCCAATAACGTTTGCAGTCGATACTGGTGCCAGTGTTAATATTCTCACTGGGCAGGACTACGATGGCATGCCGGACTGACCCAAGCTACAGAGGTGCGCATCCAACATATACGCGTACGGGTCCACACGGGCACTTCCCGTGCGTGGACTCATCTACGCTAAAATTGCACGGAATGGAATCCATGGTTGTGGATTCCAGCGGACCGAACGCTCACAATCTTTTAGGCGCTGACTCAGCTCAGGCGCTGAATATAATCAAAATAGCTCATCACACCACGCATCAGCTCAGAAACAAAGACAGAATAACAGACTACATGAGCGCACAACAGGCGAGGATAGAGCAGTTGGAAAAGAAGTTAAAACTGTCCTAGAAGCGCCTAGCAGCAATTGAAAAACAATTAAACGAAACACAAAGCCAGTCAGACTCAACACACACACCGGCGGCGGAAACGGAAATCAAGACAACAAGAAAGACACAAAACGAAAAATACACAAAACGCACAGCACACACGCAAAACAATAACTACACACACGCAGAACCGTTGATCCTGGGAGACACTACAATGTAAAAATAAAAAAATAAAAAAAAATAAAACACAAACACTAAAACTGACATGGTTCGTGCTTTTGCTCTGTAGTTTTTGGTTTGAATTTACCTAAAGATCCAAATTGTTGGTTTGTTACCATAATAGAGTAAAAATCATTTTGATGGGTTTTATGCTAATAATAATAATAATAATAATAATAATAATAATAATAATAATAATAATAATATCAACATAGCACTATGAATTTCAAGAGTGTTATATATTGTGTAAACTCTGGTCATTCATGCAGTTGTTGTGACTCATTTTCATTTAACTGAAATTAATACTAATCTGCAGAGTGGAATAATCCAATAGATAAAAATACCAAACTAATAATAGTCCCTTTATCTTCTGACGTCATTTCCCTTTAGCTCTTCCTATAAATATGGCAACTCCCTGTTGCCCAAGGCTCACTTTTCGGTTGACACCAGTTGGCAAAGCCCACACACCCTCTCTGGCATGTGTTCCTTTCCACAGCATAATTACCTCTTGGCCTACTAGTTTCTGTCTCCCATGGTGATAACCTGATCGCAAGACCAGTATTTGCTTTCAGCTTCTCTAAGGGCTAACACTAGTGCCACTGCTAGGTTCAGTAGCCAAGTAGCTAAACACTGTAAAACTCCCTACATGGTGAATAATGTAATGAACCTTTTGTCATCAATATTTACTGGCAGATAGGAATCCACAGTTTTCCCTAGGCAACCCAAAACTTGTGTGCCATATCCTCACCTTCGTTAACTTTGCATATCCTATGTTTTCTCTGCTATTTCTTAAAATATTACCTTTCTTTTAAGTCCTTCATAACTAGACCTGTTGTAACCATGGATTAAATATTTGTACGTTCCCTTCCTAATTATATTTCCCCCTATTTTAGTACTAGCAACTATCTTTCTGTTAAGACTTAATCCTCTCTACTCGTACATTCATGTATTCATGTTTTTCCTTCCAGCCTCAATGTACATACTCATTTTTGTATTAATGTTCACTTCTTATTAAATGTTTGTCTATAAATATCTGCATTTGTCATCATCATTATTCTATTTTCTATTGTATGAATTCATTCTTCTATTTTTCGATCGGACTCTACTCATAACGATTGGACTGTCTTTGTTGACTTACGTGTTGAGTCCATTTTCCAAAATGGCTGGCTTTGTGATCAATGGCGAATGCATCTTTTTCATTTTCCATTAACGACATCACAAATTTTGGCACAAATTTGCCACGTGGACTCAATATAATCCCTTGCATCTTTAATGCCTTCCTTCTATACTGGTTTTAATAATTAATATAACAACCTTATTCTAATACAGAACTCTTTTACCAGCTTTCTTTACTGGTAAATTTAATTATTGTAAGACCCTTGATTCTACACAGTTATTAGGCAAGTAATTAATAATGAAGAGATCACTTAAAATACCAACCAGGAAATTATAAGATAGCAAAATAAAAAAAGCCAATCTAGCAAACTGTTGACAAAAACTTTTTAAGGAACAATTCTGAATCAGTGGTACTGGGCACCTGTACATTTATTTTTGGGACATTTAATAAGAAACTTGCTTACCGACAGGATAGAATCGTGGCTAGCAACAAGTGCTGAGAGGAATAAAATTAATATTTTAATTATGATAAATGCATATTTTTATCATTCTGGCCAGATAGGGTCATGATAATGTTATTTTGGCAGCATTTTTGGAAATATGAGCTGTGGTGCACATATTTGTGGTTTATCAAAAAAAGAATCCACTGTTTAGCAAAACTCAAACAAGTAACAGTGAGGGATTGGCCCAGTGAGTTGGAGGCAAGAGTAACAGGTATAGTTTGGATATTTTCTACAGTTTTGAGGAGAAGGGTCATTAACATTCAAATGGTTCTTTAGATGATTGAACTCCTTCTTGTTGTTTGTGTTGTAAACACAACGTTTCGGCCAGTCCATTTTTTGGCTTTCTTCAGGTGTAAAATCTGAGTGTGATGGGGTCCCAATAGAGAGAAGCAAATGTCTAAGCAGCAAACAGCAGCAATAGTTTTAGTAATGCCAGCCAGGATTTTGGTACCTACAAGTAAGATCTCAGAGGAAATGTCCCGATGAGTATTACATAGTCAGTAGCACAGATAACAGGCATAGATTGGCCCTATTCTCAATGTAAGTTGCTTCTTTTTGTCAGAATAAAGGTAGAAGATACCAACAACCTTTCTTTATTACCATATACTAACAAAACTCCTATCACTAACCTAACACATTCACATAACAATATTATAAAATATCCTATTAGCATTGCAAAGAATTGCAGATTAAATTGTAAAATTCTTCTTTTACTATAATAGTAATACTACTCTCACTATTTACATTAATAGTGTTTTATGTCAGCCTAAACCCTTAGATATATAATCACATTTAAAAAGGAATATTTTTTAAATGCAAGTGATATAGTTTGACTACCATAAAATCTTTTGTTTGCATTTTTTTTATTGTTATTCATTTTGGACACATTGAGCAATATTTTTATTTTGATATTTTCACTTTTCTATTGAAAATTTGTTTGGATTATGTAAAAGCATAGTTTTATGTTTTATTTACAATGAATCAATAAATAGACATCTTTCTGATGGATCAGAAAGTTGAGTTAGATAAAGACAATAAACTTTCTATCCTTGAGCAGATGTATAACTGATGAACCTCACAGAAAAACTGTAATAGATCAGCACCTCTTTTACTGAAAACAGGTTACCTTGCTTAGAAGAAGAGAAAAGAATTTGTATTGTTTTAAAAGAATAATATAAATTCAGATTCTGTTTAAGATTGATAAGTATATCTGCAAGGTTATTTCGGCTTATTTGTGGTTCTAATGAAGTAGAGGAATTGTAAAATCATTATCATTATCCTATATTTTGTCATCTTGATCATGTACATCATAATCAGATTGCAAATAGGATTTATTATTAGAATGTATTGCAACAGGCAAGTCTATTCGATGAAGAACAAACTTTATAGCTATTCTTACATAAGGATAAATAATATTGTTTTTCTTAGGTTAAAAATACTAATAATTGTTAGACCTCAACTACTACTACTAATAATAATTATGAGGAACCTTGATTTATTCCCTTTTGTATATGTGTTTGCGGTTGTATCATTGTTGTTGTTGTAAGCGACTTATTACAGAATTAAAATTGTAAAATGTAACACGTTCTTATGCCTTCTCTCTTTCATCAAGAAACATGGTGTCAGGAAGTATCAGACCAAATTAAAAATAAGAAAAGAAATGACAAGAAAAAGGACAGTAAGGGAATTTGATTTTCATTTTGATTGGAAGTGGTTCTGTTATTCAAAATTCGTATCAAATTTCAGTGAAAGTGAATTCAGATTTGATTTGATTTGACTAGATTTCACGGATAAAATTGAAAATGATGTCTGTAAACTCTTCTAAATGTTTGGACTGGAATGCAAGGAATTTGCATAAAACCTTTACTGAATGGCTGGAGGAAGTGGATTTATACTTTGAATTCCAGGAAATTGAAGGGGAAGAAGCAGATAATGCTGCAAAAAGGGTGAATGTTTTGAAGAAGAAAGGGAGTCTTTTATGTACCTTCTGGGAAGAAAAGGACAGCAAATTTATAAAACATTAGTGATTAAAAATGATGAAATGATGATAATGGTTAAAAGAGTGTTTAGAAAGTTTTATAAACCGAAAAAGATATTGATAGTTGATAGAGTTGATTTTCTTAGAAGGGATCAAGGCCCTAATGAAAGTTTTGAAAATTATATGTTGAGTTTGAGATCTAGTGCTAAGGACTGTGAATGGAATAACGAATGAAAGGACATGATCAAATTACAGATAATTAAAGGAATTAGAGATAAAAATGTGCAAGAACTTTTGTTAAGAGCAGAGCAGGAGAGTAAGATTCAATTGAACAAGACAGATAATAAAGACAATGATTTAAATGATTCGATTAAGGATGATATTAATGCTGCTGGAAAAGATTGGAAAAGGTATGCTTATTGTGAAAAAAAACATGTGAAAGGAATGAGAAATTGTCCGATGTATGGAAAAAAAAGAATCTTTTTACAACTTCCAGTGTTTGTTGGGCAAAGAAAGATACTAAAGACAATGAATGTTTTTCCAGATTGAAGGAGAGACAATCCAAAAAGTGCACACAATCTTGAAATTGAACGTAAAGACATTAAGTTCATGTTGGATTCAGGAGCAATGCTGAATATGATACCTGCAGAATTTGTGAGAAAAAATAAGATAGAACATTTGATTCAAGGAAGGAAACTGCTATTTCTGTTTATAGAGGCAGAAAAGTCAAAGCAATTGGTGATATGCAAGTGGAAATTAGTAATCCTGTTAATGGAAGGAAGATCAAAACTAGTCAGAGTTGTTGATGATGAAGTACCACTGATTTTAAGCTGTGATACATGCCTGAATTTGGTGCAGTTTAGTTTGGATCAATTTGATTCAATAGTTTCTGCAACAGACAATTGTGATTTCAGAGACTGAGCTGTGAAAAAGACTTAGATGTCAATGAATCAATTTTGAAAGATTTTATTAGAATTTCCAGTGATTCACAAATTTGCTAATCAGAAATCGAAATTCAGCAAATTGGATGTGAGAAGTGGATTTTGGCATTGTAAGCTAGATGAAGAATCAAAGTAGACAACTTTCAGAATACCTTAGGGAAATTATAGATAAAAGAGATTACCAATGGGCATCATGCCAGATAGTAAGGCTTTTTAATCAAGAATGATAGACCATTTTGCAGGGTTAAATGGTGTTGATATTCAGGATGATTGGTTGGTGGAAGGATTCAGAAAGAACTCGAGTAAAGCCATGAATGATCACAATTGTAATTTGAAGGTATACTTGCAAAGATGCAGAGAAAGAGGCATCAAAATTAATCTAGACAAATGCAAGTTTATGATAGAGGAAGTTTCTTATATGGGTCATGTATTGACAAATTCGGGTTTTAAGCCTGATGAAAAGAAGGTCCGTGCAATAGTGGGGTTTCTGGAACCACCGGAAACCCCACAATTGCTGTGATTTGTATCATTTGAGATGATTCCTAGGTATGGTTAAGTATTTTACCAAGATTTGATCATACTTTGACAACGAAATGTGAACTGTTAAATAGACTGACAAGGAAAGACCAAGCTTTCCAATGGGCTCAAATACAGCAGAAGATATTGGACAATGTAAAGAAAGCCATAGTCAATGAACTAGTCTTAACCTATTATGATCTGAAGAAACCTGTTATTGTTCAGATGGACAGGTCTGATGTAGAAGTTGGAGCAGTCCTCATGCAGGACAGGAAACCTGTCTCATTTTCTTCGCACGTTTGAGATGATTGTGAAAAGAATTATGCCTCAATTGAAAAAGAAATGAAAACCATTGTATTTGGATTGCATAAATTCAGTGACTAATGTTATGGACAACATGTAACAGTGGAGTCAGATCGCAAGCCATTGGCAGTAATAAATAAGAAACCTTTGAGTGAAGTACCAAAAAGAGTGCTAAGAATGTTGCTTTCAATTAAAAAATTCGACTATGAGATTGTATACAAGAGTGGCAGTGAAGTGATAATTGTGGATACATTGTCACAAGCTCCAGTGAAGGATGAACAATTTCAATTCTAGTTTAAAGCTGGAATTTCTTGCTATAAGTGATCAAACTAGAGACAATTTAGTTAACACTTCAAGAGATGATGAGATTTTGCAGGATTTGATTATGCTGATCAAGAAAGGATTTCTGAGGAACTTTAAGGATATGAAGCTGCGATTGAAGTTTAAGGATTACTTGTCAACAAAAGATGGACTAATCTTTTATAAAGATCATGTGTTTATACCTGCTTTAATGCTTTAATGAGATATGAGATGAAAATGAAATTTAGCTGTTGATAGCAACATGAGACATGCTTTAAGTACAATATTTTGGCTTGGAATGAGACAAGAACTACAGGAAATGTATATGAATTGTGAGCTATGTAACAACCACTCACAAAGGAATTGTAAAGAAATGCTGATTCCAAGACCTGCGCCTGAATATCCATTCCAAAATATAGGTCTAGATATCATAACAATTGATGAAAAAAATATTTGATTTGTGTGGATTATTTTCCCAATTATGCATTAGTACACCTGCTTTGTCACATGAGCAGTTCCTCAGGGAGCCAGGTAATTTTTTGCACTTGCAGAAATGTTGATATGGCAGGTTTTGATGGTTTTTCCTTCATGATAGGACATAATCTGTCATTTTCTACATACCTGCCATACTTATCAGGTAGGAGAAGGACTGGGTTGCAAAGTGAGGCCTGTTTGTACAAGCTGAATTTACAAAGACTCCTAAGAAAATGAAAGTGAAATGCATCATCAGTCGGAGGCAGAGATCGCAGATCTCCTTTGCTAGAAGCAAATAAATGGGCCGAAACCTGAAACTACTGGCATTTTGCCAACAGGCTTCATTGCAACTGTTGCTGCCCTCGTTTTGCCCTGTCTGGGGCAGCTCATTAACAACAGTTGCTTCATAATCTGAATAGCATCTGACAAAATTCCTAGTACAAGATTGAAGCCATCAAGGAAAGAAGCATTTGACCAGCATGATGAGAGATTTGCCCAGTTGCATGGGTTGGACAAGAATGCTTTCCATGCAGGAATGGCCAAAGTGTCTGCAGGAACATACTCAGGTGAAGCATTGCCCATTTACTGTCATTGACGTTCATTCCCCTTTAGACTCCTTAGGCCAAAGTCATACCAATCACCAATGAAATGTACTTCCTGGCAGTCAATGTGTTTCATACCCAGGATTTTGTTCTTGTATCTCTTCTGGAGTTGCACAAATGAAGTAGCTCCTAGAGTCTGAAAACTTTTGGATAAATGACATTGCATCAATAATATAAACTGCCTTAGATGCACCACCAACATGCAATTCTTTCAATGGCACCCATGAATTAACAACCTTATCTTGCAGAGTCTCCAAAAAGTCTGATTTGGTTCCTTTCCGCATTGGGAATTCACCCTTGACTGGTTCAAACAAAGAAGGTAAGTCCTGTGTGAAGCAAAGGGCCCTTGTAATGGAACCTTCTCAGATATTAATTGTTTCACTTTGTCTTGTTTCTTCTTTCCTTCTGCTGTGTTGATTTTGTCAGAATTAGTTGTGTAGGAAGAAGGTTCTTTCAAGTGAAAGGTTCAAACTTACCAGGACGATTTCTGAGAGAAATGTTCAATAGTGTCTGTTGTTCCAGGAATGCCCTTAACAGAGAGAGAATTATTTTGCAAGGTAAAAAGAGGCATAAGAAAGGACGTGGATATCTGCTTGCCGAGAGTCATATTTATAATGAAATAAAACAATCAGGACATAAATCTTAATTAGTAAATGACAGGTGAAAACCCCATCCTAGGATTTTTTAGTTTGATTGTGTTGACCACCAACATTTTTGCTAGAGTCTGACTGATTTATGCATCTGGATACTTTTATAAAGTTTTGGTGTTTTGTTTAGGATATAGATTTGGGTTATCTTCAAATGAATGTTATTTCACCAGACCGATATTTCCTAAGTGTGAAATGTTTTCTTCATGTTGACTCAGTGGATATATGGTTACATAACTATGCATTCATTAATGCTTAGTTTAAGGACACATCTTGTACTGACAACTAGATTTATCTTTTCATGTTTTAACTAACTGATTAGGGAATGAATGTGTTGCCTCTCCACAAGTTTAATGAAATGACAAAACAGGAGAAGCATGAATAAAATATCAATTCCATGCTGTTTCTGTTGTTGTTGATGATGATGATGTTACTGTGTAGGAAACATGTGAGTGGCCACGCATGATAAATGCCCAATGATTCATTCAAGTTTATATTATTTTAGAGCTACAATGCTGTTCTTTTTTATTTGGAAGCTTGAACATTCTGCATTATGATTCATAGTGTTCAAGCTTCAAAATAAATTTTAAAAACTGAGGATTGTAGCTCTAAAAAATGGTTTGTCGGGCACTTATTGTGCGTGGAAATTCATGTATGGATTCCACACCTGCTGTGTTGTCTGAAATCATTCTGCTGTGATATAATGACATTTAACAGGTAAACATCACAATATTATATGTGCCCTAAAAAATAGAGGATTATGCGATTTATTATAAATTAACACCCAAAAACTTTTTATGAAACCTAACGAAATCTTTCCAAAAACATCAGGGGGAGATGTAAGGAACAGATTCCTACAAAATTATTTTCATAATAAAACTCACAAAGTAGCAAATTAGAAATGTGTTTGTTTTAAGCCCTGGATTTTTAGCTCAACTGACTTTCTGTGACCTTTTGACCTCCCCTGAAAGTTAGCCAATCAAGTATTATTACATATCTGACATTCTAACAAAAAGAATGATGGGTAATTTGTTACTATTGAGTCTTGCAATCATGACATATTGACAGTAACATTTCCCCTACACTTAAGCTGACAACTGCCGAAATCGAAAAAGTTAAGTCAAAAAGTCATTGCTACTGAATTTTTGCATTCCAATCCAACTGGCCACTGTCACTTTTCTGGTGTCCTACACCCCCATGATCCAGGGGTCAGAAATTTTACGTCAGGCTGTGACATCAAAATTTCTTTTTTTCACATTTTTCAACCTTGGATTAGACTATAAGGAAGCGATCAATAAAAGATACAAGCTGCTGATTTAAATTAGTCATTGAATCTAAACAATGAAAACATTTTCACAGCATACATTTGTGTATTAGAAACATCAACCAAAACTGTTAACATAGGTTTCTTCAGTTTTTAAGCTGGTCAGCCTGGCTATGTATGTATCACGCATACAAGCCGCACCAATTGAGTTAGAGGGCTGAAAATTTAAACATTTACTCCTTACTCTAGAAAAAACGTTTTGTTTTTTCAAAATTCTCCCCCTAAATACCTTTTTAGAAGGGGGGGTTCAGTTTGCAATGTTAGTTTATGTTGAATTAATCCCTTAGTTTGTGTCTGCTTGTTATTAGAAAATTCAAACTTTTTTTAGTGATCACAGCCTGACAAAAAGGTGATTCATTGATCCAATTTTTCTAATTACTTACCCCCAACACAGCATGCTGCCAAAAGATGTTGGTTGCATGATGGTTTCTATTGATTGAATAACCAGATCTGTTTGTGCATTCAATGTAAAGCAAGTTCACAAAGTTTCCTTCTTTATTAAATTAATAAGTTTACTTAATTTACAGGAACTGTTGAGACAAACTAAAAATTAACTTTTAATTACCAAAGTAGAACATTAAATATTCTACACTGATGATATGTGCAAGTACATACACCTGAGCATATGTATATATTTTTAAAGGCAATGTGTGAAGATCTATATTTTCATGTGACTATGTTTATAGTTGTTCTTTAAAACCAAATATTCTATTTTTATTTTTAAAAAACAAAATTGAAATTCTTTTTCTTGGTTCACTTCTTATGAATTGAAAAGTAACAAATGGTTTCTGAAGCTTTTTATATTGAAAATTTTCCCAAACAATTTATCAAAAACAGTTTATAGAAAACAAAATTTACCATTGCAAACTATTTACTAATTTTGATTAGAGTGTTTTCCTATTTGCCATTTACATTCAATGGACAATTCTAAAAACATTATTGTTAAAATAAGGGAAATTACATTATGTATTTATAAGCAATACCTCTTGAATTTATTATGGAGAAGATTCTTCTGATTCAAGATTCTCAGAGGAGGTAATTTTTTTATTATTGCAATCATTCAGAATATCTGATGAAGACAGAAGATTAACTGAAATGCACAGTAGAAGAAAAAAGAGAATAAAAACACAGACACAAAAGAAAATTGTAATGGACAAACTTTCTTAGATTTTTATTTAGCAGAGAAATGTGAAAATAGAAAGATTTTTCTATACATTTCGTTTGTCTTTTGGCAGTGTCAACATATCAATCTCAACACATAATTCACTGAAATGAAAAGTTAGATTTGAACAGAAACAATTATCCTGAAGTCTTATAACCACAAAAGTTATAGTCAATGCATATAAAATTAATTCTTATTGATGACAAAGTTGAATAATATTCAACCTGGACAGTATAAAATGGGTCACCTTTTACTAAGTCCAACCTACATTAAGATACAGTTTTGCTTCATTTGCAATGTGGCTAGATATAGTGCTAGCTTTTCAGTGTGCACAAAAATAAGTTATTCATGCAAGCTTTTAACATCATCATTCAATACTGATAAGTTGCCATTATTATCTACAATATATTTATTTTGTCTGTGACATTCTTTTTGTATTTTCTTTCATTTTTTTAAGCACCAAAGAAAGAATGAAAGAAGCTTAAAAAATTTCATGGTTATTCATTTTATTTTTATTTTCTTCTTTTTCTTAATCCACAACACAGAACGATTATACGACATGCAAATGCCATATAATTTAAGATTTTCCAATTGAAATTATTTTTCTTTCTTTTTTTTATATCGAAACAATGCTGAATGGTTACTGGAAATTAACTGCACAGTCAGTCAATTATTCACACAAAAATATATTTTTCTTTTCTTCAAACTTGATGGACAGAGTAGAAGTTATTCATGGTGATAACTATTTAGCAAAAAGTTTGAAGTTATATATACAAGGTCTGTCTAGAAAGTAATGAGACTGTGTAAAAATATTTATTATCAACTTAATTACAAATCAACTTGATCTCCTTCAAAATAGGTCCCTTGGGAATCCACACACCAACAGAGACATTGTTCCCACTCCTGGGAGTCTTCAATGCTGGGAGTCTTCAACAGACACTGCCCTCAGTTGGTTCATCATGACCTTTTGGATATTCTTAACAATTCTCAAATGGCAACCACAAAGTTGGGTTTTGATTTTTGGGAACAGGAAATAGTCACAAGGACTCAGATCATGGGAGTAAGAGGGCTGTGGTATCACAGGAATAGTCTTTTTCGACAAGACAAAAACTCGTTCACAGATGATGAAGCATACAAGAGTCAGCGATCTCAGGCCAGACACAAATGACCATTTTTCTGAGTTGTTCAAGGAGCTTACAGAAGTAAATTTGGTTTACTGTCTCTCTTTGAGCACTCCTGCCCCATATGAGTCTTTGACTATTTCCTGAACTGTTGAGAAGATCCAACAGGTTGTGAAGGCAGTGTCAGTTGAAGACATCCAGCTCTGTTGGTGTGTGGATTTCCAAGGGACCTATTTTGAAGGAGATAAAATTGATTTGTAATTAAGTTGATAATAAATATTTTTATACAATCAGTCTCATTAATTTCTAGACAGGCCTTGTATGTGTGTGTGCGTGTTTGTGTGCTAAGCTCAGCTTAGTCTGGCAAAAAGGCAAAAAAAGTGAAGGAAGATCGTGTTGTATCAATCTTTCAAAATAGGAGAGGGCCTGCCTGCTTTGAAAATCAACATTTGAAATCTTGGCTCTTACCTGGGCTTGAATGTCAACCACTGGCACTGTGGAAAATACGTGTCTTATTGTCCCATAAATTGTTCAGATTTAACCGTTGTAACTGAACATATTCTAATCTTATCCATATTGATGGACAAACTTTGATCAGTGACATTAATTTTGTTTCAAAAGCCAAGAAAGGAAAAAAAAAGTTAGCAAAAATATATTTGTTCTTTGGACATTATCTTTTTACAAGCATTGAGTTTTTAGAAAAAAATCTCTTCTTTTTTTTCATGGTGTATGTATATAAAAAGTATTTCATTTGTTAACTCTGATCAGTAATAGAAAAAGACACAATTTGTGATGGGTTGCTGAATGTTGTTACCTGTCAAAAGGAAAAAATATTAAGAAAGTATTACACATAAATTCTAAAGATATTTAGGAAAAAATGCTAAAATTATAAAATAGTTATTACTTGAATGTGTAATATTAACAGTTGCCCAACTAGATATACCTTGTTTAACTCTCCTTATAAATAGCTACATGAAATTTGTTTTATATGATTACAAAGGATTATTGCAAAATTCACATGCACTATTGACTATGAGAAGAAAAGCTCATAGCCCGGTTTTGAAATGAGATTATTTTTCTTTTTTATCAGTGAATACATAGTAACATTTTTCACCAGTCCTCAGGCCTAGGTGCCTGTGTATTACCTTGAAGTAAATATGTAACAACTAAAGTATTTTAATTTGATGGATCTAAATACTGATCAAAGATCAAGATTGATATAGATTAGATAGACTCCTCTGTATATCTCAAAAACACAAGCATTTTCAGACTTGTCATTGCAGAATAAACGTTCTTGTTTCTTTTTCACAATATGGAAATGTCTAAGAATAAATTCAGAAATACTTATTTTATAATATTTTATAAAGAGAAAAACCATCCCTGTTTTCTTTCTGTCATCAAAATACATGTGTAGACTTGGTATCTTAATTACACCTTATGATTAGAAGACATTCTTACAAATAATTAGCAGGAGGATCAGCTTTAGAGCAATGGTTAGAATGCTAGTCTTGCAAGCAATTCCTATTAAATTCCCACTGAATGCTCCTTTAATCTGGTTTTGTTCTAAAGTTGCATCCAACAGTATCAACAAACAAAACCAAAGAAAAAATAGAAATATAGTATTTAGTTCATATTTTTCTTGAAAATAACAAAAAAGATGAGGATATTAAAAAATCAGTGAATATAACTAAGACTTAACTCAAAATCTCTTTTTGTATTGAGTTCACATTTCTAAATACTTTGAAACTGGTGTAACTAAAAACAAAAGGAGACAGACTGTCTATAGTTTTATGATTTTGAGAGGGCAGTTATAAAATGTGCTGAGTGGTAGGGTATGGGAAATAATATAAGCTACTAGAATGATCAACCGGAGTGAAATAAAATGTAGTTAGCCATAAATAATTATCAATGAAACTTAAATTATTACTATCAACCTTTACAATGCATTTTGTGTGGCACTGCTTGTCTCTTGAATGACCTAACTTTTCCCTTCTGGTTGGTATTCAATTAATATGCTTCATCAAGATTTTATGTGTGAACTCTGAAATAATGATGAAATATCTACAAATATAATAAAACGCAATGTGTATTCATTTATTTATTTGTTATGTCACATTCTTTACGTCACCACATGATGACATAGTAAAAACAGAATTATTTTACTGTTCTGGTGACATAGTAAAAATAGAATTTTGTTATGTTAAACTTGATAAATAAAATGCCATAATTATTCAATGGGAAATTGAATGTTATTTGTAAATATTTTGGAGCATATTTGATGTGTATCAATGTGTATTTTGTGTGTAATACTTTTCAATATCTATACACACACATGTGACAATCTCTTTGTATTCGACTCTATCAATGTTTTTCATATCTTTACTTAATTCTACCTTTAGTTTAGTTTAATATTCAAGAAAATCCTGTACAACATAAGGTTTTTGATATTTTATAAGTACAATGCAATTGCGAAATTACTAAAATATTGCTGTCATTCTTTGACTACAAGGGTAAACTAGTAGTAAAATATTTACGATTGATTCATAAAGTAAATGTATATTTTATATATTATAATAGAATGTATCATAAATGTTTTATGTTGTGCCAATTATATTTGTTATAATCTCTATACTACTCGCAATCAATAACACTTATAATACTGTAAAACGTTTGTGGATACACACTAAGGATATAGTAAAAATTATTGTGAATCCAACAGATCTTTTGATATAAATGTAAACTCATGGCTTCTTGCTAATCCCAATATAATTCACTTTATTATTACTAGCATCAATTTTATTATTAGTAGTAGAAACCATCAACCAAAACTGTCAACATAGGTTTCTTCAGTTTTTAAGTAGGTCTGGCTGGCTGGCTATGTATGTATGTTTTACACGTACAGGATGCACCAATGAAGCTAGAGGGACAAACTTTAAACATTTACTCCTTATTATGTCTAGAAAAAACGTTTTTGTTTTAAATTCCCACCTTAAATAAGTTTTTAGTGTGTGGTTCAATTTGCAATGTAAGTTAATCCTAAATTGATTCCTTAGTTTATGTTCGGCAGCATTCATGCTTGTTCTTTGAAAATTCTGACTTTTTTTGTGATCACGGCCCAACAAAAGTCAAGAGAAGTAACTTATTCCCTCTTTTTTTAATTGATCACCTCCTCCAGCAAGGCATACAGCCAACAGACGTTGGTCACTTGATGGTTTCTATTGAGTGACTAACCAGACTACTACTAAATAAATAAATAAATAAAATTTTTAAAAAAATACCCCCCCCCCCAACAACGACGACGACGACGACAAAGGTTAAAGTTGCCACTATGACCACTAAGTCTCAAGGAAAAGAAATGTCCTACCTGCAGGGCAGTTTATTGTGCTCCCTTGGCCTCCATTTTCTGAATAGCTAGCATCTTCTCAGATAACTTTTTGAAGCCTTGTTCAATTGTGTCCTTGTTCTTAATCGAACATGCCTGGATGATGCACGGTCGGTTGGCTGACACCAATTCCCAATTGAATATCTTTCGAAGCTGAAATTATATATGCATCAATAGACATATGATGATTATTTTGCCAAGTTAGCATTTGTATCCTTATTTTATACAGTAACTTGAAATGAGAGACCATTATTACTCCTTGATCTCTGCAGAATACATACATTTTCAATTTTGTAGCCATTCATCAGGTGTTCCATCCAACAGTTAAAAGTGAGCAAAAATTTTATAAATGTTTTCTTGTCTAATTGTACTGCATCTCTATGGTTGTTTAACTAAAATTTACTTGTTAGCTCATAATAAAATATCTAGGACATGGTGCTCCACACTTGTGGCTTTGTGCCAGACTAGGCTTAGTAAATACTTATATCTAATGGAACTGGCATCAGACTAAAAGTAATAAAAGACCTTTATAAGACCCAAACCCTTTCAAAACAATGGATGAGTGCTTTTGCCCAATTTTAGATATCTGTTAGAAGTAGTTGTAGGAATTTTCAAAATTAAAGATTTTTTTTTGACAATTGGATCACTAAGATCAAGGTAGTTCAAATTCTCTTCTTTTAGTGTAAAATAAAAGGATGTTTTTGGTTGATAATCCATAATCAATTATCCACCCAAACATTATGTGCTCAAATAAAATTTGGTAGATTAGTTAATTCATATTTTGTAGTTAAAAAATGAATTCCTCATGACATATATAATGTGTTTATATTGTTGATGTAAAGTATAAATTTTTACTGTCATTTCTAATGCAACTTTTGGCTGTCATAAATAATCTTTCATTTCTTTAGAAGCAAGATTGGATAAATTAGGAATTTCAGGAAGAGTTGAGATTGCCTAGACCATGGCAATGCTGGGGTCTGCGAGGATACCAAGAAAGATGCTGGAAACATAAGGAGAATTACTGTCACTCAGTCTCCAGCGATATAACCACCAGACATCTGTTGTGAACATGAAAATGCATGAAATATTATCATTATTATTATTATTATTTATTTTCTTGATTTGCTGTTTGATACAATTATTTACCAAGTCTTTCACCTGAGGCAAATGAAGGTTTTTCTTAGGAAGTTATAGAGCATTTTTTTTTCTTTTTTCTTATCATTCGTTTGCCTTCTACCCACTGGGCACAAACATGTACATATAATTGAAACATTATAACAGAACGGGGGGGGAAAAAGAAGACATTTAAACAAATTCATGTAAAGAAAGACAGAGAGAGTTTCACACAGGGACACATAAGTTGGGTATAAGGCTTAGGTATTGGATTGAGAGAGTTTTTCTGAGTATGTGAGCAGTGCCCATTAATTAGCATGATCTTTTGTATCTCAGATAAAGAGTCTTTCTCTTAATCATTCCCATCGCTCCTACTACTACTGGGATAGTAGTTGTGTTTAAATGTCACATTTTTGCTATTTCCAGATCTTTATATTTTGAAAGTTTTTCAAATTCTTTGCTGAGATGTTTTCATCAGATGGGATGGTTATGTCTATAAGGTAGCATTTATGGTCTTTGAAATCTTTTATTACTATATCTGGTCTATTGGCTTGTATAGTGAAGTACCATAGCAAAGTATCACCTTCACCTTCTAGCACAGGTGTTGGTTTGTGCTTATACCATCTTTCTGCGTGGGGTAGGTTATAGTATTGGCATATATTCCAGTGAAGGTATTGCCTCACTCTGTCATGCCTATTCTTTGTTTGGGGCTAGGGTAGAGCACTCAGATATTAGGTGATGAATAGTCTCCTGAGTGTGTGCACAGAAGCGACATTTTGGATCTTTCCCATTCCTTAAAATATGTGCCTGGTAAAATCTTGTTAGCAGGTTTTGGTCTTGAGCGGCCAGGATAAACCTGTTTCTGGTTTCAGCCCAGGGTCAGTTTTTTGTCAACATTAGGGTCTTATGCTCGCAATGGGTATCGGCCATGTAAGGGTTTTTCCTTCCATTTGGTTTTCAGGTTGGTTAGGCCTTTAATTATTGCTTTTTGTTTGAGGTTTTTGCCTGTGGTCGTATATGAAAGTGCTAGTTAGATCAATCATCTACCCGCTTCCGCCCTAGGCAGGTACAGGCGATCTACATCTACTTTGGGGTGATGCATGCTATATTATTATTTATACTTACAAAAGCTCCTTAGTAATAGAAGATGTTTGGGAAGAAACATCAGCCAAGAAAATATTCACATTTCACACAGACGCTTTGAAAAAAAAAAAAAATACTTGCACAGACAAACAAAATTGTTTTAGCTAAAATGAAGCTCATGAGAAATATTGGGTAATTTAAAAAATTTGTTCAGTTTAATAAGTAAAAATAAACGGCAAATATTTATTTTCGACATTAATTTTATTGAACAATATATTTACTGTTTTGTTCCATTATCTTTTGCCATCTTTCAGGCAACTTCATAATTCCATCCTCCCAGAACCTTTTTATCTTTCTCAGTAAAGAAAAGTGCCTTTTGTAATCTTCAGGGAATTGAATTCTTTTTTTATTAGGACAATTCCGTAAAGACTGGATTAAATGATAATCCATGTTAGGTGCAATATCTGCTGAATATGGCAGATGAGTCATGACTTCCTAGCCAAGCTGTAACAATTTTTGTCTTGGGACAAATGGGCGAGTTGATAATTATGCTGGTTAAGCGAATCTAGTAACCTGCCTAGCGGTTGCAAGTTCAATTAATTTGAGTCATGACTTCCTAGCCAAGCTGTAACAATTTTTGTCTATTTCAGAATTTGGCTTAAATGTTTTTTCCAGAATTAAAGTTGACCACCATGTTGCTTTTTGCAGGAAAATTTGCAGAGTAAGATGTCAATGTAGATGCCAAAAGAACCTTTAAATTTTTACCCCCCCCCTTTCTTACTACTACCAACTGAGATTTTTGAGTGTTGACCTAAACCTGAGGATTTTGATGAGTTGTTCTTTAATTTGAAATGTTGCTAATACTTGCACACAATAACCATGTGACTTGGTAGACCACATTATCAGCACGTAGGCTTTATTCTTATCATGATGAAGAGCATTGTCTGCTTGTTACAAACCACAACATCTGATATTCTGGTTGAGAAATATTTCCACGGGTCAATCCCCAACAACCACTGCTTGAAAAATTATGTTAACAAGCCTGGCCGCTCCAGAGTCAAACTCTGCTCCTACTTCCTTGCGTAATTCTACTATAAATTAACACACCAGGCCAGCGATCAATAGGTCATGAGTTCGAATCACAGTATGGGAATGGGGATTTTTGGTGAGGATTGTTCTTGTTACATAGGAAAGACTTTTTCCTGGAGTTTGACAATATGTTTTATGAGTTATTACAAAAATAATATCCCATGATGATTTGATATATGTGATTGAACTTTTGTTGATCTTTTACACAAATATTCAGGTTAAAACTGAAATATACAGTTGTACACAAAAGTATTCGACACCTAGATTATATCCCTTATTTTTTTCCGATTAATCATTCCGAATTTGATAACATTTATCTACTCAATTAGCGTTAGTAAAACAGTATACTACATGAATTGATAAGAAAGAATTAATATTATTCATTATTTTATTTCATAATTATCAATATTTTATTATAATGACTTTTGCATAAGTATTCGATCCCTCAACTAATACTTAGTTACGGCTCCTTTGGCACTGATCACTGCTAATAGACATTTTCTGTAGCCTTCGATAAGGCTTTAGCATCTCGTGATTGGTATTTTCGACCATTCTTCTATGCAAAATCATCCCATATCGTTCAGATTCATTGACTTCCGTTTATGAACAGCAATTTTCAATTCATGCCACAATGATTCTTTGAAAAGGTTGCCAATTTCCGTAATTTTTTCGAATGTTTCTTCATTGCCAAGATGGCAACATGTCGGTGACTATGTTTTCCATTCCTTTGGAGATGCTTTGTTTACATTCCAAGTGAAAATTAACCATTCTTTTGTAAAACTCCAGTATTTTTATGGTTTCTCCAGAAAAATTTGGAGGAAAAATTTGTTGATATTGCCATCCCAGTTAAAAAAAAGCAGACCTTATATTTATTTAACCTCAAAATATACTAAAATCATGTTATATTGCCCATTTTAACTGTGTTGCCAGTTGTATCGGCTGGGTTTCTGTGTTAGCTCTGTTTTATATCGTCTGTAGTTTTATTGGCGAAATCCTGGCTGGGCAAGTCTTGTTATTAAGTCTATGTTGTCTCTAATCACACATGGTAATAGACGACTTCTTCTGGTTACCTGAACTGTAACTCCAATCACTATGCGTCGCTTGATGGACTATTTACTTCTTCACTGTCACTCATGACTTGCTTCTCAACTCACTGTTTTCAATATGGCTTCTAATGTGTTGCCTCCAGCATGAGGCTCTCATAAAGACAAGATCATGCCCACATGATACTGGATACTCCACTGAATAAGTGGCAGCAGGACGCGATGTCACAGCATCAGTGGCTCCAACAAAGCTTTCATTAGCTGGACACTGGGGTCAAGCATAGTTTCATGGCCAAAGCATCATTACCACTAACCTAGCAATGTGATACTATCGGTAGCAAGGTTTTAGAAGTAAGTAAAATATACCCATACAAATGCATAAAAACTACCTGGGGAAGGATTTCAAATTAAATCATGAATCCACCTAAAAAGATGTCAAAAGGTTAAGAGGCTTGTTTATTTTAAAAGCCCACCCGGAAATTAAGTCGAGTGAGTAAAATAGCCCTATTTATTTTTAAAATCCAACCAGAAATATGTCAAGTGGATAGACCTGTTCATTTTGACCACCCTGGAAATTACAAGACAAAAGATCAAATTTAGGATTCCAAAAGGACAGAGGGGGGATTGTTTGGATAAAAGTGGCCCGAGGTGACATTGATAGATGGGGCCCTTGCCCGGGGGGGGGGGCTACCAGATGTAGATACTTCCAGCAATAAGATGGGAAATCATAATGGAGTTATAATTCCAATTGATAAAGAAATCTATAGCATAGTTTCATTAGCCATGGTGAGCGACTTGCTGGGACAAACACTTCCCTTGTCACATGGGTCAACCAATTACCAACCGATCTACTGACCCTAGCAAATGTATCACATTGCCTCTGGTTTGACTACAATATAACACTTAGTTTTTGTTCTAACTAGTGTTGTGGTTCCTGCTTTCAGATCCTATTTCTTTTTGATTTCATCTCTTTTTGCTTTTCGTCACCTCGATGGCTGTTCCCAGAAGCGCTTCAACCAAAGTACCAGAATTTTGTCCTTCAATCTTTTAACAACGTGGGGGAGTACATCAGCTGGTGAGGAGTGACACACAGGGCGCCAGGCGGTGTTATGATAGCAGTACCACACAATACCACCAGGCTTTGTTGGTTTCCTGTGACAGCAGCAGTGTGAGTACTCAACAAATAGTCATATCTGACAAACTAATTAATAAAATCAAATGAAACTTATTTAGTGTTTTTGAATAAAAAATAAAGATAAATTTGTAAAAAGTTGAGAGTTTCTACCATACAAATGTTTACAATTTATGAAAACAAAAGCATCTATTGTAAATCTGGTATTTATTTACGATATGTTTTAGAACTTATAACATGTATCGTGTATATGATTTATGAAGAAAAAAAAGGAATTTTATTTACGATCGTATGTGCCTGTACGTGATTTATGAAAAGAAAAACGATTTATTGTTGTTAATTGAGTATTTACAATAAAAGGAATTTTATTTTCATTTTATTTCCAGTATTATTTGGATTAACATAGGTAATTGTCTAGTTCAGCTGCATAGAATTGTTGTTCATTGGATGGCGTACATTATTTTAACATATTTTGATGAAATTGTTAATTTTATATCAAAATACATCACCTGTGTAATTTAAAGTAAATGTAAGCATCGGAATTATATTAAATGAATATTTTGCAAGTGTCCAAATACTTCTTTCCCCCCACTGTATATCATATTTTGTAGATTAGTTTGATGTATATTTCTCACGGGTGGCATTCATCTTCCCAATTTTTGGGAAGATAAACCAGACCCTTTCCCCACATTTATAATGTTCCAAATGAAATTACCGTTTTTGAGCCACCAATATTATATATATCCAACTCAGACATGATCTCCTATATCTCAAATCTGATGTATGGAGAGAAAGATGATCCTCTTCTGAGCTTGAACTGAGCAGCATCTAGGAACATAAAAGTTGATTACAACAATAGAAGTTCACTAAAGATCGTCACACATCCCAGATAACAAATGTAGGAATTTAATATGTGAAAACTTGTGACATCAAATAAAGTTCATATAAATTTTGTGAATAAATTTTAGAAAAATGTGAACAGATATATATAGCAATATATTCAAGCCTTCATGCAACATTGTATATATGTTAAAATGAAATCCCCAGTTTCACAATCAGTGTAGTAATGGTTAACAAGCTTGTGATGCTGAATATTACTACTGTAAGGAGTTCAATCCTCACTTAGTGCCCCACTACTGTGACCCTGTGTCAAACTAAGCTAAACTTAGTAAATATCAAGTACATTCTGCTTCAGTATTTACAGTGTATATACAGCTTAGTTTGACACAAGGCTGCAGTAGTGGAACAGCCAGTTAGGATCAAACTCATTACAGTAGTAATGGTCAGCATCACAAGCTTGTAAACCATTATTACACTGATTATGAAACTAGGGATTTCATGAAATTACTGAAATGTTCAGGGATTTCATGAAATCACTGTAACATAGACTAACTGAATAGTGTTATCCACTTTATTTTTCATATTCTTTATCTTTTTACTCTAATTGTTTACTAAAGGGAGAGTTTAAATAAATGTTGCAGTCAAGACTTAGTTTACAAAACTACAATGACACATTAATTCAATTGCGTTATGGAGATCCTGGTGTTTGCATCTATTTTGTTTCTGCTAACACTAGTGGAAAGATAATTGTTAGGCTTCATTTATGTCACTTTCATAGTAACAAATTTATTTCTAATTTTAAAAAAAGCAATACGTTTTTCATTTGGGTGAAACTACAATTGGTTTTTGCTACTTTTCCATCAAGTTGATACTTTATCAAATCAAAACTGCTGAAAGTGTATCCCAGGGCTGCCTCAGAGATTTTAGCCAAGAGCTGAGACCAAAATGTACCAAATTGTCCATAAAAGTACCAAATATAGAAAAACATCTTAAATGCTTATAACATTAAAAGAAATTAATCAAATTTAACACAAATATTCTTTAAAAAATGCTTCATTTTCATTTGAATGAAGTTTTTCTATATCATGTACTATTGGACAAGACTTGAAAGGAAATTGCGAAAATGTACCAAACTTCCAAACCGTAGTATGAAACGGGGGGGGGGGGGGTACTAATGTGCCAAAAGTGGCAGCACTGGTGTATCCTTACTTCATGAAAACTAACAGGACTGTGTCCTTTCCACCCAGGGTACCAGAATATCTTAGATTTTATTACTAAATTTGTTTAGAAAATTACTTACCATGTCCAGAGATCTGGCATTTTCTTTATCTTGGTGATTGGCTAATAGAAGCAATGGAATATTCAATAACTCTTTGTTCCTTAGTGCTTTGTGCAACTCGCTAGAAGCTAGCTTCAAGTTCTCTTCACTCGCACCACTGTCCACTGTGAAGATGACAGCATTTACATTCTGAAAATAGTGGTCCCAATATGGCCGGATTATGTCACTACCTGAAATACAAATATAGGTACTTGATATTTCAGCTGAAGTAGAATCAAACGAACAAACCTTGAAAAATAACCTTCCTAAAAGCTAGTCAAAGAATATTCAGTTTCAAGTGATCACATGTGTGCGTGTACTCAAAAGCATGCAAATACATGAGTCTATAAAAGTGCAAGCAAATTCTGATGTATGTATTTAATTAAATATCAAAGGGAAAGAGAAAACACACCACACCAGCCATTAAGAATTACTGTAATATGTCTGGTAGCACTGACACAATTATACAAGAGTCAAAAAGACTCTCAACATTTAAAAAAAAAAAAAAAAAAAAAAATTTTAAAATAAATTAAAAAAAAAGTGTAAAATATTTCTGCAACTCCCAATAATTTCATGGGACCCCCAGAAGTGTCCCAACACCAACTTTAAGAATCGCTGGTGTACAATACTTGATCTAATAAAAAATAAATGATGAAAAAATTACTACATTTTTAAAAAAAATGTATTTATTTTTATTAGATGAGGTATTATGAATTATTTTAATTTTAATTTTATGACTACTTTTTACCTTCATCATAATCTATTAGTTGCTTTTTATTGCAACTTTTGCTCAGACCGATTACCCATCAGCAGTGAGCAAACAGCTTTGAAGAAAAAAAAGCATCTTTTCAAAAAATCCCCCCCAAAACATTTTTTGGTATCTACAAGATGTACTCATGTGCATTTGCAAGGTGTGTCCGGTAGCCCTGACAAGGTTAAAAGTAGGAGGTACCACTCTCTTTTGACAACAAGCTGACATCTTCATAAATAAACGCACAGAACCTTTAATATGTAGATGTTATTGTAATAATATTTGTGTCAAGGTTAGTCGCTCAATAGAAACTGTCATGTGACCAACGTATTTTGGCAGGATGCTGTGTTGGGGGTGATCAATTAAAACATTGAAAAAAAGAGGTGATTATCGAGTAAGTTACTTTTCCAAAAGTCCAAATTTACCAAAAACAAGTGAGAATGCTGTTGGACACAAATTAAGGGATCAATTTGGCATGAACTTCCATTGTAAATTGAACCCCCCACTAAAAATATTTTTGCCCCCCCCCCAAAAAAAAAGATTTTAAAAAAACAAAAACAAAACAGTGTCCCTACTCATTGAGAGGAGTGTGTGTGTAAAATTTTAAGTCTCTACTATGAACAGTTAGGGCTGGGCGAAGTCCGAATACATAGATAGATACATATAAATGAATACACATGAATAATCTAAACCCAGCAACAGTGATTAAACTGGTCTGTTGTGGGTAGCAGTGATTAATAAAACTACAATATAAACTGTGGTCATCAGATTTGAAAGTCCAATTCATTAAATTTACAAAACATGAAGAACCTGTCCTCGTGAAGTGCAACAAAATCATTTCCAAATTTTAAAAAGGTCATGATCGTCCGTTAATTCCTTATAGCTGCTCAATGTAGACAGAGAATTGAACCTCTTCTGTGACATACTCAATCGTAACCATATCTTAATCCTACGTACCTGTGAAAATGATCGCTCCGGTGATGAAGTCATGGCGGATTGACAAGTAGCAGTTTACATATCAGAATGGTGTTTGGGATGAGTAACATTTCTTCTTTTTGTAGTTCCTTCAACTGCTCATAGATGTCATTGAAACAAACTGTCTTGATACCTTGAAATATTGTTTTCAAGATCTCAAATTCTGTTTCCAAGACATTAACATTGATATCGCTTCCATAGATCTCTTGAGGTGATACAGCTCATCATCATATTGCTTGCTATGAATTGAGAAGATTTTCCAACATTGCAAAGGTTTTTAAACTTGGTTGGTCAAATCTTACCTTAATCGAACGAAACATTGTATCTATAGCTTCAAAGTAAATTCTTTTGCAGTGATCTTCAACACTTGCAGGGTGGCAAGCAGAAGCATCTTCACAGCCTATCGTCTAATAATTTAGTTTGTTTCGCTTTCTTGACATAGAGTGGCTCTTCCACTAATGGGTATTGTTTTAATTTTGCAACTACAGTTTCAAAGAAAGATTTGAAGGAAGCATCAATTCGCATCCGTCTGAACAGTTAGGTTAGCAAGCCATTGTCTACTAATTGCTGCCATCTTCTCACTTTGCAAAGTTTTGGACAAGTTGTCTGCAATTGGAAATTGCACCCCACGATTCTCGTTCTAACACCCGCTGTCAATTTCTCACAAAGACACATCTCCCACAAATCCAACAGTTGATTATAATTTCAGTGAAAATGGCATTTTTAACTTAAAATGCAATTTTCTCAAAACGGCAACAGCCCCATTTCTTTTGGGCGCTATTTAAGATAAAGGGCTGATTTTTGTTACAGGGCTTTGTTTTAATGGGTTCTAAAAAAGTGATGCGGGAATTTTCAAAAATCACTTTTGGGACAATTTTTAAGTTTATATAAAGGAAAACGTGTCCCCAAAACAAGGTAAATTCCACGACTTCAAATTAACACAACTCGGTCAATATTAGTACAGATCTCATTGACAACTCATTGAAACGCATTTGTTAAGCTCTATCTGATGGTTTAAAACCTATATCAGATTTCTTAAAAATCACCTGAGACCCTCTACATACAGTTAAAAATGTCCCGGAGCTATATAACGATTCCTAAAGTAATGGTCAATAAATTTAAAGATGAATGAAAACAACCCCAAGTTAACAGTTAATAAAGATAATGTTAAGTTATATGAATGTAAAAATCAATCAAAACAATGTCAACACGAACTGACAGCAATGAGAAAACTGAATGAGTCTCATTTAACAAGCTACTCAGATGAAATAATTGATACGTTTATCATCAATATAAGTAAAATATAAATGCTTATGTTCATTACGAAAATCATTATCAAAAAGTAGATATAATGTCTTTAAAACAACAATTCTGTTTTCTTTCTCTTTATAAATAGGATTATAGAGATGGACAAAGAGTCATATATAAAGTCCTTGAATATAAAAGAAAGCCCAAGCAGTGTCGCCAACTCAAAAAATATTTTTGCTCTAGCTTGACTGCTAAAAAGTGCTAATTTAAAAAATAATTATAGATGGCTAAAAACTGCCAAAAAGACACTAAAAATGGTTTTAAATAGCCAGAAAATGGCCAAAATGTTTAAGAGCTTTTCTGCACTGCAGAAACGTGCTGAATCTAGCATGAAACTGACAACACTGAGCCCAAGGGAGATAATTTTATCAAGTCTTTCTTTATATGAAAAAATTATGGGCATCCATAGATTTATTTTGTAGTTTTAAAAATACGAGGTGGCTAAATTTCATTTTAAAATTGGATATATTTCTGGGTTTTTTAAATAACATCATTATATAAAAAGAACATTACAAGTTGGCCCACATTTCATAAATATTGAAAAATGAATGTTAAAAGCTTTTCAAACACCAAATTCTTTGAAGAAACAACAGACTTTAAACAGTAATATCTCCCGTTCTATACATTTTAATCATAGAAAGTTTATCTGAAGATTTTATCCAATCTTTCTAATCTCTAATGACACAAAAATTAATATAATACAATCAATATTTCACGAGTTTTGTGCCTTTTTAACAGATATCAAATGGGGGGGGGGCACGTGCTGATCAATTTATTTACACCCGTAGTGAGTATTTTCGAAAATAAATTAAATTGATTAAATTCTATCAGGGACCGACCTTTTGTGAACATTTCTTCTCCAACAGATGAGATTTCATAAAATTATTACTTGAATAATTTGAAAGCTTGAATAAAAAAATTCTATAAGTTTTATTTACAAAATAACCTTTCGATAATAAACTTCAATAATAAATGAATAAATAACCAAAATGTTATTTAAATTTTACTGCAATGGCTTACGGTTCACCATTTTTTTTTCATGTGCAGTTAGCTTTCAAACACAAATATATCAGGATTTATATAATTTACATGAATAATTTTTAGATTAAACATGTTATCCAATCTTTCTTCTCTCTGTTGCAACAAAAATTATTACGATAACATCAATATTTCACGTGTTCGTGATTTTTATTTATGGACATGTCATCTGGTTTTCATAAGTGCGTGGTACACCTTCTTAGTTAAAAGATTAAAATATTATTAGCTCAAGGGCAGGGCTCGAAACTAACGGTAGAAAAATGTGTTTGGAATGAACAGACATCTTCTCAGGGATGCCTCCGGGACAAAAGGGATTTTTTTTTCTTTTTAAACTGTCACTTAGCAAACTAGAACACACTCAGAGAGCACATATCTCTGTCAACGCCGCCGTCAGTAACATTAAACATTGTAGTGGTCACTTTCTAAAAATACCAAAATAGGGATAGAAATATCAAGCTGGCTTTATCACCACAATGAAACCAGCTCCGATCCATATGAAATACAAAACTAGATCTAGCTTCCTTTTTTCCGTGACTATATAAACCCCTTTTTTACGCTTCTCCAGGCACGCCACTTGCTACCTGTTGCCTGCCTAGGGTTCAGTCTTCACTCGCCCGTGCCAACCTTCCTTGGCACATTAAACCCTTCTTATGTGTCTTCACATCTACACTTCTTTTTAATATGGGCATTTCTTTAAATGCCGATATTTCTTGCTTCAATCTTGGTCATCGCTCCTTATTCCTTTTCGCTCAAACTAGGAATACTCACCTCACATAGGTTCTATGAGATAATATGACCAAGAATCTCTTTAGTTTCCACACACAGCTTAGCGACTAAAAGTCTTAAATTTCTTCCTGTTTAGAAACTATCCTTTTCTATACCAGTATTTTTCCTGTCATTTGCCTTTTTTTTCTAAACTGATTTCCTTGCCTTGATCTCCTTACACCACAGTTTGAATATGGCCATTGGTTTTACGGGTCCGACTATAGACCATGCTACATCAAGGTAAAATCTACTTCAGTACATAAACTGGCAAACGGAAGAAACCACTCCATTAACATTACTCTCTATCCTACGATATTTCCTTTATTAGCATACATAATTGTACCTCTTTTAATTTTATGTTTATTAAATGTAATATTTACTTCTACTGTATGCATTTGTTCTCTTTATATGAATTGTGTCTTTGTTCATATTTGCCTGCCAAAATCAAACATGGCTGCTCACCACATGCTACATATTTCCTCCTACGTTCACAGTCAGAACCACTGCCATGGCTAACCACAACAGCTAATGGCTGCTGCTTACATTTTCGACTACTACTTTCGATTTGAGAACCCTATTACATTCTCTTTCAACTTCAATTATCTTATCCCCTTTACCTTCTTTCACACCATCTTTCTAGCAACCTCCAATCCTACAACATCATTGAAATCACTTAGTGGATAGATCAGAGACGGGGTAGTTAACTGTTTAAATTTCAACTGTTGCATATATTCTTTGATTCATATATGAACATATTGAAAAGGAAATCAATGTAACAAAAAACCCTGGACATATATAATTTAATCAGTTCTTCCTATGCTTATTGTTCACCATCAAAGAAAATCTGCATGAAATTCATTTAGAACTTTTAGAGATATCTTGCAGACAGGACAAAAAATATGGTGCTATTATGTGTTTTGGGCATATAACTAGAACGTAGGGGAGGTAATTGTGCATGGATCCACTCCAAGGTTTAATAGGTTCTTCCTTTGCCCATTGTCCAGCCTTCCAGAAAATCTGAATGGAATTCATTTAGAACTTTTGGATATATGTTGAAGACAGGAAAACAAATATGGCAATATTATGTTTTGGACATAACTATGACATAGGGGAGGTAATTTTGCATGGATCCACTCCAGAATGTCCACCATTCCAGAAAATCTTAGTGAAATTCCTTGAGAACTTTTGGAGATATCTTGCAGACAGGAAAAAGTGCAAACCAACAAACAGACACGATCAAAACATATACCTCTACGGAGCCGCTTGAGCTGAATATTTCAAACTAATTGTACATTTTGTGATAAAAGCATAGAATTTGGTACACTTATAGCCAAAGGCATTCCAAAGAGATATGGATATGGAGCCATCATGAATTTTCAATATGTCGCCCATGGCAGTTTTTTTAAATGGCTGCCAGCAACAAAAAATGAATTTTCAGGAATTGATATAATATGATATTGAGGACATAATTAGTTGAATTTATTTACCATACATAGTTTTTTTGAATTGCCAATTGGATAAGATATGAAAGTCATTGAAAATTCAAGATGGCCATCATGACTGGTATGAAAATTGTGGTGGTGATGATCATTGCCACTATCACCATCATTGCCATAACCATCATCACCACTTCCACCATCATCATCACCAATATGATCAGCCCCATCTACACAATGAAGATAGTTGTGGTGTTGACACAAGCATCTGATCCCACACATGATGGTCATCTTGAATTGTGAGATAGGAGGAAAATTCTGATAGGAAAATTCATCTGAAAACAGTTGTCACCTGCAGCCATTTTAAAAAGATTTCCATGGGCAACATATTGAAAATTCATGATGGCTCCATATCCAAATCTTTTTGGCATGCATTTGGCTATAAGTGTACCAAATTTCATGTTTTTACCACAAAATGGCTAAACAGCCCACTATTTACAACTTTGTTGACAGAGGTAAAAAATTGTTTTCACCTCACAAATCTTATTACTGTATATAAAATATATTTAAAAAAATGTTTGAGATGGTCAGTCCACTTGAATTTTCCGTCCGTCGTATGAAACTAAGGCTTCAAAGTATTTCATTTACTTCTCTTCAGTGTTGACAATTTAGATATTTTATATCTAAATTTAGACAATTCTAAATGTTTTATTTATTTTTATTAGATTCCTCGAGAACCGCTGATCAAAAAAAATTCAAACTCAACACCGCACTAGCTTGTGTGCTAATATGTGGTGGATGTCAACTTCGTACAATGGACAGTTGTCAAGTAATCGTGGTGTATACACAGACACACACAGATTTCTCTAATTGTAGTTAGATTTTTTTTAGAAAAAAGAAAGAAAAAAAACTCTTTTCCTAAAATCATTATTATTATTACTACAAGGTTCACATTTTTAGTATATTTCTTCTGCTTTCAATTAAAAACAAAGTTTTCTTAAAAGCAGAAGAAATTTCCGTGTATGATATTCCATAGCAAATATTGCCAATGGTTTAAATTTTATTTTATAATTTTGTATGTTTTTGCCAGCAATTTAATCCACCTGTATTCAGTCTAGTGTCAAATAATTTGAATGAATGAATGAAATACTTGTGTGTAACCATTATTAGTGCTTTTTAAACAGCGCAAGTCAAGAAAGATAATTTTATTTAATAGGCAACATGAAGCGAACATTATAGAGAAATATTTATTTTTATCGGTTTTCTCGAGAACCGCAGATCCAAACATCAATCTAAACACTGCAATGCCTTGTGTGCTGACTAATATATACACAAATATCAACTTCGTACAATGACCAGTTGTTGAGTTATCTTGGTGCATACTCACACACGCACACACACACACACAGAGATTTCTCAAATTATAGTTAGATGTCAATGTAAGCAACCTATTCATTTGAGCAGATGCATTTACATGTATGCTTGTTTATCTGTTTTTGTACATCCCTTTAAAGCAGTGTTTCTTAAACTGGTGAATGATTCACCAAGAGTGAGTGAAAATATTGGGGGAGGCGGTGAATGAAACATGAAGGGTGAATGACTTAATTTACTCTGATATTTATATTTTTTGAACTCTTGAAAAAGTAATTTGTGTGGTAAACAAACACTATAAGAAATGAGAAAATATTATTTCTAAAATCTAATTCTAAGGTCTAAGACTGTTATCTGCTAACTAATCCTAAATTCTAATGATTTTTCTGTGTCAATTTTTTCGTCACTCTTTGTTTTCTGTACATATTTTTAGTATTTTCAAAAACTAGTGCAGTGCCCATTCCAAAGGTGTATGTTTGGAAGGGGCTGAACTTCATGGTGTGCAGAACAGCGTCCTCTGCTAGGTGGTGAACCACACCATTTTTATATTCAGTGTTTGAATCGATTATAAAAGGTGAAGGTTTGGAAGGGGAGTTGCTTTTTTTTAAGCAGTGAGAAAATGTTGGAATAGAAAGTCGTAGAACTGGTTTCTAGGCATTGTATTTTAAATTTGCTTTATCATCTGGATAATTAAAATTTATCACAATTCTTGTACATATGATTTTGTAAGTTACAATTAAAAAACGATTCATTAGCAAAATGGAATTCACAGCAATAAGAGAATAAAAAAATTCAAATGAATTAGATTTCACAAAAATAATCAAATAGGTTTTCAAAAAAGGATTCGCTTCATTCCAAATAATCTTTAGATTCAATAGGAGGATAAAATATTTTTGCATATTTAAAAATATTTCATTAATTCTTCTTTGTGAGTAAAAAAAGTCTTTCTGTTCTCTCTCGTCTGATTTGTTTTCCTTAGGGCAATGTAACATTAGAGAAAATGAACAAAACTGTAAAATTTTAAATAAACTGAAGTTTTCTGGTTGAATTAAATTTTTAAAAAGACATTAAAAAACTTTAAAAAGTCATTGGTAGCGATTGGTGCAAAATGTAATCTAAAGAAAGTCAAGAGAGATAATTTATAGAAACTATGAAGAAATATCTGTAATCTTTAATTCTTTATTTATTTTAATATCTGCCTTGTGTGCTGACTAATATATCTGTTGAATGTTAAATTACATACAATGACCAATTGTTGAGTAATCGCGGTGCACACACAGAGAAATTTCTTCAATTGTAGTGAGATGAATTATGTATAAAATTATATACAAGGAAAAATAAGACGAAAGCATAACAAAGTTTAGTCAGGGGTGAATGACTGAAAAAAGTTTAAGAAACACTGCTCTAGAGACAGCTATAGTGTGATGCTTAAACGTTATCAGAACTTGTAGGTTTCTAACAAGTGAATCAATGTATTAAATAGAAAGATAAGTTTTGTTTTTTCTGTGACATAACACCATATAAAAAAGAACTTTGGTACAAAAGGATTTTCTTTTTGAAGGGGAGTATTTTGAGGATTTTAAATTGGGGCAAGAACAGATATCTATAATTGTCAATGTAGAAGCATTTTATATTTTTTCTTTGTATTCCATTAAGGCCATGAATTTTATTTGTGAGAGCAGAGTTTAAATGAATGTGTATGTATAACTTCAAATTGACATCCCTAAAACCCAAGTGAGGCAAGCACTGAATCAACTGGAACTAAGCCATTCCAATGGTCTGACCAATATATGATTTTTACTGAAGATCATTGGCTAGGAAGAGTCATGTGTCAGGTGGAAGTAGTGACTATGCAAAGATTGAGCATTCAACAAGAATAATAGTAACACTAGTCATATGAGAAGGCTGGTACCCATCCAGAACCAACTATTTGCAACCATCAGCCAAATGTTCATCTACTGTTTGTAACTGTTTGTATAATGTCTGGGTTGTTTGCAAACGTGTAAATAATGTTTGTAACTATTTGTATAATGTTTGGGTTGTTTGCATTGTTTATATACAAATACCTAATAAATGTTTGGACACAAGCCTTAAGCAACTGGTCACCCAATGTCTGCTACTGTTTGTATGACATTTGCCTGTTTGCAACTGTTTGTGGAACGTTTTCAAACAAACAGTACTTTTCCTCACTCAATGTTTGTGCAAATGTTACATGAACGTTCAAACAACATACCTGTTCTGGGTGGGTAGGATTAATAGACCAGATGATCTTATGAAATTAAGAGAAATTCCTGGTTGCAATGTTTTTGTAGTAGACACTGACACTAGATGTGTCAGGAGAAGTTAACCGTAATGCAAAATGCACCCATTTTTGGTGGTCAATTAAGAACAGATGTTGTTCAAACCATAAAATGGCTGACACAAGGAGAGTGGAATCCAGTGAAAATGAGAAAGGACATTGAATTAAATAATTGCTAAATTAAGGAGCTGAACTAACGAAGATCACATGATAGACAGGAGTCCTTTAT
>VCCN01001303.1:6126595-6137221 GCA_006491835.1 Architeuthis dux
GCTCTAAAAACTATCATCATCATCATCATCATCAAGAAGCAGTGGTCAAAGTGTTCTCAAGGGCTAACTCTGATACTACTTGCACAACTACACACATACATTTCATATACATGTAGATTTGGTTCACTCACAAACCTCACAGCCCAAACAAAAACATGAGTAGATGAAGTTGCCAATTCAAAAACGAAGGTAAGAAAAGAAAAAAGAAAAAAGAAAAGAAAAGGCCATGACCCATTATTAGAGGAAGAGTAAAATTCTGAAGGAATAAAATAGGATGGGAACAAGTTAACCGTGGCAATTTGAATAATCACTGATTATGAGCAGTACTTTTTATATAAACAATGATTTCTTTATATAAAAAGTATAGCTCATAAGTATTTGAACAAGCGCAAACTGTGTTTCTTGCCTATGATTGTATTATTTCCAAAATTGGTCTAGTTGAAAGCTGTTTGACAACAGCAATGTTCATCATTTTCAATCTCATTGATCGATAATAAACAAGATTTTAGCAGGATAGAAAAAAATACTTTGTTCGATTCATTTAACAATTTACTTCTATTAAAAAAACATTTATTAACTCGAGAACTTTCACCTTTTCACTTGAAGGAAGCACTTAACGGCTTCTCTTTGGCATATCTGAATTGTCAGCATTAAATAACTGAAACCACTGATAAGGTGGGGATAACTGTATTCATAAGGTTGACCAAAAGATTTGCTTTACATTTGTCATTTGATGCATTAGGAATGTTTAGTTTTAACTAACTTCATACAAAAAGATCATTTTTAATTGTATTGTGACAGCTGTAATATTGGCATGCATTTTTAAATAAATTCTGTTCAAATCTACGTATTTTTGTTCCTTGATTCTGACATTGAAGATGGAAGAAAAGTAAGCCACATTTTTGGCATATTATGTTTTTTTTATTTTAAGAAAGGTAAAAATGTAACTGAAATGCACTTTATAGAGAAGGTATTGATTGAACATATCAAAAGTGGTTTGCAAAGTTTTGTACTGGAGATTTCTTTCCTTTCTCTATGGTTGGGTAGATAGTGATCAAATCAAAACATTACTTGAGAATAATCAACATTATATGATGCGAGAGATACCAAACATACTCAAAATATACAAATTAAGTGTTGAAATTCATTTGCACCAGCTTGGTTATGTTAGTTGCTTTGATGTATAGCTTCCACATAAGTTAAGCAAAATATTCTGTGTGTAATTCACGATTTACACATGAAATGTAAGAGATCATAGAGCAAGTGAAATGAATTACCACTAACAGTACCAAAGGTGATGCTGTGTACATGGGTTTGGAAGGGAGGCGTCTACTATGAGTTCCTTCCAGAGAACCATGTGGTTGCTTCTAACAATTACTGTTCTCGATTAGACCAATTGAAGGCAGCAATCAACAGAAAGCACTCAGAATTAACTAAGAGAAAGGGCGTAATATTCCATCAAGATAACAATGCTAGACTGCATGTTTATTTGGTGACCAGGCAAAAATTATTACAGCTTGGCTGGGAAGTTTTCATTCATCCACTGTATTCACCAGATATTGCATCCTCGGATTACCATTTATTCTGGTCTTTACAGAATATTAATGAAAAAAATTTCAGTTCCCTTGAAGAAATATTTAACTTCCCTAAAGGAGTGCAAAAGGCACCTAGAGCAAAATGCTGAGAAAGATAAAAAGGTTCTGTGAGGATGGAATTATGAAGTTGCCTGAAAGATGGCAGAAGATAGTGGAACAAAATATATTGTTCAATAAAGTTAATGTTGAAAATGAAAAAGATTTACTTTTATTTTTACTTAATAAACTCAACAAAACTTTTTGGCCACCCAATATTAAAATAAATGATTGCTGCAATGAAAAAGAAAAAAATACATAATTGCATATAAACTGTATCCTATTACAGGGTGTTTATCAATGTGTTCATTCTTCTAGTTTTGGGCTAATGAGTCATAAAGAATTTCACAGGAGAAATTTGATTTGCATAGCAGACATCATCGTTATTATAACAGTAGCTACAATAACTATTATGACAATTATCAGAAGTCTATGGTAAAATTATACTGGTAGATTATAAAGAAATAAAAATTACATTTGTTTAACATAAAGTTTTCATACAGCAAAAATGAAATTAATTTTGTTATGGGTTTATGAGTAATCAAGTTAAACAGAATCTGATGCTACTTAATTTGTATCTTTTGTTGCAAGCATCAATTGACCTATAAATGCTTTTCAGTAGCAAAAACAAACTTGCTTTGGATTTGCTTTTCATTGCTCTTAGTTTTGTGATGCAATAATTGTGAAATTAGACTAGTTTTTCTTCTGTGTAGAGTGGATAAATAACCTTTTTGAGTATTATCATTATTATACAGCTTCACAATTAATTTCTTGAACAGTATTGTTAGAAAGCAATTGATGACAAACCTTCTCTAAGCTCAAACACTTTTCTCTATCTGCCCTCAAGTTCCTAAAGCTCTGGTTCTTCGGTCTTTCTTGACAGGATTTTGTGATTGTAATGATTAACTCTCTTGGGAATTTTAAGGAAGGTCTTCATATTTTTTCTCTTCTTCAAAAGTTTGCTCTTGAGTCTGTGATATGGCTACCTGTGCATATTTTTTTTTGTCAACTATTAATCCAAGTATGAAAAAATACTAATTGAAATACAAATCAATGTAAAATAAAAATTTCTGTTAAACTAAAAAATCAATGCTTCTGCTCCGAGCTAAAACTTATTTCTCCAACATGCCACCCTATCTTGCTTTCAGCCCGTACTTAAAATAGAAAATTTAAATTTAAACTTTTCAACATCTAAATAAAAAGGATTTTATGTAGGTTGTTACATGTTGCAGCTTGCTAGTTTTAATAGCTTTGTGGTGTGGTTATGGGGGTCTATTTTTCCAAGTTGAAGGAGCTGAGGAGATTGTGAAATTGGTCACTTAGGCAAGTGCGTCCAATTTTTCAATCACTTTTTCAGTGATGGAAATGGGTTTTGAGAACTAGGTATACAGTAAATCTGTATCTAGGATATATGCTCAGGGTCAGAGATGAGCGAAGTGAACATGTGCAGCTGGGGGTTCCGGGGCACTGTAAGCCCCCAGGGAATTCTTTTTAAATATGGGCAATTTAGGAGACGTTTTGAGACATACAAAAAACCTGGAAATTGAGAAATAAGTATATGTCATACCCCCATTTCCACCACTGCACTTTTCTTTTTTTTTTACTGATCACAGACATTTATCCTCAGCTTCTGTGTTGACCTTAATATCATTGTACACTATGAAAATATTTCATCTTCTAGTTTTATAGTGTTGTACATTTTAATTTTATTGTAGATATGGGTGCCTACTGCATCATGATGGTTCATTGGTTAGCAAGGTCATCACACAGACCAATTCACTAGTGTACTGAGTTTGATTTTCAACATGTCGCACTACAGTGGCCTTGTGCCAGACAGAGCTAGGCTTAGTAAATACCTATTTACAAAGATTAGAAGTTTGTTCTACCTTCCTCTTAGTTTGTAGTTAGCAGCAGCTCAGCAAGATAGGCCAAACGTGATAAGAAACTAAGAGACAACACAATAGGGCTTCATGTAACCAGTATATATTTCAATATCTTTGTCTTCATTCATACTGTATTTACTTATACTTATGTTACATTTAATAAATTGCAGTAATCAACAAAATACAAGACTAACATTTTCACCCATTATTACTTATGGTAATAATGAGTTGAGTAAGCAAGCTAAAGAACAAATTTTGGTCAGGGTCTTTTAGGCTTGTTCTGGTCATACCTGATACTTGGAATGGAACTTAAGGTCTCCTCTTCTTAGTTTTCTTCAGCTACTGCTTCTATCACTTGCAACATATTTATTACTACTATTCATTATTATTTTTATTATTATTCTGCTAATAATTTGTACTTAATTTTTACATTTTATTTAAAATTCCAATTAAAGTGTATTCCTTTTGTGGTAGGATGTGCGCATATGTCACATGTTTGCGTGATTCCCAACCGAAATAAATCCCATGTCTGTGGTGTGCACAGAGAGAGAGATTAGAATTTACAAACAAAATGTTAACATCCATCAAACTACTAAGAGATACCGTTTTAGTTTTTACGAACATGCGCACACGTACACGTACACACACGCACTAAAAAAAAAAAGTAATTAAAATACTCCTTAGTTGTTTGTACGCTGTAGTCGAGTAGTAATAATACCGATGCACAAAAAAATCATTTTCCAAATACTAGATAATTAATTAATTCTTGATGGGGAGAAAAGGGATTTCTCAGCTACAGACAGCTGGAAATCAAGTGAACAGAACGTTTGTAATATTGTGGTGATATACACTTAAATGTAAATAACTATTAAATATACTCAATTCACGTGCAATTAAATCCAGCGACAAGAGAAGATCAGACGCGGACGTATTTAAAAAATGTAAAGCATTTGCGTTAAATTTTAAGTAGTTGTACTGCACTACATACATGACTCAAAGTCATAAACAAATATATTAGCCTAAAATACTTGTTTTTTAAATTAATTCTTAGTGATCAAGTGATTTTTATGTTTACATTTGATGGTTTATTGTGTTACTTTTACTTTATTTTCTATCTAAATGCTAAATAGCTCGATTTGACATCTTATGGAGCTTCTTGTTGTCGGACAGCTTTTAGGTTCGAATACTTTTTCTTTTTTCTCTTCTTAGATACACGATGCTACTAGAGAGTGAATGATGGGTGAATTTGAAATTTTATCTGTTGTGGGTAAGCCATACCCAAGTATTCACAATTTCAGGGGCGGGTACCTAAAACATCCAAACAAGAGAAGAAAAAGGCTAGCAGCAACAGTAGTCACCTTGTAAAATTTGCGATGTCCGGATTAAATAAATATCATCACGCAAGTTTATAATTTCATTTTTTAAAGTGCAGGATATAGGTGCAAATGTTCAAAAAGAGATCGAACTGACGAATTGAGTGCTAAAATTATAGTATACATTTTTCCCAGTATGTCATTATGGTGTAGCAAAGGGTGAATACACTGAATAATGTCAACTTCATTCATCAACAACGTGGTTAATAATAATGGAGAAGCTCACACAACCAAAACGTTTTAAGAATTAAGAACGAAAAGAGAAGAAAAACATTCTTTTTTTTTACTTACAGAATAAATGCCAAGCCGTAGTAGTGCACAATATAAGGGTATATTAGTACACATAATGATGACGGACACAACTCAATGCTGCTCTCTGTGTCTCTTCAAGTTTTCATATGAGACAGAAAATAGAAACAACGAATTATGTTTTTCTTTCTTTCTTTTCTTCTAAACTTTTTTCTTTTCTTTCTTTTTGTATCGCTGTTACTACACTGTAATAATTAACAGTAATATTGTTTGTTTTTAATTATTTTTTCGTTTTCCTTTTGCTTATTCCTTCCTTTATTCTTCCTTGTCAAGTTGTCAACACTAACGGTCTTTACTTCTGCTCAGGGTTTCACTACAAAAATGCCATCTTTGGCAGCTGTTTTTCAAACAGATTTTTTAAAAAAATCTCTTTCTTCTTTAGAAAAGAAGAAAGAGATTCTTTTAGAATCTTTAGTCAAACTTAAACTAATAAAACTACAGAGTTCATTTGTGTTCACTGACTGGTGTCCCAGCCTTTTCCTCGTTTTTTGCTAAATAACTGCTGGTTTTTAATAGTAGTGGTAGCACTCACTGAGTATTAGTAGAATTAGAACATACAAACTAGTGTCAGTGAACAACTTAAACAAGGAACAACGGATGGCTGGAAATGACAATATACGCCTTCATCTCACAAGAGAAGGCTTAGCGCGCTTGTCCAGAAAACCAAGAAGTTGATTAGCCGCACTAATCTCCAAAATTTCAGTGGCCTTGTGCCAGCTTGTTATTAAAAATGAACAAAACAAAAATAATGACAACAGAGCATACTACTTGTCGATAATACATAAGACACCTGTCTGTGAGTCTGTATGTACTCAACGATGCATTGGTATACCAAACCCCGACCGTATTTTATTAAGTTCTGAAGCTCTAGCACTGAATTGACATTTGTAATAATGGTCACAACTAAATGGCAATATTGAAAAAGTTCAGGCTTTTCTCATAGAAAAACGTTTTATACTTTTAAAATCTGCGAAACCAAAGTAAGTTTAAAGTTGTTAGTTTAAACAAAACAAAAAAAGCAACAGCAAAACTTGCGAGTCCCCCCCCGAAGAGGAGTGCATTGAAGACTAAGAGTGAAACACAAAGTGAAAAGTAATCTGATATGTCCGACAAAATTCTTCTTTTCCAAACGTTGGGCCTTTTTCGCTCGAACGTGCGCGTGTGCGCTCACACGAGAAGAAAATGAAAAAAAAAATTTTAATTTTAGAACCAAACCATTCTCTTACGGGACCGGTTTTATACTTAGCTAAAAAGAAAGTAAAAACAAATTGCATTTTTGCAAACTACTACCACTTAAAAACATCCCTTACCCAGTAGTAGTAGTAGTAGTAGTAGTAGTAGTACCCTTCTTTTTCTTTGGAAACCATGTTAACGACTGATCTTTAAGATCTTATTTTATAATTCACTAAAAGTCCGTCCATCCGTCCGTCTGTATGTGACAGCTTACCGCAAATACCACTGTGTGAACTAGTGAGTGTGTACACCGGGAAAGGTTTTTTGCTAATTAGTTTTTGAAAATTACCCCCCCACCCCATTATGTTGTTTTGTTGTTGCTTTTGTGTGGGTGTATGTGTTTTTTTTTTGGGGGGGGGGCGATTTACAATGTAAATTCATGCTAAAATGGATACATTTTTGTGACCGCATTTTGCTTGTTTTCTGTTAAGCGTTAATTTTCTAAGATCGTTAAAACAAGTCACAAATATCACTTTTTAAAAACAAATTAATTTAAACACTATCTGATTTCTGTTATATAATCCTATTAACACTCATACTAACTAATAAAGATTACTACTAGCAACCTAATATCACTAACACTAGATAGTGAATTACGTCCCTTTGTTGTGTTGTCACTCCCTAAGATCATCATCTGTAATAAACTCGTCTTCGTTCTAACTATATGCTGGTCTCTTGTTCTCTTACATCATTCATCTTAATCCAATCGTATCTTAATTAATCATCGTCCATCGACATACTAACAATTCCATCTAGAACAGTGGATACTTTGGTATTGTTCATAGAAAGAGGCTGAATGTAAGAGGAAGAATGACTTTGTTTTCTGTTAAGCGTACACGCACGTACATTTTTCCGAGATTGTAAAAAAGACTCTAAAAGTCACAAATATCACATCGTCGTTGTCCACAATGTAGTTGAGATTTGTAAATTTGCTAGGACCGACTTAGTGTTATTGAAAGCTGTAAGCGTCTGATTCTGTAAGCATATTGTAAGACCCATAGGAATAAAGACATGCAAACATAACGATATATCTAAAAGGGCCGGCAAAGTTAAGAGAATTTCTATCAGAAAGAATATCTTAGAGTTATTAGCCTCAAACTGAATTAGAAACAATATATGTGATCTAGCGAGTAGAGGCCATGGTCGTTACTTTTAGACGTAGAGAAGAAATACTGAATTGATAATAACGGGAGTTATGGTTTTTCTGACATACCAAAATGAATTACCGGTAAATTGTGAATTCAGTAGAAAGAGATGTACAAAACCGTAAAGGCATGAATATATCCACATTAATATATTCGGCAGAAGTTTTATGTACAAGTAAATTATCATCTCGTGTCTAGAAAAGAAAATGACAAAACTACGCGTACTGGAAATCAGAGTATAGAAAAGGCACATCTAAGTGAGGAAGTAATTAAGTGAGTGAATATGATTAAGGAAAGGATGTATGCGTTATGGGCGTATACGGGCTTCATTCTAGAAAGAAGAACGGGAAGAAAGGAGAAGACAAAGAGAAGAGTTACTGGCTTAAGAAACCAGGGCTTCATTTTAGAAACATAAGAAATGCCTATTTGCCTTAACCCCCACAAGTAAAGGGTGTGACACAAGGTCGGTTTTTAATGTGGGAACCTTACACACGAACGTGTGAGGCAGCATACATTCAACAAATTATGTTTAATCCTCGCAACTACTGTTGCAAGGTCATAAGAGCGTTTTTGTCTTAAGGCCTCTGGGCGAATCCTGAGCACCCTTGATTTGACTTCACATGGCACCACCACTGCGTCCATCTGGTCTTAAATGGTCAGGACTCACCAGATCCTAAGGAATGGGTCAAGATTGCTGGTATCGTGGCTTTTTATGGAAAGCCGTTACGGAACTGATATCATGAAAAAGGGGGGTTATATTTAGTTACGTATTTCTATCTATTCAGCTTAGTGGTTAAACTAGTTTGGTATTCAATTCCTTATTTTGGTATAAATTACTATTTAATAGGAAAGTGGCTGTTACAATATCTTCACATTCTTTTTTTGATCGTTCTTTAGGAGATTAGTGAGAGGCGATGAAATAGTGGAACAGTTCGGAATAAATTGACGATAATGACTGATCAAATTTTCGTCAATCACGTGCCCTAGGAAATTAAGTTGTTTCGCTGCGAATGTGCATTTTTCAACGTTAATTTTTAAACCGAAGTGTGACAGTCGATCCAATACTTGTTGTAAGTGATTCACGTGGTTCTCGTAATTTTTACTTGATATTAATCCGTCATCGATGTAAGCTAATGTGAAAGATAGTTCCCTGAATACTTCATCGATTAATCGTTGAAAAGACTGCGTTGCGTAGCCCGAACGGCATTCTAGTAAATTCATATAGCTCGAAAGGTGTTGTCACGGTTGTTTTGTGTACGTCTTCCTCCGTGACTGGTATTTGATGATATGCCTTTACCGGGTCTATTTTTGAAAATATTTTGGCACCTTGCAGGCCAATGGCAGAATCTTGTAAATGTGGAACAGGGTAGAGGTCCGGGGTTGAAACAGTATTTAATGAAAATCTCCGACTGGTCTCTACATTCTTGAGGTTTGCTTAGGAATTAAATGTAGGGGGCTTGACCATTGACTCTTCGAAGGGCGTATTCCGCCAGTTTATAACATCTGGTCAAATTCGGCTTTAGCAAGTTTATATTTTTCGGGTCACAGTCGTCGTGGTGAGAAATGTACAGGCTGTCCCGTAGTCTGGATGTGGTGTCTAGCTGAGTGACGCATTTTGTCTTTTGACTTAAATGGCGTACTTTTGCAGAAGTGCCTTAATATTTGCGTGTTCATGTAAGGCTGTGCAGATCCCGGTAGAACTGTAACAAGAACGGATTCCCTTAATCATAAACTCTGTCCGCTTATCGTTAAGTGTTCGGTAGCCATATGTACAGACAGGTTAAAAATCTGCTCCTATTATTGGCGTCTTCACTTGTGCCAAGGTAGAAGCCCATGAAAGATTTCAGCGCATACTGAGGACTAGTGTGGGTTTTTTTTTCCATACGTGTCAATTTTTGTGCCATTCGCGTTCTGTAATTTGTAAGTTCCAGGTGTTAAATTACTTCCTGATTCTGGTGGTATCACACTGATTTCTGCTCCTGTGTCGACTAAAAACTCATATACATGTATCCTGTCACGGATATAAAATAGATTCCATGACTTGGTGTCGTGGTGATTTTATTGTTACTCATTTTTATTCATTTTATTTATTCGTTCCGTCCTCGTTGGACAATCGGAACTATTTATTCGTCCTCTTTGAACGTTGGAAAGTCGACAATTTGTGTGGACCTATTTGAACGTAGGGATAAAATGTTTTTGTTTCCGAAAGATGCGTTTAATTCCTCGTGTTGTCAGCAGCTTGTGGTGTGACCCATGTAATTGTTGTTATGTCTGAAATGTCGGAATAGACCTCTTTGAACTTTCGGTCACCAGTTGTGGGGACCTGAGTGTAGGGTCACCAAATTATAAGGATACATATATCTCTGTCTACAATTGTAATTTATTTTCGGCCTTGTTCAAGGAAAAAAGGTTAAGTATTTTATCACTTAAGAAAAATACAAAAGATTTTTCACGCTGTGGGATGCCCGTACCTCTACGTGCATAGCCAAAGTATTTATAATACAAAACGTGTTCAAAGTTTAATGAATCATTTGACAAAGAGGTGACTAATAATAATTATAATGATTTTATTCAGATAATAAAACAACATAGGAAAGTCTCATGTTTGTGTGTTTGGGAATAACATCCGTAGAGTAATCATTTGTGTGTTCAGTTCATTGTTTCATATACGCCAGTATATGAAAGTATGTGTGCGTGGTAGGAAGTTCTTTAAGATTGCACAAGTGAACGTAGTAGTCGCAATGGGTTGTAAGGTGTAGAAGTTATAAGGATTTGTGGTAGGGGAAAGTACTCACAGAATGTTGTTGTATGCGTAGGTAACTATGGAGTGAAATGTATTCTCCTTTACATGATTCTGTAGTCGAGCCGAAGTAACGTACTGTATCAAATGCCTCCCGCTTCCTTAGTAGTCCTGGGGCTAACAGGGGCTACCGTGCACTCCCCATGATTCTACATTTAGGGTACCAAATATACATATATCGTTAGAAAGAGAATTTTATGAGTTTTCCAGTAGTGTATGTTACCAATTTGTATCTGTTGGGATTAAAAAGTC
>VCCN01001303.1:6156581-6167962 GCA_006491835.1 Architeuthis dux
ACTCTAGGATGTCGAGAACTAAGCATCACAGAACAGAAACAGGCATGTCTGAAATCAGCAGGTCTCAAATGACCAGCACATTTTGCAAAAAAAATATATGAATTGTTGATTTCTTTGGTGTCTGCATTCGCACTCTCTGAAAAAGGCTTGTTTAAAAATGTGAGGAGGGGCCTCAATGCTTTTTTTAAAAAAATTCTCTTTGGGCATCGGACGGCAGATATTTGACATTTTGAGATAATCGGTATCAGCCGATTTTTATTCTAATAGAAAAAAAAGTACCTTTCAGTTTAAAATTAAAACTGAGAAGTTGGGGGAGGGGGAAAAAAAAACATGTAATTTTTCATGAAGTTGGTGTTCTGACAAGCTTAGAGAGACAACACCGGCTTGGCAAGATCAAAGGGTTGACTGAGTCGGAGATGGGGTGTGAAGTCCAGAGAGACGACCGTACAACGCAGATGCAGTCGTGTTGGTTCTTAGTCCTCTTTCTTTCCTACAAATGGAAGATAGGCTTACTGTTCTTTAGCAGAGAGAAACAAGAAAATCTGGAGGGCAATAAAATAAATGGTAACATTGAAAAAGACTATACACTGTTTATAAGTAATGTATACACTTCATAACTTTTTCATTTACCAAACAAACAAGGTACATTTTTTATTTTCAAATCTGTTTCTGTGTTCAAGTGAATAATACATTATTTTAGTGTTAAATGTTTATTGGGACCAAAAACAAAGAAGGGTTGCGGCTGGGTGCACTAAACTAACATTGTTTATTTTATTTAATATTTATTTTTTATTTTATGTATAATGTAAGTTTACATATTGTTGTTCTCTCAGAAACAAGGAGATGCTGCTGTCTGCTGATAAATACTATTAAGTGCACTAAAACATTATTTACTTTTCATTCATAAGTTGTTTTTTACAAATTTTAGTTTGTTGATTACCTGTGGACATTATTTAGTTGATACATTTTTTTAATTTAAAATAAGTGCACTGCAGAGACTATAACATTTAAATAAATGTTGATTTAAGTTCAGAAATTTTGTCTCATTTGTTATCAAATTGTATTTTATCAGATGCCAAAAAAAAACCCAAAATAATTACAATTCACCTACTGCACACATTTTAATGTTGAATTTTACACCAAAAAAAATTGTCTATATCTTTTTTTTCTTTTAATTTCATGCGCATTCAATTTATTAGACCTTCAAACCTTCTGGAAATTTGTCAGTTTTGAGAAAGGAAATATTTAAAGGTTTTATAGAACCTATTTATAACTGCACCCTTATATTCCATTCGTCATAGGTAACCATGGATATTAATTTCTCTTTCTCCCAGTGCTTATGACAGCAAAGATTTATATAAAAGTAGTAACAGGAAATCCTGGCATTGACAGGGAAAAACGAACCACAAATTTGACAATCTTAGCGAGGAAATAATGCTTAACTGTATGTGGGAGTGTGCATGGACTGGCCCGGGGTGTGCGAGAAGTTATTTGATCCCCGGGCAATGCCAAGAATCCCTACTAGTATACTAAGACAGACATTTGACTATCTGATGCTAGATATGCACCATACATAACTGTTCTGACTTAAAGACAGACCTAATAACAGAACTTGTTTGTAACTTGGGGACTTAGCCTACTACTTTTGAACTGCTAAAAGAGTATTTCAATGAAATTTGATGATTGTATTCTATAGATCATCATATTAATATTCTCAATTTTCTTTTCAAAATTTTAAAGGATTTTATAGCAACACAATACACTGAAGGTTTCTTGGTCCAGTATTTTTTTTCTTTCTTTTGTTTTCTATTTAGTGACATTGTTCTCCTGGTGATAAATTGATATGGGTGACTAGGCCTTATCACTTAGTTTAGAATTTCCTTCTATCTCTTTGCTATCACCAAACTTTTCTGCTTGGAAATCTGTCTTCTCTGGAGTCATTCCTAGCAATTGACCAAATTATATGCTATTATCAACTGCCTTTCATTAGCTAGTAATAGGAACATATGTACCTGCATGAAGTCTTCATTTTTGTTTGTTGGTTTTTATCACAACATTCTCCACTGATCAGTAAAAAAAAAACCTATAATTTGAAGCTCAAAATTTATGTAAATTTACAACATTATCCAATTTATATTTTAATAAATTTTAAAATATCTTTTAATAGATACTATATCATTTTATTAGCATTTAAAGGTGATTATTTGACAAAAAATATGGAGTAGATTATCTGCTATAAGAGTCTTGTTCATCTTGGCACATTTAGAAGTCTTTTGTTTATTTTGAAGACTTTATCAAATTTGTCATGATTTTGAGTCATTATTTGGCATTGCAAAACAATTTACTTACTCTCAAATAGTTACATACACTGATGAGCCAAAACATTATGACCACCAGCATAATAAGGTGTTGGTCCTCCATGTGCCAGTAAAAGTGCTTTTACCCGATCAGGCATTGGCTCTACAAGACCTCTTAAGGTTTCCTCAGGGATCTAATGCCAAGATGTTTACAGCAAGTCTTTTAACTGCTGCAAGTTATGTGATGGAGGTTCTGCCGAGCAAACTTGTTGGTCTAACACATCCCATAAGTGCTCAATGAGATTGAGATCTGGGGAGTTTAGTGGCCAAGGCAACACAGTCTTCTTCATATTCCTAAAACCATTCCTGTACAACTTGTGCAGTCTTGCAGGGCGCATTGTTCTGCTGAAAGATGCCACTGCCATCATAGAAGACTATTGCAATGAAGGGGTGTACCTGGTCTTCAATGATGTTGAGGTGGGTAGTACGCAACAAAGTACCTTCCACATTAGCGATAGGACCCAGTATTTCCCAGCAGAATGTTACCCAAATCATCACACTGCTTCCATTGGCTTGTTGTTTTACAACAATACATCCTTGTGCCATCTGTTCCCCAGGATAACAACACACACGTACCCTGCCTTCCACCTTATTCAGAAGAAAGATTGTTCACATGCCCATTGTAGATGCTTTTGGCGATGAACATCAGTTAACATGGGTATTCTGACTGACTTGTGGCTATGCAGCCCCATACGCAACAAGGATTGATGTAATCTGTTATGATACATTCCTTCCTTCACCTTGATTAATGCTATCTGCAATTTGTGCCACAGTAGTGCTTCTGTTGGCATTTGGTGGGAAGACCTACATTCACTTATAGCATGAATGTCTTGGCCACTCAATGCCATTTCGGTGGTTGGTGAGTTTCCCTCCTTGAACCACTGCCGATAGGTACTCGCCACAACTGAACTAGATTTTAAAAGTCAGGTACATATCAATTGAAATCAGAAATAATAAAAAAAAAATGCTCTGGCATATCAGGCATATGTCTTTATATGACACAAATGGTTAGCACATCCAGCTGTTAAACGAAAATTTGGTGGTTCAAATCCACCTGTTGGCAATTTTTATTTTTTTTTAAAACCGGAGTAGTTGTAGTTGAGGTCGAATTTTCTGATAGTTTTGGGTACATATTAATTTGAAATTGTTTTTATTTTTCGAGGCTGAAAATTTTAATATGTGAGAAATGAAGAAAAATTTTAAAGTCGGGCACAGGTAAATTGGGTTTAGAAATAAAAAGGTCTAGCATATCAGTAATGCCATATTCCTTTGTGGTGCAACAGGTTAGCGCGTTCAGCTGTTAACCAAAAGGTTGGTTCTTCGATTCTACTGGGGGGCAACAGGTGTATAAAATATAGTTTATGATAGTTTTATATATATACATTAATTTACAACTTCCAGAGGTGTCAGTAAATGAAAAAGGCTGGTTGCTAACATAAACATAGTTGATGACTCTTTGGCTGCAGTCTCTCTTTATTACAGAAAGAGTTTAAAATCTTGAAATGCAAGAATTAGCAGAGAGATCATTTCAAATCACAAGCTAATTGTTTATCTAGAAGTTATAAATGACTTCTACAAAGAAAAAAAATCATAAAATCTTAAAGAAAATAGGATCAGTAAGAAAAATGAATACCTGCACTGTTAATATAATTGTAAAAACTCAAACACTGAACAAGAATATTTTGACATAAAATAGACAAAACTATATTAATGCAATGGCATAATTAAACAATCTTATTTTACAAAGTTTAGTTACATGGTGGGTACATGCCACTAAAAATAGCTATTTTGTGCCATTGCATTAATATTAAAATATTCTTGTTCAGTAAGTAAGTAAAAGGGAATTAATTTACCGGTGGTTGTTAAGAATAACTCAAACCAGATGCAGGAATAAAAATCTAGCTCTTTTTGCAATTCTTACAAATATTGACTATAATTCACTGGGAAAAAAAATCTTGATTTCAAAAACCAAATGTAAAAACAGTAGGGGGTGTGGTTAACTGCTATTATGTACCAAAAAATAGAATAACCTGGCTCTGTGTGAGTTATTAAATGGCAAAATGCTTTAAATTCTAGCATTTAAATGCTTTGAACATGTAAATTGATGTTGTGTCTTAATTAAGAAATAAGATATATTTCTCTCCAACCAACTTGTAAATGGATTGGACATTGGATGATCTACATCAAATGAGCAATACGGATCACACAAGTTGCTGCTTTAAGTTGTTCCAACTGTTAATTTGTTCATTAATTCCATTTTTTATCTATTTTGCATCTTTCTCCATTATCATCAGAGCCAATTAAAAGATAACATTTATCACACAGGCTTGAGTCTTATGCTATCTAATCTGCATAGAAGCAACATTTGGTTGTGTAGTAATGCAACATTTATGAAAGTTGCATAGGTATCATGTTCTTCAAAGAATGTTTGGTAATCATTTACTTGAAGAGCTTTCAGACTCCACAATTGTCCTGGGAATATTATATCAGTGACTTGCTATTATTCCCCTGCCAGATTTTTTGTAAGATATTAGTAAAATACATGTTCCATGCTTTACTTCTGAAATATTGGCTGCATGAAAATGCATCCATGAAGTTACTCATTTCTCAATTGTTGATAATGCTGTTAAGCTTTGGATAAAATCAAACCCTTAGGCAAGAATTTCCAAAATTCTGCAAGAAAAACCTTTCATTAACTTTTACAGCTAACTAAACAATTTTAATTTAATTATGTCAATTTTGATTAGTTCCTGCGGAAGGCCTAAATGGGGCCTACCAATATTCAATCTGGAAATAAATTATTTACTAAAACAGTTAAATTTATTTATGGTTATGATTGTTTGAAATTTGTGCTCTTTTTCACATACTGCAATTCCATTCAACTTCATTAAAAAATGATCTCATTCAGGGCAGGCTGCTGATAAAGGGTAGGGAGGGTTTGTGTGTCTCTCTATTACTACTGCTACATTGACCAAGCAATATGTGACAAAAAGAACGCCCAAAACTTTTATAAAAATTAATTTATTGTAAGAAATCTTTTCATCTGTGTCATTTGTAAGAATAATGATTGTGATTTGTTTCCTCTGTTTCGAGTCGGGGAGGGAAAGAAAATGCAACTTTTTTTCTTTTTTTTTTTCTTTCTGGACCAAAAAAAAACTTTTTGATTCCAGATTCATGGAACTCTTTGGAAATATAGTTTAAAACCTGTCCGAGTGAAATATCTTTGTAAAACACAATTTTCTGGGAGAAACCACTGAAGGCAATCTTTTATTAATATAAGATTTCTTACATTTTTAAAGTGTATTTTATTGGAAAATTAAATTTAATTTAATGCTTAAAAATGTTTTATTTAAACCTAATATCATAATGCAACAATGTGAATTTCACTGTGTTATGCCAAAGCATTCTTAAACTGTAGTAAATGTTATCAAAGAAGAAAAACAAAATAGGAGTAATATTTAGCTTTCGTATTTTTTACTGATTTAAAATTTTACTGTTTACTGAAGTTTAATAATTTTTGTTATCCTAAAAAGGTAACACTTTTCTATTTTACTTACATTTATTTATAGTAGTCTGCTAATATTGACTACTGTGAAATCTGCTTAATGTATCGCTCTACTTGTTACAATGGAGTGAGATAGGGAAGTACAGCCATAGTATTAGACATTTTGTTGGTTAGCTGCTAAGCTATGTAAAACTGGACAAGCTAACCTTCACAATGTGAAGCAGATCATAGCTCTGGCTGGCGAACCACTCTACTTCATTCATTGTAATAATATAAATAATTGATGTTGCTCTCAATTGTGCTCTCCTTGGCCTCAAAATTTTGTATGATTCAAATTTTTCTTCATTTATTTGATTGTTCTATTAATCCATATTTCTTTCCAAGTTTTTTACTCTTTATCCATTCAAACGTCACCCGTAGCCCAGAGATTTGTCAAATTGCACAAGTAGTACTCTATATCTGCATGAATATAAACACTTGAGCTTATATTGATCATGCCATTTGACCTCATTTGGTCATGTTTGAATGCTTATTTACACATGCAAAATGTGAGCTGTCAGTTGGGTGGTGCATCTGTGTCTGTTGAGGTGGATGAACTGAAGGTTTTATCAGATTAATTCCATCATTACAAATGTGTTTTATATATTTACTTTTAAGAAAATGATCATTTTTGTTGTTTACTTTCAAAATCACTTTGACATTTGATTCAGAGAAAGAATCATTGAATGCTCTCTGGCTGAAATGCCTTTCTAATGAATGTTAAACTAACAGATTAGAATGTAACTGGTTTATATTGATGAAATAGATTCAAGACTCCATTCTTTTTAATTTTAAAAAATAAAGAGCATTTAAAAAGATTTTTTTAAACATTTTTGCATAATATAGCCAAAAAGCTGAATCTATTGCAACTTACACTGATGTTAGGTATGTACATAAAAATCATACAAAAATGAACTTTCATTTAAAAAAAGCCCATCACAAAAAGATTTAAGAATATATTTACCTCAAACATTAACTTTTCTTAATGAACAGGAATTGAACCAATAAAAAAAATAAATACAAAAGGCTTTATTAATTACTCGCTTGAAGGCTGCCTTTGCCGACCATTAAGCTCAATGTTAAGTCACTCCTTCTGCATCAAATTTATATTATAATTATTTACAAATAAATAAGGGAAACTACTCCATAAGTAGCATTTCCCCCATAATTGGAAAAGTTTCCCCTCAAACAAAACTAAATACCCACCCTAATGGGGGAAGGGGGGGGGGGTAAATTGCTGTAAAAAAATAGAATTAATAAAATAGATAGATTGAAATCAGATGGTGTTTAACTTTTGTTTTTAAAAAGTGATATTTGTGACTTTAGTTTTTTTATGATCTCTGAAAAATGTGTACGTATGCTTAACTGAAAATAAACTGTCATTCTTCCTGTTACCTCTCTATAAACGATACCAAAGTACCCACTGTTTTCCCTCTTACACTCCCTTCCTCTCTATGAATGATATAAAGTCCCTACTTGCCATGTGAATAAGCTATTTTTCAGCAGCAGTCAGTGGACAGTCAATGGAATTCAGCTGAAAAAGCAAGCACAACAATGTGTACATTTTAACATGAATTGACATTGTAAATCAAACCCTCTCCTCACCGCCAAAAACATATTGGGGGGTGATTTTCAAAAACTAAAAACCTTTCCTGGGGTTATATTAGTATACACAAAAAATTTCATGGGTTTATGTTGTGTGGTTTTTGCGGTAGACTGTCACATACAGACAGACAGACATTTGGTGAATTAACTAAATTTCTACTGGAAAATAATATTTTCTATATTGATTTTAATGATTCAGCTTTAATTTCTTTTTTTTAAATTATTAAAATTCAATAATTTGTTGGTTTTTAATAATTTTTCTAGTGTAGTGGGGAAAAACTTAAATGTTGATATATTGCAAATAATTGCTGTATTGGGAAAATTGTCTATTCGGTAAAAAAAACATTTAATATAATTTTTATTCTATGATCTGGCTATAGTTCTGTAGGAAAGTTCAAGTAGGGTGAACTTTTTAAAAATTGTTTAGAAATGCTTAGTATTTTTGATTTGGGTGGACATCCACCACCTGGTAGGTTTTCTAGCTATGATCTCATCAATGATAGAGTTCGCTCGATCGTGAAACTTGTTATATCTCCGTAATACTGGCCCAATTTGCATGAAACTTTCACTGTTTCTACTAATTTGACCTTTGCGAAGCTAATAGGAGAGGTAAAAGTGATGAATAATTATTACAAATACTTAGTGTCTAATTTTCGGGTATTCGTAATAATTTTTATGTCTTACTAATTTGTTTTTGTTCGCCCTATGGCTGCATTTCCAGTTTAACAGTTTTCATTCATTCATTGTCCCTCGAGGCAGGCCAGTCTGGTTTTCGTTATTGAGAAATCTGTATCCTCCTAGGAGGATTAACAGGATCGCCACAGGAGGCTCTCTACATGATCCCCAGTTGCTTACACCACCTGGTATACTCAGTTGGTCACCCATCTAGTTACTGACCACACTCACCGTTGTTTAACTTTGGTGATCATATGAGGAACTGTGTATCCAACGCAATTTGGCCATAACAGCTTTATAGTACAGAAGATTAGGTGAGATTTCAAGCAGAATTGTTCAAAATGTGAGAAAAGTGTGCATACTGGTAGATCTTTTTTTTTTTTTTATGCTCTTTCATATAAGAACAAGACACACGATCTGACCCTCTTTATTTCAAAATGGCCGCCATACAAAAACAAAATTCGCAAGATAGTACAGTAGATTAGTTGAAATTTCAAGCAGAATTAATCAAAATGGGGAGTATGAAAACTTATAATGGTACTTTTTTTTTAAAATGCTGTTTTAAAATGAAAACAGGATACACATGATCTGACAAAAACTGCAGTTGCCATCTTCATTTCAAAATGGCTGCCATGAAAAACAAAATTTGCAATATAGAATAATTGAAATTTCATCAGAATTGTTCAAAATGGGGGATAAGGTGTGAAAACTTGCATAGTCGTAGATTTTTTTATGCTCTTTTCATATTAAAAACAGGATACACACGATCTGATCAAAACTGTGATGACAATCTTTATTGAAAAATGGCCACCATTTTAAAAAAAAAAAAAAAAAAAAAAAAAAAAAAAAAAAATTTACAACATTTCACCTGTCAGGCATACATTAGCTGATACAATCATTTATACCTATGGATACAATGTATGATCATGTTTCAAGCACAAGAAGTTAAATGCAATTGATAACACTGCTCTGTTTACCTAACCAAATTAGGATAATATATGCGCCTGATATACTATGTTGCTCACAATACACTTGTAATTGGTGTGGAGCTTTTGACAATGTGATTCCCTGATCCCCTTTTCTGTCTGACTGAGCCCTTCAAGCTGTTAGGGATATATCAATCCCACACCTCATCTAGGTGCTTTGTGCTTTCTATGGTCCTCATTAGATAAGGTGTGAAAACTTCTGAATAGTCACCAAATGGTACACAGGATTTGGGGGGAAAGCATGTTGACTATGACAGAGCCATCTAAAATTTTTGCATCTACTGTAGGGTTGTCATAATCTGAAGCTGTAGTCAACCTTTCTAGGCATCCAATGAGATCTGACAGTGCACTGCTTCAGCTCTCCTAAGTCCAAAAGAGAAGGTGGAGCTCCCGGGTTCTCGTGTCTAAAAGATTTATCCATATCGCCATTTAAATTCTACCAAATGCTTCAGTTGTTTTTCAGAGCCTTAATTTAATATGAAGTCCTGGACTGTCTTGCGGTTGATAATCATGAAGGTTTTTGAGATGTCTGGTTTCGCTTGTTTTTCAAGCCATTGACTAACACAGGAATCATACTGTACTATTGCTTTAATGTTCTTGAGACTAGAAACTGCACTTTCATCCATGACGTCCTTTGTATCCACGTGAACAAGATTGCTACTCTCATCTGTGAATGGGTTTCCCAATTCCTGAAATGTTGCAACCATTGCCGTGACATGTTTTGCAAACTTTGATTGAATGGAAACACATGGGATGATTTTTGTACTACAAAGTTATCCTTCTCAAATTCCTCATAAACTGATGGTACTCGCTGTATAAGAGCAACATTCAATACTGGTCTGATTTCAGTTGTCTATTTGCATAATAAGCTGCCCAGTACACAATCCTCAGGGTTAAGTTTCTCCTTTTTCAGTACAAGTTCCGAGATGATGCTCCTCCAACTGTCTTCGGGATGTGAGCATGACTGTTGATTCTGCTTGCCTTTGCCCTACTGAAGCAGGAGCTACTATTTCTGTCCAAGGCAAAGATACTGAGGCAATTTCTCAATACTTGGCTGGCAGCAGGGCCATCACTTTTTTTTTTTTTGGCAGTATCTGTGCTGATGAGTATTGAATTCTCACATTGCAATTGTTTTGGCAGCCATTTTGAAATCAATATGGCGACTGGTTTTATGTGAAAGACCATAGAAAAATCTACTAGTATGCATATTTTCACACTTTTCTCATTTTTACCTAATACACTGTACTAATTAGGGCAAATTGGGTTCATGCTCAGTGCTCCACTATTGAGGCCTTGTCTGACTAAACTAAGATTAGTAAATACAGCTATCATTTGTTTTTCGACCGTTGGCTTTACACCACTTTTTTGCTTTTATGAAAAAAATCGAAAATATTCTGCGTTTGTTTTGCAGCGAGCCGTTATAGAGGCAGAACACACCCTCTTCCCCTCTTGCCTACACCATCTCCTGTACCTCCCACCACCCCAGCCTTCGGCGACTCGGCCATCATTACCATTTTTGGGTCTGGGAATACTCAAAAATATATCTATATATAAAGATTGCAATTTTTTTTTTGGCAGCCATTCTGAAATCAAGATGGCAGCCACAATGGTGGTCAGATTGTGTATGTCCTGTTTTTATGTGAAAGGGCACAGAAAATCCACCAGTATGCAGATTTTCACACTTTTTTCACATTTTGAGCGATTTTTTTTTCTTAATCTATTGTATTATTAGCAGTTAATTAATGTATATTCTGTTATATTATTTATCTTTGCTTTTGTACTTTATCCATTCTCTTGCACTTGTTATTTTTGTATCATTACGCATATTTGGGATTACTCAGTGTAAGAAAAGTGGTTTTATTCATTTCTCTGATAAAAAAAATTAGTTAATTCTAATGAAAGCAATGAAATGTTTTCCTCTCAATGTCATTTTGAATAAAAAATTAAGGAGATGTGGGGCTTTATATTTTTCTTCCCATTACAACAGCATAAGTGATTAATGTTGCAATTTTCATGAGTTGATGTTTCCCCAAATGAATTGCTTTTCTCTTATTGTGAACTGAAAAAGAAAGAACCTGGGGTCTAACTTCTCAAGGTTGTTCAACTGTCCCATAATAGAAATGCTGCTGTTTAATCACGAATCATGTTGTTATTTAGTCTGTGACTTGGCATTTTAAATGTTTTAAAATAAGTTAATTAATAAAATTAACTTTG
>VCCN01001303.1:6167976-6178612 GCA_006491835.1 Architeuthis dux
CCGCCTAGCTTTCTGACTTTTTCAAGACTTCATATGATAAAGCACTATTGTGATCAAAATAGGCTGGTAAGAACAAAAGGCACCCATTTTGAAGCTCTTTTCTATTAAGAATTTTGAAAAAGATTTTACACCGAAGTGGAACATGCTGCCTTCAGAATATATAGAGCAGAAAGAAACTAACCATTACCAGACTCTAGCTGTAAAGACAGCCACATGTTGGTGATACATTACTAGATTGTCATTCTCTCATATTTTTTTTTCTCGAATATTCAACTTAATCAAATTTTAACCAAAAAAATTATATTTTCTGGAGTCTCTGTATGACTTTTTGGAGCTTTTCTACACTGTTTAACTACCCTATTTTACATTCGTATAACCAAGGATTTCCCATTATATTTTTTTAAAATAGACGAAAAAACTTTCACAGGTAATTTTTTGTGCTTTCAATCCATGTAGGCGTGCTTGAAAAAGAAATTGGGCAAATCGACACCTGAGGAAAAACAACATCAAAGCCAGTATAAAAGTTAATTTTATCATCAAAATCTTTTTACCATTAATAAGAAGATTGAAGAAAAATCTTAGTATTTTTCTTTCTAAGTATTGGAAAACCAGAGGTCAACTTAAAGACTCTGATGTTTTTTTGTTTTTTTTTGTTTGACTGTTTCAATTAGTTAAAAATTAATCTAGACACACTTCTAATACATCCCTTATGTCTTTTAAGTGTTTATTACTGTTATGCTTTCTTCAAGTGAAGTTTAATTACGCTTTTGACCACCTTTTTATTTTTTTAAATGTCGAAAAGCTTTGTCAACATGTTTATTGATGTTTTGCCAATGAATTGTAAACATTGAATTAGAACAGTTTGATTCTACATAATAATTAAATTTATTAATTTTTTAAAGGAATATTTGGACCTTTTTTCTTTCCAGCAAAAACAAGAAAAAGTTTTAATAACGTTTTTAAAATAGTGTCAAATTTTTGGAAACTACATCCAGCATGCCTCCGCTAAAAATAAATATTTAAATTTAATATAGGGATTACTTAATTATGGAGTCAGATGCTAATTAATTAACCTAAGCCTTAATAACCCTACAACAGGGCTATTTATTGACTTGAGAATAAGATGAATTCCTGAATTTAGGCCTTTCTTTTTTCTTTTTTTCTTTTTTGTAAAAAATATCTCTACATATTTGAGTCTGGAGTTGGTACATTTTTACCAATTCCAGTAATCCCAAATTCCGACTCCAACTCCACAGCCCTGGTTATATATTTGAAAAATTTCATTGGCAAATTCTGAAATTTTGAGCAATTTTTCTTGTTTACTATTAAGCATTTTAATTTTTATTATTTTTTTTATTCCAGGAATTCACATGTCCCAAATGTAAAAGTGGGTTTGTAGAAGAAATTACAGAGTGAGTATTCTCTTTTAAATGTTTTTGATAATTAATAGCAGGTAAACAAAAACAGTTCTTTCCAAACTCATTGTTTTAAAACAAAATACATTTTCAAAATGAGTAGTGAAAAAATAAAAATGTTTTGCTACTTATCTCAATTTGCTTGTAACTTATCTGAAAAGTTGTATCTGTCTTAACCCATGGGTTGACTGCACTTGAAACATATTTGAAACTGAATACCTCTCTAATAAATGCCTGTTGCTTTGCTAACAGTATACCTAAAGATGTGTTCTGTGTCCGTATGTTTACACAGTAATTTGAAAGATATTATTAACTAAAGTTCTTATATTCAGTTTGGCTAAAAATGATAGACAGTTGCAGTAGTAAAAAGTTTTATTACCAGCAGCCAGTGAATGATTACACACACAGCATAACAGCCAATTTTGTGTTTGTGTGTTCATATTACGTCCTTCTTGTTAAGGATTAAGTTCAATACAACACATTTATTGCAGGGCAGATTGAGTGCTCTAGCCTTCAGAAGGCAACCAGTCTAGGTTTAAACTGAATACCTCTCTAATTTCTATCTATACTAATAAATGTTGCTTTGCTTCGGAAGCAACCAGTCTAGGAGAAGGACAACTCTGATACCAAATCAGGGAGTGGAGCCCCCTTAAAGCGGTTTGACACACAATTTGACGTCTTCTGGCAACTCCAAGCTAATGCCAGACATATCGCTCTCTGCTTTCCTTTGGACTACATCAGCAAGGCAGAGAGGTTTCTGACTGGGCATCCCAGGATCTCCATACACTTCACCCTGACATTCACCCTGGAGGACACTTCAGTGTCTTTCCATTGTCTGTAGAGACAAACTGGAGGCCATTCATTGTGACTTTGCCTATGGCTTGGCTGCTCTTATCAAATGTATTGTTTACAAAACTGTGCGAATAATTCACTATAAAACTGAAAAGTTAGTACATTTGTGAGAAACTTCAAAGCTAAAAATATAAGTTTTATAACTGGAGAATAGTTCCATTAGTTTATTATTCAATATATGCAGCGTTTAAAAAAATGGAATTTTTAAATGCTATAGAGTTTATTTCTGAAATTGATCACATTTTCTATTGAGATTTGGTGCTACTAATTGTTTAGCTCAGTGCCAAAGTCTGATGTCATCAGTGTACATCTGGCTCCAGAATGTATTAAAATAACATAGGAAAAATCACGCTTTCTTTCTTTGTCAATTTCTTTTCATTATTCCGACTGAAATTTTGCATAGTTTGTAAGTATAGGATAGCCAGTTTATACTAAATTAAAGATTTTTATAAGTTTTAGACATTTTATCGATTTTTCATTAGTTTTTTCCCACCAGAAGCAGACAATGTTTACATTTTAAAGAAAGTTGGAGTAACGTTAGCATATTTAGACCAAATAAAATTTTTAGTATTCATTTCTGAATGAATTTTATGAAAAGGGTATTTTGTAAGAATAGCATATGGAAATATTTTTAAGGTCAATCAGGCTATCTTTCAGCTTAAAAAGTTGTTTAGTTGTATTAGTAGATTATTTATTTTTAAAAAAAAAAGATTTTTCTTTTTAAAACCAAAAAGGATTTGTTTTTTTCTTCTCTAAAGAACAAAAATATAATTAATGGGTAATTGATTGGAATAGGTTCACCAAAACAATATCAGATACAATTAGGTGCTGTTATGGAACAAATGAACTTACCCCTAACAGTAACACATACCCTTTGTAGTGAAATTGACTAAAATACAGTTTTAAATGTTCAGAATGTTATGCTTTCATTTGTTCCATAATAGCTAATCATGTCTAATGTTTTGGTGAACCTATTCGAAACAATTACCCAAATGTATATCTTTTTGTTCTTATTTGATTGTTACGCCGAATCAGCAAAATTGCCTAATTAGCAAATAAAACTAAGTTTTTGATCCAAATAAAACTAACTTTTGTATTTATTTCTTTATAAAAAAAAGTAAATTCGTAGTTTTAATTTGATCAAAAGTTTATTTAATCAAAACAATGATAAAAGCAACTATTTCTTTTTATAAAATACCCTTTTCATAAAAAAATTCATTCAAAAATTTTATTTTATTTGGGCTAACTTAATTTACTCTGATTTTTTTTTTTTTTTTTTTTTTTTTTTTTTTTTTTTTTGTTTTTTTTTTTTTTGTCTGCTCAAACTTCGGTGGGGGGGAAAATGAATGAAAAATCGTTAAAATGAGTAAAAGTTAAAAAAAATGTCTAATTCAGTATAAACAGACTGTCCTATTCTTACAAACTATGCCATATTTCAGTCGGAATAATGAAAAAATTGGCAAAGAAAAAAATCACGCTTTTTTTTTTTCTATTCTGGAGCCGGATGTACGCTGATGACGTCAGACTTTGGCACTCAATTTTTAGACATTTCCAGGGAACAAATGCCTCTTGAAATGAAGCAGGTCATTAGGTGTACAGCAATTGAAATCTATCAACAAAACAGTGCATACTTGGTGCAACTGTTCACATTATTTATAATCTAACATATCAGATTTGAAATCCTATTTTCTGCATTAATTTACATCAAATCTAATTCTTCATTTATTCTGGAATTCATCAAAATTTAATTCATCAGATATGCTTAAAAAACATTAGGTTTATGATAATATCAAATTGGTATGTTTTAAAACTAAAGTGCGTTATTATTCATACATTGTCCTGAGTATCTTGTAATATTAAAACAAAAAATGTCAAAGCGGTAGTTTCATTTCAGTAGGCATCATACTTGTAATTTAATCTTGTGGTGAGTAGAATAAGAAAATTATTCATTACGTTATTTTCTTTTTTTAAAAATCAAACTTTGCCTCAACACACTGTATCTATTAAAGTGTGTAACCACTACCATCTCTATTTGCCATGTCACACTAAAGAATCGGGTTGGAAAGAGAGATGGATACACCAGCACGGCAACCCCCAACCCACCCATTGTAAAAAGTGGAAGTGACAGGGAAGAAATTATTTTGTTGAAAAGTAAAACACTGAATTTAAAAGTACTTAATTTAAAAATTGGAGAGAGAAAGTTGAGAAAACAATCTTACACTGAAAGCAAAGATGAGTATAAAAGAAAAGACTTTCGTCACATTATCCTTATAAACACCAGTGTCTGTTGCTTTGTAACGCTAAATCAGCCATGCTAAAGTTTTGTTCATATCTAAGTGTGTAAACCTTTGCACACATTACCCCAAAATACATTTGATTAAAAGGGTATAAAGATTTTTTTTTTAATTGCTTACTTTAAGCAGGTTTTTTTTACTGTTTCTAAAGTCTCTGAACATGAAGTGGGGGGTTCTATTATGATGTTATGCTAGTAAGTAATAAAATGATCCCTCCCTGATTAATACATCAGCGTAAAATGTCCCTGGCCATAAAGAGGAGGATCGGTTTTCTATTGGTATTTAGTTGTAAACTGACCATGATTAATACATCTCTATCTATTGCTTTAAGTAACAAGTTTTCTAGTGTTATCAACATTTAAACTGATCCAATAGCCAGTGTCTGTGGCTTTGCAACGCTCAAAACATGTCACGCATTGCTTTTGATTATGGCTGTTGAGCGAAAAATTTAAACTCTGTAATTAAAAATCTTCCAAAAATAAAGTAGCTTTTATTTAATTAGGATTCTATGACAATCAGTCAATTTAATTATTTAACTGGAAATATAGTGAAAAATACATTTGCTATGTGTCTGTTACCTGTAAAATCAGTTCAATTGTAAAGTGAGTGTTAAGTTACTTTTCTTTACCGATAAGTGATGAAATCCCGCTTCAATTTACAAGCTTTTATGGGACAGCTAAATGTGGATGTTCAGTACAGAGAAAACTTGATATCATCCAAAATGTATAAGTATATCCCCAGTATTAACATAGCATCATATGACTTGTGTGACTAATGAAAACCAATAAAAAAGAGTATTGTGTCCCTTTTTGTTTACCATTGACTTCATAGCTTTGGGCTGAAAATGTTCACCAACTATGGGAAGATTCAATTTATAATATTTATTTGTTCACATCACTTTGTAAAAACTGAAAAATAAAATGTTGTATATATTCCAATTTTATTTCTGGTGAAAGTCTTTCCTTTTTATATAGAATCAGTAATTTTTTTTTCTTATTTTTCGTTTATTTTTTCTACTTCAAGCATTGTCCAATTTGTCTCTAGACTTATTACATAATCCATTGTGCTACTCAAAAGCAATAGTGAAGTGTGTGCAGTTTTTCCAATCCCAGTTCAGATAATAAATGATTCTTTTCCTTATGTCCTTTGAAACATTGTTATATTTCAAATAGTTATTAATGGATAATAATATTCCTTTTTTAAAAGTAATTGTACTCTTTTTTTTTTTTTTTTTTTTTTTTTTTTTTTTTTTTTTCTTTAATTTTGCAGTGATTTTTCCAATACATCAAGCAGTCAACCTCCACAAGATCCTGATCCAGCAAATCAATTTGCTGAAGTGAGTAAGACCTTTAATTTCCACTGCAGATATATGCATTTCAATTTGAGGAGGACCTTATAAACCAACTATCGGTCAAGATACAAAACATGAACCAGTTAAAGAACACAGATAAATTATCAAGCTTTGAAAAAATACAAGTTGGTACAACACTACTATCCTGGATTACTGTATTCTTTAGTGTATAACACAAAAAAGTTTTCTACCCTTTTTGCTAAAGGGGGTGGGGGCTTTGCTATAATTGAATGTATGCAGAAAATGTTTTATACATTATTAAAATTAAGCCCATTAGAGGTAACGCAACTTCTTACCCCACCCCCACTAAGAAATATATTTGAAGTGTCTAACTAACTGTAAAAATGAAATGAATTTTTTTTTTAAAGTGCAGGGGCTAAGGCTTGAAATAATTGATCATAATTTTTGAGTCACACAATATTTATTTACTTCCTGTGAAACATATACTACACAAATATCCAAGAAATAACTAAAATAAATTAATTAAAATTACTAAATTTAAAAACAATGGCTTCAAATTGATTGCACAAAGGTAGGTATCTTTGTTTTTATTTTTTCTTATGTTGTTTTATTTGATGAAAGTAAATAAATTACCATTGTAAGAGTACACAACATAAAAATAGTGGGCACTTATTGTATAACTGCAGTATTGCAGTACACAAATTTGGAACATTGAAGGAGAAAAACCAATGGGACTGCTGATCTGTAGTGCCAAATCAAGTACCCGTGTTATACAAGAGGCTACAATTTTATACCTGTTTTTCACCACTAAATCAAGTACTCGTATTATACAAGAATCGTGTTATACATGAAGAAATACGGTATGTATGTTTCTCTAAAGAGGTATTGCTTTATCAGTCAGCAAAATTATTTTATCACTTTATTCAGAGAAATTCACTTTACTTGATGAATTTGACTTCTAAATTATTATGTTATTTAATTTTTGGTGGTGCAAACTTTGTAGGGGGCTTCTAAAATTCACTTTGTATGTTATGTTAACAGAGTTCAAATGAAAGAAAAATGGTAGATTAGTGTTTTTTAAAAAAAAATTTTTTTTTATCTAAATCCAGCCATCACATCCAGGGAAATTCTTCTCAAAGAACAAAAACAACCTATTCATATAGCAATCTTTTGTATTTACTGTCGACTTGATTAGAACTTATCATATTTTTTGTTTTTTTAAATACTTTTCTTTTTTTTTTTTTTAAATTTTAGTTTCTGGCAGCTGTTAAGAAAAAATGCTATTAATAAAATTATTAGCATTTTGAAAGTCCAATTTTTTTCTTTTCTCTTTCAACTGTTCTTCATTTATTTTGATAGCATTACTAGATGTATACACTAATGACTTTCAAATTTCCAATCTTTTTGTGATCATTTATATTTATTTTCATCAAAGTGATTTAATTTGTTCAAAGATTCAGATCCCTCCTAGCATCTGAGGAGACAACCAATATCCACATAGTTTCTTAATTTACTGATTGTCTATCAATAGAATAATTTTCCCCTGAAATGTGAGTCTCACCGTGTGTGTAGGTATTTTTAAAAGAAATCTTTTTTACATGACCTAATTGTATGATTTTTTTTTTTTTTTTTTTTTTTTTTTTTTCCTTTCAAAATATATGCAATTTATTTTGACTTCTTCCCCAACTTCTTTGTACTTGTTATTGCTTGTGTATGAGATAGGAGACAGTTGTCATAGTATCTTTTTGTTTTAGTGATCTCTTTAATTGAACAAAAATCTATTTTATTTTTTTTCTTATTTTTTTCTTCAATTAATCAAAATGATTTTGACAAGAACTGTTGTATTTTGATTTCTCTTCATAAAAGTTTTTACTTTGTTTCATTTCAGTTATGGGGTAGAGCGTTTTTAGAAAATTTCAGAAATCAACCTGGTCGTACTGAAGATGATCAGCGAAGGTCATCAGTAATGGGAAGACGTCGAAATGAATCAATAGACCAAAGGTCAGAACGGTTTCAAGATATTGAGAGGTAAATTATTTTTAAAAAAATATTAAATCATCAATGAAATAAATAAGGAAAAAATATAATTAACCTCAAACTTTTGTCAGTATCAGTAGTCGTCTTTTTATAAGTGATCTATGCATAAAGCTACATATTGTTTCGCTAAGTTTATTATTCCAAGGGTATGGGATCTTTTGAAAGAGCTGCAACAAACCTTGCAGATAGGTTCCACCATTATTTTAAAGAGGTAAAAAATTTGAGAAAAATACTTTCCAGTTCATGCCTTTCCCACTCTACCTTTTGTCATCTAAAATTTAAAATCATAGAAACTATTTTATTTTATTTTTTATTTTTATTTCTATTTCTTTATAATTTTGTCCTGCCTTCAGTAAGTTCAACTCATTGCCTGTCAATATTGGCCCAAAGAAAACATTAATTTTTTTTTGTATATATAATATATTCTCTACTATTTTACTGAAGTTTTCTTTCAAATGTGAGCAGGGCTAATTTTCCACAAACTGTTAATTACACTATTACAAATAAATGTAGCTGCTAGTTGTTTGCATCCCGCTATTGGCTGGTTGCAGTTATTTGTACAGTAATTCTCCTTTTACTGCTGATTCACTATAGCCTCTTTTTAAAATATTTTTTGTAAATGTTAAATTTCCGAATTTAAATAATAGCATCAGCATCAGGGAAGTCTCAAGTAAGTGTACACTGTACATTTTGATTAATGTGCCATGTGTATGAGAATAAACACAGACAATAATTTATTAGGTAGCAATATATATCACACCTTGTGATATTTCACCAGCTCAAGAAAGTAGTTACTAGACGAGATACACAGTATTCCATCTTGTTGAGGCTCAACAAAGACATATCTTTTAAAATGATTGCTGGCACAATCTCTGTTTATGCTATGTTATAATGACCCCCATATAGCACCGTTTCGTTTAGCACTGCATTTTTTAGGACCATATCTAGAGTGCAAACTGATGTATTACTGTATTTTACATTAGTAGAATTAGATTTTCAGATACATTCAAATATTTTGCCACTTTTGGATCGCTGGAATTAAAAGGATTTTAGTTACATTGTTATGCTAATATCATAATTATTCTCTATTTGCACTCAAAGTACCTTCTGATATAGTGGGATTAGACCGTGTCCAGTGTATTTTAATCATTTTTTTCTGAACAGGATATGTTTGACAATCTCAGTTTTTGTAGAGGAGCAACAATTATACTCATAAGAATGTACAGTGAATGTTTTGATAAGAAAAATATACTTTTAAATTAAATGTTTGATCTGCTTTGATTACATTCCATTGTTCAATCAATTTTTTTTTTTCTTATTTTGATAAGACTTTTTTGTTTTGGTTATTTAATATTGTTTTGATTTTAGCATGAAATTCAACCTTAAGAAAATAGTAAATTGGTTTTCAGGATTTGTCTTGAAAACCTTTGTCTAAGCTAACCATGCTTATATGAGAGTTTTAATTTTGACTCCAACTTTATTATATCTAAAATTTAACTAACGTGTTTTTAAAACATGAATTTGTAAAAAATTTCATGAAACATGAATTTTGTTTAATTTTTAAAAGAAATAGATTGTTAAATAAATATTTGTTGTGTAAAATAATTGACTTTTTCATCAATAAGTTTGCAGCTTGTACCTACCTACCTACCTACCTACCCATTTATTTAAACATGGATTTCTGGAGATAAACTTATGACCAACCACTTATTGACTTCTTAATTTTTAATAGATTTTACATAGAAGTTGTTGAATAATGCATTTTAATTTACATTCTTGCTCTCATTATTATATGAATATATTTTAATATTGGAAATTCGTGTAACATTTTGTTAAAATATTCATTATAAAACATTTTGTAAACTTTTTCCATTTTGATTTTCTAGGCTATTGTTCCAACTGATTAGGCCTTTGCCTGGAGATATGCCAACAAATGTTCCAGTGTGAGTAAGCTAAATTTACTATGTATGTACAAATCATGTCTATTTTCAAACATCTATTCCTGTTTATTCAATGTATTTTTTATAGTGTTTTAATTCTTAAAATTTCATTTCGGATTGATTTCTCAGAAGAGAATTTTATTCATAGCATCAACATAAGTTGTTATTCTTACTTTCTCTCTTGAATTATGAAATGAATCATAGTTACTCAGTATCATACCTCAATAAAGCGATCTATTTTTATCTAAGCTTTTGAAGCTTTAATGAATCAAGCAATTTATTCTTAGCAGACGTTACTGAATATTTAGTGTGTTGATAGAGAAAAAAATATATTGGCAAACTTAACAAAACTTTACCTTTTCTCAACTATGTTCAAATTGTTGGTATCCCTGAAGTAAAGTGATTACCTACTTAGATTCTTGGGATCATATGACTGACAAGCACCTCAAATTTTTGCAAATCTAAAAGGATGTTTTTTTTCCTTTACACCGGTGACGTCACTGAAACGTCAGCAGCGTTAGTTACCAAGTTAAACAAAGTCTGCGTGTTGATATTGAAAATAGAGATTGAAAGTAGAAAATACTCGCCTGAACTGGTGTCGCAACTCTGTATATGAAATGTTAAGTTGTTTCGAAGTTACTAAGATATTTTCTTCCGAAAACATTAAAATCTATTTATTCGATAAATCATTTAGATTGTTTATAGTTTTTTTTCTTCCTTTTTTAAACTAACACACTTTCGAATTTATTAAGCGACATTCTTCCAAAAAAATTAAAAACTAAAAAC
>VCCN01001303.1:6187328-6206703 GCA_006491835.1 Architeuthis dux
TTTTTTTTTTTTTTTTTTTTTAGACAGAATACTAAAATTAAAACCCAGATCAGTTTGTAATAAGAACAAACTGCTACAAAATAAAGCTTTGAATAAAAACACAAGAATATATTGATCCTGTCTTTGCACCCATGTATTATACTTCATTACAACAATATTTAAAATAATTGATAGAAATGAAATAAGAGCCACAGTGTTAATTGTAATAAAGACAATTCAAGGAATATTGAAAAAAAACCTGCATTTCTTTTGTACTTATTTCCCCACCCATTATCTTTTAAAAAGAAGAGATAAAACGGCTCAAGTGACAGCCAGAGAGAAATGTATTATTTAAAGTTATATCTTGTATAAATTAGATGTTGGAGTGAAAAAAATTAAACAAATGCTCTCAAGAACAAACATTTTTTCCCTCTCTCTCTCTCTCTCTCTCTCTCTTATTTATTTTTTTGTGTTTGTGTATGTGCGTGTGTGGGAGAAGTGGTACAGTAAACTGAAACCAGAAGAAAAAGAAATTGGTGTTGTGATGACTATATAAAGTAATATAACCATCTTCGTATATAATTGTGCCACATATACATTATCAGTGAGCTAGTTAATAATTGACACATTAAAATTTGATCAGTTGAGTAATGGTGAAAAAACACATTCCCATGATTTTTAGCGAAGGGGTTGAGATTAAGATGAAGAATAACTGATGCTCATTTTCTTTCTTCCATCAGGTTTAAAATATGAACATGTTGATTTATTTTCACTGGTCTGATTTTTATAAATGACAGTAATCATAATATGGTTTTATCACAGTTTATTTAGGAGAGAGCTCTTTAGTTAGCTTACCTAAAACAATTGAAAATGGTTTAGATATCCTTTTTGCAGAATATTTTATAATAGGTACTTACTTGCTGGTAGTTTTAAAAAATCTCATATTTACAGAATCTGTCTATTTAGAACTTTATTTTAGATTTTTTTTTTTTTTTTTTTTTTAATTGAAAATCTCAAAGTTTACCAAGTTTTGGGTGTTTACCATCTTTTCTCACAGCAGTGGTCATAATAAAAAAACTTTTTAATTTTTTTTTCGGCATCATGAAAATTATCTTACCGGAAGTTTTTTTTTTTTTTTTTTTTTTTTTTTTTTTTTTTTTCTTCTCTCCTAACAATTTCTTTTCATGTTGAATTTTTTAAAGTTCTAGTTCAAAAGTGTGAGAGATAAATCTTTCCTACTTACATCACATTATGATTATTTTATTAACTCTTTATAGCATAATATATGGATAATTCTATCATTTGTTTGGTTGGTGATTTTCAAGCTTTGTTAAAGCTTTCAGATTCTACTGAGGCTATATATAAAAAATGAAGTTAAAATGAAAACTTTAATAGGAAACTGCTTTTTTGTTTTATATTTCAAGTTTGTCAGGTTTGATTTTTATTTTTTTTTATATATAAATTCCTTCTCTTTGTACATGTTGTGTCTGGAGCATTGAAATCTGAAGACAGTGTTTATAACAGTAGGAGAGAAAATATAAAACTTCTTTAAAAATATGGTTCCATGAGCTGCTACTTTGCAGTTTGAAAAATATAGACTTCTATTGCTTAATACCCTGAATAAATTACATCTATCCTTGGCTTTTTGACTCAACTACCTATTGATTGATGTTTGTGTATTTTATTGTCAACCAAGATAACTTGAGTGCCATGAATATTCACATTTTGTCATCTAGCCAATCTTCTGTTTTACAATTTTCTCATTTTTCACAGATTTTTGCATTTTGCTTTAGTGCTTGTGGTAATCAAGTTATCTGTATCGTAAATAAGTTCATGAGCTTTTCGAAATTTTGGAGACCAATTCAGAATTAGCGTACTATTAAAATTTAGTGCTTGAGAGTTACAGACAGGGAATGTTTTATTTGTCTCAATAACATTCTTAGTGGTTTTTGATACTGTAGAAAATATTAAATAACAAAATGCTCAGTAATGACTGAGCCTTTTTACATTGCTCTAGAATATTCTAAAGTGAATAAGAAGCAGGCACAGTTATTAATTGTTGCAAACCAGCAACTTAAGACTCTAATGAGTTTTGATTCTGGATTTAGTGTGGTTCTCTGATATCAAAATGGTTAAGAATGCTGGCAAAATATAAATATCCCCTTTTTAATTAAAATACTGATCTGCCACATATTCAAGTGAGGTTCAATTTGTTAAATGTGTGATTACATTGGTGAAATTTGGAAAAAGATCTCAGATTATATAGAAAGAATAGTATAGCAACTTGCAGTAGATTAGGCTTTTAAAGTGGCTTGAAATGTCAGTAATTATAGCCAAATAGGAATTTTTATTAGTTAAAATTCAGCTACTGATCACATTAAAGCAATTTTTGATTGTTTTCTGAAAATTTGCCCCACAACTAACTGGCAGTATATATTGTAATTTATGAAAGGAACATTGCTGTTAAAATATTTTAATTTGTCTATCTTTCATGATAAACAGTCTAGACTTGTAGCTGCTCATATGTTATTGTAATTGACCCACTAAGTAATCTTAATAATTGCTTCTTCATAGTTACTTGCTTGAAAGTAATGATGAGTTATTTCATTGTATTGGATTTATATATAACCTATGTGATGTCACTTGGATTTATTAAAGTGTTAAATTTCCTTTCTATCTTGCAAAAAAACATCTATATCATTAAAAGGTAAGTATACAGAAAATGTAGAAAAAGTGCATATCCACAGCAGCAAATTGAATCCAGAGTTCAACAACAGTAGTAACTGGTTGATTCTAAAGTCTGAGACAAATATCTTCCAGGTCAACTTATCTAATCAAAGATTTTCCTGTACCAACCCTTGAGATGAGCATTTCCAGGAACATCTTTAGTTTTTGCTTGCATCATTTTTCTCCTTAAAAAAAAAAAAAAAAAAAAAATGAAAGATTTTGGTAAATTTCTTAAAATATTCATAGAAGAAAAAAAAAACCTGTTCCAATCATTGAAGGTGGGCACACCAAAATATGTGCTGTTGAGAAGCAGTATCATTCCATAAAAGTATAAATAACATTATCACACACATTGAAAAGAATATTAAAAATTCACCAATCATGAGTTCAGATAGTGATTATATTAAAATACATGACCTTTTGGAACTTACAATTTAAGTGTAGCTCTTAGTTTTGTTGAGGTAAACATTTGAATCACTTTTTCTTTTTTTCTTTTAATTTTCATGATTTAAATATCAGCATAAAAAAGAATATAACTAAATCTAATGTTGCCTCCCTGTCAGACTTGTAACACAATTCTCATATTACTCTCAAATTGCAATTTTCAGTCAAATGCTTATATTCAAACTAATGAAAAAGAAATGGTTAAATGTTGCATTTGCCATTAAATCTTCCCAGTTTTATTTTATAATATATTGCCACATTTACTTAAAATGCATCGTTCTACATTTACTTTTATCTTCAAATGAAAGATTAGATATGAGAATTAAACATTTGTTTTTTTTAAATAAGTGTTATCTGATCCCAATAGTTCCAAGAAAAGTGATAAAAGCTTGTCAATTCATATTCCATAGTTCCATGATATGCTCTGAAAATTATTTGGACTAATAAATTTAAAAAATGAAGAAAAATCCTTTCCTGGAAAAGCAAAGAGCTTCTGAGAACCCATGGTAGCAGTCATGTAATCAAACATTCTTATAGTCCCCCACCCCCTATGTTTGGAAAATAAAGTTTCTGAATTAATGTTTTCAAAATCTTCAACTCGGAGTCTTGCAAAACCTTTAACCCAATATTTAGTGAATGCAGACTAGAATGTACATCAGTTCCAGACAACTCTAGCAAAGGGGGAACAACTCTACAAATGATTCCCATGACCATAATGAAGAACAAGAGAATAAACTCGTTTCAGACACATCTCAGCTCTTATAGATAATATAAAAAGATTGTCTCTAAAAGTTATCAAATATCATCAATGTTAAAGATGTGTTTATGTAAAAAGATAGTCCAAATGTCAGAATATTTTTCACATTTAAAAAAAAAACATTGTTAGGAAGATAATGCTGTCAAGAAATTAGAAGTATGGAAATGGAAGACAATTATGTTGCAATTCATTGCAGCTGACATTGGTTCATTTTAAACTTGAATCTGATTGATTGATCACAATTTCTGTCCAATGCTTTTCTCTTCACATCAACTCTGAATAGCACATTTCATTATGGCTTGTTCTGGTCTGAAACTGGTACAAAGACTAAAACAGCCAACTGGTGTATTGGAGATAATAGAAAATATTTCAAAATCTCTTCTTTTTTTTTTTTTTTTTTTTTTTTTTTTTTTTTTTTTTCTTTTTAAATAATTACGTAACTAGTATTTTTTTTTTATTATCTTTATACAAAAATATACTCCTGGTGCTTATTATAAAATGCTATTCACTAATTCTTTTTAAAAAATAAATTTTCTTTTTGTTGAGTTTTAGTGATTTATTTAAAAAAACTTAATATAGATTATAAATACATTGCAATTTTTGGTAGTTATTTGTTGCTATGTTTAGTTACTGTTAGATTACAGCTAAAGATTAATTATATATATATGTCTTAGTACCTATTGCTTTTATTACAGTGAGTGGGGGGTCGTGAACAATTCTGTCTCATCAAAAGGAGTTGCGAATGAAAAAAAGTTTGAGAAGCCTTGGTCTACACAATACAAGTATTAAGGAAATGTGATTGCCTAAATGATACAAGTATTAAAGAAATGTAAGAAAATATAATTGTCAGATTTTGATATTGACTGGCATATAATTTGTTTTGTGTGTTAATATCCTCACATTAATTCTGGTTCATTTGCCATGATGGTTCAGGGATCTAACCCTTTCATAATTTGTGTATAACAAATCCCTTCTGTCATGTTAAGTATTTTCATATCTTTCTCATGGTTCTAAGAAGTCTGTTCAAGTCAACTTTTGTAAACTTTCCTCTTTGCTTAAAGTTGCTAATATTTACTGTTTTAGGCCAAGAAAGCGACAAAAAAACCCATCAATGTAGTTTCACTTGTAGATGCTACTCACCATGAAGAAAGGATATTAGTAAGCCGAGCCCCAGTTGTCACAATTGATTTAGCAAGCTGAGAATGGCTGAACCAAGAGTTTGTAATTTTGTGCTATAAAAGTAAGAACTGACTTGACAATTCCATCAAACTGTTTGCTTGACATTGGCAACAGGCAGAAGCAAATATATTGCCCTAATTTCAGTTGTAGGATTCTTTGCTAACTTCACTGCAGAAATGGAATCTTGCATCATTAAAGATGAAGGCTTATTCAACCATAAAATTCTATGGAAGAAACTTCTAGCTTCAATTAAAATCTTTGTCTGGTATTTTTGCACTCATCATGGTTGATTTGGGGAATCAGTTCTACTTGGTTTGCTGCTACATCATGGTGCGACATTGTAACACTGTTGGCTTGTGTGATATTCATAAGTCATTGATTCTCATTGTATGTAAAGTCCTACAATTTTGTAACAAATGTTTTTCATGTACAAGCAGTTAAAGTTTTGTCACTATTTGGTCAACTGAGTAGATGTGCATGCACTAACAGGAAATAAAAAATATTCATGTTTGAAATATTGATCCAAGATTCCCTGATAAATAGATTTCATTCCGAATCTAAAATTGATAAGAAAATTATGTGTAATAGGTTGCTAGAAGCATACTCTGGTCGGAATTTCAAAGTGTAACTATAAAGAATTAGTATGAGGTTTAATTTCTAAGATCGATAATACAGATCTGAAGAGTTAATATTTTCAAATCTGTTGTTGGTAATACTATTGAGTGTTGTGATTCAGCCTATATGTTTGAAATGTTTAACAGGATTCCATAGGCAGCCTAAACATTTAGGAACCAAATATAAAAAAATGAATTCCCAGAATTACCCCTCTCGGCATGAAATGACCTATAAAAGTTGATGCACCATTTAAACTAAATCTTACATTTAGGAACAAAGATTATTTATAGCAACTATGTGGAGAAACTTCCTTTCATGCTGCATCAACATTAATTCTTTATTTTTCCAAAATGAATCCCATTACTTTCTTATTTTTAGTTTTGTGAGTTTTTTTTTTCTTTTTTGAAAGAATTGAATGTTTTCTTATACAAATAGGTTGGGGAGAAGACATCAACCTGGCACAGGATTTTCCTTTCAACCCCAAACGTATATTGTCTAGTTCCAGGGGGCCCATTCCCTGCAGGCTGCACCTCCCCATGCTCTAAGAGGGATAGGGTCAGGATCAAAAGGCAAGGCTGAGGGAATTATACAATTTTTGTCTCTACCCCTACATTAAACCTGACCTTGTGTTGAATTTCCTCTCGGGGGGGGGCAAATAAATACACTCCTACCCCATGTGACTTTAATCAATTGCTTGTATATATTTCATTCAGTTTTTCCAATGGAATCAACCTTGGATGCGGTGTGGTGAAAGGGAAATCCAGCCGAAAAGCAGGCCATTATTGACTCTGGTTTTGTACGGTTGGAGAAAGGTTTCGGTTAAGCAAACCAACATAGGAAAAATATTTTTTCATAATTTTTTTTATATAGTTTAAATTGCTTTGACTGTATGTTCACATATGCAAATATGACCGCATATTTTAGCAGTATACTTACATGGTAAATCGACCCCCCCACCCCCGCTACTTTAGAGCCAAGCAAATATGGCTGCCAATTTTAGCAGTAGGTTAAGATTTGGTTAATGATTTAAACAAAATTTTCGCAAGTAATTTTTTGTGCTTTCAATCCATAAGACTTTCGTTTCCTCCGGGCAGAGACGCGCAGCTTCTAGTCTCATCGTTCCGTAAGAAACTATGGTCTTATGTAGTCAATCGAAAGCACAACAAATTACTTGCGAACTTAACCCAGAACCTTAACCTATTGCTAAAATAGGCGCAATATTTGCGTATGTGAACACAAAAGTAAGAGTCCAGTTTAGTAGATATTTACATTGCGACACCCGATGTTTAGTTTACAAAGACGGACTCAAAGTAAGGGTCCAGTTTTAAATTATACGTACATTACTTTTTAGAGCCATTTCACTCGCGTTCCCCATAAGTTTCCTTTTCTCAAACGAAGCTCATATTCAGACAGAGCAGTTCAAACTACGTAGGAAAATATTTTCTCATAAATTATTACGTTGATTTGCTTAACCGAATCTCAACTAAAGTTTCTTTAATGATGCAACCTCCTCCTCCATGTCAATCAGCAAGCGATGAGAATCTAAAGACCAGAGCTGTGGAACGAAACAAATAACCGACTTTAAGCAAAATAAATAGAAACTTCATCTGGAAGTTTCTTTCTGATTGCACAAACACGCAGGAACCATGAAATTATAACTTCCAATTTGTAATCCGTGAACTTAAAATTAAAAACAAACTGAAGTTAAACAAAATGCCGCTGGTTTTAATGGAACCGGATTTAAATTTATCGCAATTAAGATGCAATTATTGTAAGATAGCGATGAACCCAAGCAAATTAAGAATCCCGCTTATCAATGCAACATTTATGGTTCGGTATATAAAGAGTTAAAGTTTGCTTAGCGATAGAATTGTGTTGAAGGAAAGAGGAATAAATCTCTCAATGTGTCTCTCCGTCGTTTCCGAATGGTGACAACTCGGTAAACTCACTCGGTGTATTACAAGTGTTTTCTTTTCCTCAGTTACATAAACGAACTGTGGTAGTTGATTGATAGTTTTCAAAGGTAACACAAATGTATCAAAACTTTTTGAAAAAAAAAAAGATTGTATCTGAATCGGCGAACTCGGAAACCATTTCAGATGTTTTACCTCGAAGCTGCCGTTAATTCTTCCAAACAAGCTGGGTAAAAATTGACCAGAGTATTTTTTTTTTTAAGCAAGTAGATTTGATTTTAACTGTTCAAGTCAAAATAAAATATAAAGACACTTTATCTATGTTTTCTATTTTTACTTAGGGCTTCTTTTAATTTGTGTATCATCTTTTCATATAAGACGTAAATAACCTTTTTGCTACGCGGGGGCTTCCGTATAAAGACAAGGCAGGTCACGTGTCATTTTCTCAATGTTTGTACCTTAGAAAGAAAAACAACGATGGTGGCGTTTTTCATTTCTGTCGGATGTGCAAACATCGCTAATCACAAATGAATAAGTTTTATTGTTGTCACAACTCACAAGAGGAGTAAGCAATAGGAGTAACAATAATCAGATGTTCTTGTGTGTGAACAACCACATATCAAGTTGTTGAAGATATTTCGCAGTTGAAGTGAGTAGTTCTTCGTTGTGTCATTTGGTGGTTATCGGTAGTTTTGTTGTGAAATGGAATTTTGCAGGAAAACTCAATGACAACACCTTCCTTTTTACTTGTTATGTTACATTAATAGACAGTTTCTAAGTTTATGCTTATTTAATTAACATTATTCTTGTCCAGCTTTTGATTTTCATAGACTTTAATTTTAAGGACTTTACACTGAATTAAAAACAACTTCAAAACAAAACAAAACAAAACACGAAGACATGGTTTGTTTCGTTTGACATTTGTTTTGTTTTTAACTAATTTGACTTTAGGATCCATCTTCTTCATTTAGGCGTAAATTGATGTTTTATGTCAAGTGATTAAATAACTGGATTTATTCCTCATTCTTGACTAAAATTTGTTAAATTTCTTTTTAAAGTTTTAATTTACGTCGTGTATTTTATGATTTTTAATGCATGTATGTTTTAGTGTTTTGTTTCATCAAAAATGCTTTTATAAGCATAGTTGAAAAAAGAAAAAGACCTCATGCTATCATCAATAAAAACCCAAATTCCTAAATTTGAGCTAAAATCATCGATGCCTAAGGTAAAGGTGTTTCAAGTGGTTCTTGAACGCGCTCCTCTTCCAATAGTGTAAAATTAATGAATATGGCCTTCAGATCTAATTTTGTAATTGTTTAATGGTCACTTTAAAAACTTTCGAGGGCTTTAAAAATAATTTTAAGAAGAATTACAAAATAAAATATGGTCACGTGGTGTAAACTACTTCGTTTTTTTGTTGTTTTTTTTTTCCTCTTAATAATATTCGAATAAATGAAATGTTTTTGAAAATGGTTGTCGTTAGAGTAAAATCAAAAATACAGATAAATCCCTTTTCTCTTGAATTGTTAAATTATTTATATCTGATTTTAATTACTGAAACTGATGTTTTCGCTACGGTTTGAAAAGATTTATTAATGTAAGTTTAAAAAGAAACTGTTTAGTTTATTATTATTCATGATGACAGTCGGTTTCCACGAATTGATTTCCGCCTCCTCCTCCTCTCTTGTCTTCTTGGATCTACTTCGCAATATTTTGGATTCTTTGCCGAACGGACCTATAGTTTGTCAGTGTCAGTAAGTGCAACACCATGCAAAAAAGTTGAAAGTAGTTCAAAAGAACACTTGTTACTTTATTTTTCTTGTAACTTTGTTTTACTTCGCACATTGAGTCTGTCCCTAACCCAAATGGATTGGGTGGGTTTTTTAATCAAGTTTTTGGCATTAACCCTTTTTGACCATATAGCGAAAAACACTTATTATTAGTAAACTGTCAGCGTAGCTTTCTTCAGTTTTTAAGCTGGTCCGGTTGGCAATTTTCATTTTTTACCATCTATTGCGAAACTTGAAACAAAAAATATTGTCATTTATACGTGGAAAGTGAGAGAAAGCGATGAGTTTTAAACAGGATTTTGTTTTAGCGCAGGTTAGTTGCAAGAAGAACTGTTTAATAGTATTATTGTTTTGGTTGTTGAAAACTGGGCATTAATGATTATTATGCTCCGACTTGATGTGATCACGATTATTAGTTGATTTAACTACAAAATCTAAACGTAAACGAGCATACCTTTTCGAATTTTAAGTCTTAAAACTTCTTTCCTAGAGTTGTGAATGTCGTCTAACAAGTGGAACCACGACATCCATAAGACAGAAAACTTTGTTATTAAAGAAAACAAATCATTTACAATTTGATCAGGTAAATAACCGTTCATTAAACTTAATAAATCGAACAGCAACCTCTTTTTTTTTCTTTCTCACTAGCATACAAATTATGGCGCAATACCCTCTTCTTGACGATCGTCATGTGTTATGTTTTGGTGGGTTCGGGGATTCTAAGTGCATTTTTTTCTAGAGAAATGTTACACTTTGTAAAGAAAAGTATTATTAAAAAAAACATCCAGTGAATGGCACCCACTTTTGATATTAGAGTTGTAAACTTGTGAGTTTCAGTGTTTGCCTGTTTAGTGTTTGGTATAATGAGTAAAACAATACAGGATTTATCTCCACAGACAGACAAAACAAGTGAGTGATCATTTTGACCTGGAGACATGGTGGTGGTTGTTGTCAACCCTAAAACCGTTTGCGCTAATTTTTTTTTTTAAATGGAAAAGTTTGTTTTTGAAACTCCTAATCATTATCATTACCAAACTTGAGTTGAAACGTTAGCATCTATTTTTGTCTGCATTTTGTTGAAAATGATTGGTAAAAGAGACTAGTCACTAACAAGAGAAGTTGTTTTTTTTCCGTAAGTTTTATTTTATTTATATATATATATATATATTTTTAGTTTTTTTTTATAACAATTAATGAAAAATAACAGGCATGTTATTTTTTATATTTTTGCAAAAAATGTAACCCAAAATGGCTTTTTATGAACTTTTTTTTTCTTAAGTTTTTATGCACTTTCAATCAATAAGACCTTCGTTTCTTTTGGGAATTTGAGAAAAAATTGATTTTTATAAGGTGTGTGTGGGGGCGGGTTCATTTACAACGTAACTGTAATGCTAAACTGGACCCCTACTTTCCGTCAGTCGTACAAAACTACGGCTTTGGAATATTCGGTTATTTCCCTTCTGGAGGTTATCTAAGCTTCTTTGATATTAAAATGTTTTATAAAGAGTAAAGACTATGAAAAGGCAGTTCTACCTTCATTTTTTTCTGGAAATTTTCAATTTTAGAAATTAAGGGTCAAGATTCGTTAAATCGAAATTAACAAAATCGTTATAAAAACCTGTTTTTTCTATGCAGGATGAATTGCTTTAACTGAATCTGGCATTTTTTCATTTTTGAGAAAAAGTAAATTTTTTAGGGGGCAGCCAATAGGCTCTAAAGTGGGTAATCGATTTACAATGTACGTAAATGAAAAACTGGACCCTGATTTTAAGTCCTTCTTTGCGACACCCGATGTTCCATTTTCAATATAAATATCTCCTAAACTGGACCCTGATTTTCTGGCCGCCTTTTTTCTTGAAAAAACTCGGGTTGGGGTTAAGGTTAGTTTTTTTTGCTGTTAAAGTATTGATATACAAATTAATGTAATTAAGTATAAACTGAAGAAAAAAAACATTAAATTATAATAAGACCTTGAACAGTACGGACAATTTTGGAACGATGTAACCGCATTAATCAAGGTGTGCTTCTATATGTTGCATTGGAAAAAAGGCGTCCAGAATGTCAGGGTCCAGTTTCGGAGATTTATATTGAACATTGGGTGTCGCAGAGAGAGACAGAAAGTCAGGGTGCAGTTTTACCTTATGCGTACATTGTAAATCGATCACCCACTTTAGAGCCAATTAACTCTCTGCCCCTAAAAAAGTTATTTTCTCAAAAACGAAAAAGTTCACAAGAAACTACAGATTCAGTTAAAGCAGTTAATTGCATAGGAAAAATGTTTTTATAACGATTTCGTTAATTTCGATTTAACGAATTTTGACAGCGATTTATTTTAACCGTTTAACTATTTTAACTAAAGATCATGTGAATTTTGAGTTTTTGGATTTTCTACAACAATAAAACATGTAAGTCATTGGGGAAAAAGTTGCATTTGGGACAAAATAAGTACTGAATGCTGTATAAAAGCTACAACTACTTTTTCGTCTTTGTAAAACATTTTAATTAAATAAATTTTTAAAAAAAGCTTGAATAACAACCTTCACAATGAGGGGTAAAGAAAATAACCGAATACTTCACATTCGCAGTTTCGTATAACGGACAGAAAATAAGGGTGCAGTGTAGCATTGTAGTTACATTATAAATAGACCCCCACCCTCCAAAAATAACTTAAATTAATTTTTCTCAAAACTGACAAATTTCTGGAAGAAAGGAAGGCTTTATTGAATGAAAACACAAAACTAGGAAGCACTCAGAGAGTGCATACCTCTGTCAATGCTGCTGTAAGTAACCTTAAGCATCATTGAAATCACATAGTGGATAGATCAGTTGTATGTACTATTGCATATATTCTTTGATTCATATATGTAGAAGCTGAAACAGATATCAATTTAACGAAAAGTTCTGGACATATAACTACGACGTAGGGGAGTGCATGATCCGCTCCAAAATTTAATCAGTTCTTCCAGAAAATCGGAATTAAATTTATTCAGAACTTTTGGAGATATCTTAGATACAGGATAAAAATGCGAACCTATAGACGCAACCAAAATCTTTTTTTTTAATAATATAAAATTTAGGACACTAAAATTCACATAAAAACTTAGTTCTGAACATTTTGTTTTCTGGAATTTCATAATTTCTAAGCTCTCTATTTGAGGTAGATTTTCAAAGTAAAAATTGCCTTATTTAAAAACTAAAGTGAATGAATCAAATTAAGCTTTCTAAATTTTTTATTTATAATTAAAATTGATCTTTCACTTTGTTGGTGAAATGGGGAAACTACTGCCACTTGGTGAAACCAAAAATAATTACGGATGAATGGAAAGCATACAGATTCATGTGGTTATCATTACATTTAGCGTCTTATATTCCTATTATTCATCAACTGTCAAGTGAAGTAATTTTCAAATTCTGCTCAAAATTAAATTTAAATAAATTATGGGTTAGGGTTATTCATTCCAATAAATTATTGATTTAAATTCATTCCAATAAAATTTACTGACTGTCTAATATCAAAAGAAAAAATATAACAATATCTCGTCTATAGAGGTAATATTTTAAAAACATAATTTGTTAATATGATTTTTATTTGAAAGTTCAACAATTTTCTGATTTTTTGTTAGATTTTTTCTACTTTTTTTTTTACAGTTCAATTTAAAAAAAATTCTATACGACCATAATTACATAAAATCTGTGTCTGTCAACAAAATGTAACAAAGAGAAAGTCTTTCTCATATAACTTACTTTCAGCTCCCTTTGATGTAAGCCCATAGTGAGTTATCAGTTGGAAGTGAGAAGAGAACGAGTTGCTATGTTCTTGGAGATGTTTCTGGCCAAAAACCCGTACTCAACAAAAGAATAAGAAAGTCAAAATTTAAATATGGCTAAATTCTTCTTAAAAAGGCCAGATTTGTCAAATTTGGCCATCAACTTTATTTTGTAAGGAAATAAGTTATATTTTTAATAAAATAAGTTTCTTTCTATGACTTTTTTTTTTCATACTGTCAGTGGTGACTTTTCTTAAGTTGAGACTTTCAAGAAACATAAAATTAGGATACTTGAATTAATTTTAAAAAAATAAAAAAACCTAATAAAACTGCTTTTGGCTCCTTATTGCCGATCCATATATATATAGATATAGATATAGATATAGATATATACTAGTAAGAATATAAGACGCTAAAAGTAATGATTACCAAATCATGCTGTAGTTAATTTCATTATTTCAAATTATGCCACTGCATACGAACACCATTAAAGGCAATTGGTCCAGCATTAAAACTAAGAACCATTTAAACATTGAATGGCTTATAAAACACCTATCTACAAGTTTATTTTTTGTTGAGTTTTTGCTGACAATTTGTTTATGAATTTCATTTATTGGATTAAACACTGGATTACCTGCTGTAAACAATTATTATCATCATTATCAATAAATTAATTTTTATCTAATTATTTCATTCTTGCAACATTGTGAGATGCAGAAAAGAATAAATCCCTTCATCTACTTGACACATTGTAAAAAATAAATGTTTTGCTAACTCTAATATTATCCTATAACTATTAGGTGTCATATCACTGTAGATATTGTGCTAGATCTCTGAAAAACAAATTATTGATAATTGTATTAAACTTTGTTTAGTCTATAGTTCTGTTTTTTGTTTTGTTTTGCAGACTACTTTCATTTCTCTAATTTTTATAATCATCTTTTTACAAATTCTGCAGTAAGATTATTCAAATGTTGTAGATCTGTTTCCAGAATCATCATGTCATTAGATGGTCATTCAGACTCGGACAGGCCTTTGCCAGAGGTAAGTAATCACTTTCTTTACCCATCTTTTTCTATTTCAGTGTCCATAAAGAATTATGTAAAATTATTATATTTTAGTTAATTTTAAATCATGTACTACTCACCCAACAAACAGGCTGATACAACATGAGATACTGTTGCGTGCTCACTACTTTTTATGATGAAGAAAGAATTTAGGAACAGTTGCTATTTAGTCTTTATAATGTATACTAATTCATTATTTTGATACAATTTTATTTTTTTGTTTTAACAAAGCTGATTCATTGCATACAAGGTCAAATTTAGCAAAATAGTTTATAAATCAAAATTAAGGAGAACTATGGAAAATATGATTTTTGACATTTGCAGTGAAAATCATAGATTTAACCAAATTTCTCTCTGCTTGAGATGATCTGTAATAAATTTTTTTAAGTACTTAAATTTATGTAGGAACATAGAAATAATGGATTTAATCTATGGCCTGATATATGAATAATGTCTGGTGGTAGAATTTTTAATCCTATAATTAATGTTTATACATTAGAAGTACTGGGTGTATATTGTTTCTAAAACAATTTGCAATGGTAAGCACATGATAATAGACAGGAAAAAAATTGTCATAACAGCCGAAATTGTAAATGTATCTGTAAAAGAATTGTTCATGTAAAAACTTTATTTGCATTATTTAAATTTTTTTTTCAGTTACATGAAGAAACATTTGTGAATAGTGTACATTTGAGTGGTTCAGAACAAGAAACAACAGATGAAGCATCTGAAAGGTAAATTGATAATAAACTTACAAATTGGTTAATCATGACATAATCATTTTAATCATGTAAAAAGTTACAAATTGGTTAATCATGACAAATCAATTATACATTTACTGGTGGTTATGTTGCATATCTACAGTACATTAAAAAAAAAATCACCTGAATGTGGTTAATTTAGATTTCATGTATCTTCTAGGTATTTTGGGCTAACATAAGTTTTCAAAATGTTACTACTTATTTTGAATTTGGTTTGTTTCTGGATATATGTACATATCAGTTACTCTTTGATTTGATTCAGGGTTCCCTCCTGGCAGAAAATATCATAGCCTGATACAAAGAACAAACATATACAGATAAGACTGCTTTTAAAAGTTCAGCTGAAACTCTGCTTCAATATGACATCACAGTCACACTCACTCTTACACAAATATACATCATTCTCAATTTTAAGGTACAATGTTAGTAGTTTACTAATACTGTCAGGAAAAAAATATTTACTCTAACAATGAGTAAAACTACAAATCGTTTTAAAACATCTGATATAGCACATTTAATATATTATGCATGTATTTTATACTTTCTAAGTATTTTATATAACCCGTGTGTGTGTGTGTGTGTGTGTTAGTGCGCAGCTATATATGATGGATATTTTAATTTAAAAAAAAAAAAAATATGCAAATATTATACTGCGTCCAATACACAGGTATTATGACTTGGGGGCTGTCTACTGAAGCTCGTTATGGAGCTTGGATGAGTTGCAGTGAGTGGTAGTCCTCTAGATGTCCTTGTAACCTATACATCCTATACTCAGACATATATGGTAATTCTGCATCTGAGTGGGAGATTTACCTAAAATCTTTGCAATGAATGATATGTGAAATATTGCCAGTATTTGATAAATAGATTCATAGTTAATTAAGAAGTAGAGAATATACTTAGGAAATTGTTTACATCATTGTCTATACTAATTTTAGGAGCTCTGAGAAACAAAACAATGAGGATAATCTATCATTTGTAGTGAAGGGCCTGGCTTAGTTTAGAGGGGGAAAATAATTCTTTAAAAAAAACTATGATGACAATAAAATTCTTATTGCAGATGTTGAATTTGGGGAAACCAGTGACTTGTTTGACTATTTGTTGGTTTTATATTTTATTAGTCTATGACCTGTTGCTTTGTTGACGGTTATCATAAATGTAGAAATAAAAATCACCAAAAGTGATATTGTTTAGGGAGTAATTTAAGAAGAGTTCAACACTAACAAACAATACTTTAATCTCATCATGTTACTTTGGATGATCATTGTCTTTAATATATGTGTGTGTGTGTGTGTTATGCTATTTACTTACATTCATGTTAACCAATTATTTCTTTGTAGACGACAGTTCTTGTTAGTTTACTATCTCCCTCATTATGATGTCTACACATCCCTCTCATTTGGGTTATATATTTTAATATAAAGGCCTCTTAAATCAAGAAAATTAGTGCAATCTGATGTAACCAGAATAAGCCCGTATTTTTTTGCAAATCAATGGAGATTACTCTCCCTTAGAATGTAATAGTTATCTCCCTTGACAATTTTTTAAATTTTTATAGTGTGACATTTTGCGTATTATAAGACAAATTGTCACGCACACGCGTGTTTTTTTTTTGTTTTTTTTTTAAGGCTGCTTCATTCTCTGTACTTTCAGCAGCATAATGATGCTACCTATCTGCCAAAATATATTCATTTCCAACCTGACCCAGATAACATTGTTGTTTTTTTTCTTCTTTCTTTCTACCACCAACCTCTTGCTCACAATATCTTTTATGCACACCCAACTCCCCTCCTTCTTTTTTTTGACAGGAATACAGCTCCTGACTATGTTACTGCTGCTGCTGTTCATTGTTTCCGGGTAGCAGAATGTTCAAACTTTTTACCTATGCTTACAGAAACTTTCCCACCCGGCCAACCAATCCGCCCTCACAAGATGCTGATGCTGCCAGCCAGTTTACAGAGGTATGAAGACTTGAAGTTATCAGGAAGTGTTTGGCCTTTCCTACACTTCCCCCCCTCCCCCCATACCTCTTATTAACAGCTGGCTCCATAACAGTCCAACTGCTAAGTATCATCATATGGTAAAGTGGCTGATCATTCCTTGACTCTGGAAATATATTGAGATTCTATTTTGATTGATTAGGTCATAGATAAACGGAAATATGAGGATGAGACATTTTTTAACTTGTTTAATGAGTTAAAAATGTCTCGTCCTCATTTGAGATTATTTTAATTGTAAAAATTGTCTCATTTTCAAGAGATTTTCTGTAATATATTATAAATTTTGATACAATCTGATGCTAGTCATTCTTTAAAAATCCTTATTTTGGGTTTTTAGCATTGTATCAGACCAATATTCAGTAACACTACAAAAAAATCGGTAAGTTATTTGTGTACGACAACACTTGCTCGTTGCAAAAAGTCACAGGATGGGACACCAAAAAGAGCCTGGGGAAACAACAACAGAACTGGAAGGCACCTCAAATGCTGCAACACCAGTACCTCAATTCACCACAATGACTGCCAACATTCTGTTGCTGTTGTATAAACTCTGCACAGGACACAAGTAACACGCAATCTTTTTTGGACTGAGGTAAGTGGATTGTCCGTGTCTCCACTATAAAATCAATAAAGAAAATAAGTTTTAAAATGGTTCCATTTTACGGGAGCTGGCAGATTCACTGCAACAATTTCCCAATAACAATTTCCCGAGATATACAAATTACCAAGAAGGTCAAAATGAAATAAAATTCACAAATAATTAAGATACAAAAGATACATAAAATTTAAGGGGTATCTTTGCAGTTTAAACAGGTTTTCGTCAGTAGATTTTTCACTTTGTAATTCAGCATCATTTCTATATTTAAATGTTTTTAATTTAATTTTAGATATTTATACTTACTCTTTTGATGAAGTATTGTAAATCATTATTTAATTTTTGTCTATTATTAACTTCACCTTGATTTTTTAGTTGCTTTTTTTAAAAAAACAGATTAAGATGAAGGTAAATTATTTATTGTTATGTGTGCTTTTATATATAACTTGTATACTTTTTTTATTTGGGTCTCTAAATTGTGATGTGAAAAAACTGCAAGATACCCAATAAAAAGTTTCAGGTGTAAGTTATATAGATGATAATAAAGGTTTTAAAAATAAATTTCTCAAATAAACATTTAAGTTTCAGATGTAAGTTATAGATGAAGTTATTTTTTTCTTTACTTTTTTTTTTTTTTTTTTTTTTTTTTTTTTTTTTAAATTCAAACAATTTTATTTAAACTGGAAAAGTAAGAATTACAATTTTAGTTACATCTGTAAGTTACAGATAATAATAAAGGTTTATTTCACAGTACACAAATATAGCTTTTTCGTCAAGTTTGGGAAGTACCTAAATAGCTGAGAAGGGCATGGGCCCTCCGCCGAACAATTGCTAAATCTTTTAATATATTTTCTTTTTAATTCTTAACCATTTTGTGATTTTAAAGATCTTCGTAAATATATATCTGGGTTAATTGTATCTCAATGAATTTTACATCTTGTTAAATGTTGGTAATTTGCTGTTGGTGAATTGTTGTCGGTAAATATTCTAAGTGCTACTGTCTTTAAAATGGGGGCTCCCCCCCATTTTAAAGACAGTAGCACTTAGGTGCCTCCTACCATTGCCTGAAGGTTAGCAAGCTCATATTGTAGACCAGCAGTTCCCAACCCTGTGTCCACGGGCACAATGGCACCTGCCAACCCTTTAGCATGTGCCATCCAAAGACTGGCTACCATTATTTAAAAAAACATTTTTTTTTCAATTGATGGTTTTAATTTACTAATGTTACAATTACTTATTCTAACTCTTTGGCCGCACGACTTTCCACACCCGGTTTCCCTTGTATCCCCTACCCCTCTTTTCTTTTTTTTTTCAGGTTGCTGACTGAAACCAAACAATACATGAAAAAAGAAAGCCAAAAATGCATACATGTGCGTATGTGGTATGTATGCATGTGTGTACACGTCTGGATATGAGTATGCGGTGTGTATCTGCGGTGTGTGTGTTTTTGGTGTGGATATGGATGCGTATGTGTATTTTGCATTTTCGTTGAAACGTCATTCGATAGAAAGTTGTGGTACTGCAGCCAACAGGCTTAGAGAACCGAATGTCAGAAAACGACCTAGTCTCGTCTGTTCAGGCTAACTAAATTTATAATCGGAGTTACATAGTTAATTTTTATTTCAAATATTACTAAGTTTTGTGGAATCTTTGAAAATTGGTAGTCATTCTGATTGTTGTGTACCTTTTTAACGGGATCCTTTTGTTGTTGTTATGGTCATAATCGGTAGCCAACCATGGCTTAAGTGAGGGGAAAAAAATGCCACATCAGCAAAAAGGCA
>VCCN01001303.1:6207627-6221677 GCA_006491835.1 Architeuthis dux
TTTTAAAATTTATATAAATTTTAAAATTTTATATAGGAAAAAATGTTTATTTGTACAGTGTGATTATTTTATGTAGGAATTTATTTTTTTTGTGTTATGTTCATTAGTTATTCAGATGCAAGTGATTCTTTCATTTAATTCCATGGTTATATCTGCAAGAAGAAATAACTGGTCAGCACTTATAGGTTTGTTGAATAATTACAGCTGTAGATTGACAACCAAGAGTTCTAAGGTTCAATCCCAAATGACAAGTTTGTGAAACATGTGATAAACTCATCTGGTGTGAAGACATTTTTATCTTTTAGAGCTTTTCTCCTCATGGCCAATCTTAGACTTGTCAAATCTACATAATTAACATTATATCTTTTATATTCTTTTTATTCAGCTGAGAAGGAGATATGCATGTGTGTGGAAAGCCTATTCTTTGCATGTGTGTATGCTCATTTGTAGGGTAACTTCAGTGCATCATTTTGTTCCTCAGAATACAACACAGATTCTTTTTAATATCGATACTTGAAGAAATTCTTGCAGACAGCAGGAAATACTCTGACTCTCTTCTCTAAATGCAACAAGCAGATGCTATCTGGGGTACAAAAGCAAATCATCAAATTCTCACCTTAGAATAAGAGTTCGTCCACATTGACAGCATCATCAGGATTGAATCACATCTTGTTTTCAATATATAGCAGAACTGTTTAAAATAATGGGCTGACAAATATTTATATATGTCTCTATTTAATGAAATAAGTGGCTACTTGAAAAATTCTGTTCCTGGATTTGACCTATCTGGGAATAAACCTTACCATTAATTCCCTCTTGAGGTTAAGTTCAATGTAGCTGGAAACTGATCAATTCTTTCATGCTTTCATAAAAAAAATCATTCTTTTTACAGATTGCAATGGGTGATAATTTTATTGAACATTTTTATTATTAGTTTATTATACTAAATCATTACTAAGGGAAGCTTAGTAATGATTTAGCCTGATATTAGAACAGATGTAGGGTAATTGCAGTAGTTAAAAAGTTAAATTTATAAAATGATTACAGAAACTGAAAGCATATTCAATAATATCTTTCAGATCTTTGTTTTGTATGTTTTTATGCCAATTGTATTTAATAATAATTTCCAAAGACATTTTCATTTTCCTACTTTGTCGAGCAGTGGCGTAGCAAGGGTTCTCAGCACCCAGGGGCAAAGATAATTTTGGCGCTCCCACCCTTAAAATGTTTTGATTACCTATTTAGTTGTGACTTTTTAGTTCTTCCTATTTCGGTTATAGGTAGCTCAGATTAATGCTACATTGTGACTTTTGTTCTGTGACTTTTCTTCCTGTGACTCTTATTCCAGGATTCTTTTTTGAATATATTGTAGACTTTGTTTTTCCAAAAAATTAAATATTTGCTCAAAAATTAATTTTTAAAAGATTTTTTTCAAAAAACTTAATTTGAATTTTTTAAATTTCTTTATTCTCCATGATTATTTCTAAAACATTATTAAACAAAACGGATTTTTAATAATCGAGAAATGTAAAGTTTTACAAAATCTAATGTTCGGGAGATTTTTAATAGAATAATTTCAATTTTTTAATTAGATAGATATTCATTTAAAATGTATTGAAGACTGGAATGCAATAATTTGTTAGCCCTTAGTTTTTTATATTATTAATCTAAAAAAGAAATACGCTGTATGCTATTTTCTTGCAGTTGAAACAAAATTAAAGCTTCAAAGAAAATATTTATATTATTGCAATACGTTTTAGAATCTTTGTAGAAAGTGCTATTTTACAGTAAGCTCATGAATCTATAACGTATTCAAAATATAAAAAAACTTGTGTTATTTAATTCACATTTTAAACGTAAAATGAAAAAAAAACCGAAGCAATATGAAAAATGTATGAAGCAACTACAACAGCCTCTTTCATTTAGGCTTTATTCTTGCAAAGTTATCTATTACTTAATTATAATTCATCTCAATAGCCAACTCTCTTCCAATGGAAAGCAAAGCTAACTCTGAGAATCTATCCTTACCCATTGTAGAACGAAGGTATGATTTCATATGCTTGAGCTGGCTAAAGGATCATTCTGCAACTGCGCTAGTTATTGGCAAGGTCAGAAAAATGTGGTACAATGTGGACAAGTTAGCATAAATGGAAACAGATGTCATTGGTGATCATGAATTTAAATACATTGTTGATGGACAGTTTCAAGTATGCCAGAACTTATAGTTAATCCCTGGACACGGGGTTGAGGAAGGGGGTGGCCACATCTGAAAGTTATCACATACAATATCCTGTTTATGCGTCAGCTGCCGTTCTTGTAAAGAAACCAAGGAGTTGTCAAGTTCTCAAATCCTGTTTTCCTTTTTGTACTTACCGAGTACTTACGATTGTTTTTGGACATGTGTTGTTTTCCACGAACCAATTTCAACATCACTAAGTTTCCTGCTTGTGTTAGATTTTAGTTATAATTTACGACTGTAAATACGTCGAATGCACAACAGAGGTTCTTTCTGGCCACACCAGAGATGTCACGCCTCTGAACAAAGTTTCATTGGCAATTTGTTGTCACTGCTCATAAACCACAAGAACACCATAAGGTACAACCAAGTGCTGTCAAGAAAGAGCATAATACTGTCAACAAGCTTTTCTGAAAGAGGACATCCTAAGGAAAATTTTGGTACCCTAATCGTAGGATCCTGTGGCAGGGTAGATAGAACAAATTGTGTATTTTACGGCAGCTATTTGAAAATACAAAATGGCGGTCATGCAGATGGTTACACAAATGACATTATTTTTCTGATTTCCCATGCTCTGAAGATTAAAAAAAATGTATAATTTTACAAAAATACCTAATGAACCTTGAGGAGCACCTTGCATTAATAGTGCAAAATATATATTTTATGATGTCCATTTTCAAAATCCAAAACTGCGACCCTGCAGGTGTCTGTGAGAATGCTAACATCAATTTTCGGGTTCACAAGATTGCAAAAATGTCTAGTTTTGCAAATCTCCAAAAACTACAGTGAACCTGACTATTGCTTATATTTCAACAGATTTTCGCTAAAAATAGTAATGACAACATGTGAATAGTTAAAGAAATTCAGTAACCAGTTCTGCAAACTGGTGCGAACCCCATTACTGCCCATTTTGCATTATGGAAGTACATACAGATTATTTACTTTGATTGTACGTAATTCGTATTGATTTTTAGTTGAATCTTGGTGTTTAAGCATTTATACTCCTTGAATACGTTTGTATCCTATGGCGGGAGGGTAGTTGAAAAATACACATATGTCATAAGTTTATTTTTTATAGATGAGTAAATAAAAGAAAAATTGATTTTTAAATGGGAATCTTTCCGGTTTGATACCAGCATAATATCTGACAGAACTTACTCATTGCTTTAAAAATATTTTGTAAGGTAAACTGATTTCATGATGTGGGAGTCAAAACAAGATCGATATGTATATATTTTTTATCGGTATTCAAAAATTTTCTTATTTTGGGTGTTTTTATTAATTCATTTTCCCATTTTAATTGTAAAGTCCTACTGTCTCAGACACATGACAGGCACTTGGCGTCCTGGGCGACTACCTATGTTACCTGGTTTTTAGGCCAAAGGAATTTGTGTCTTTAAAAAATAATTTTTAGATTTAAAATAGATTAAATACAAGTTGTCAAATGTGACGGTTACATCCTTTTTGTTTGTCAGTTGATATAAGTATATTGCTCTCAGTCTGCTTGTCTGTCTCATTATTTAGGCAGTTTATGTTTTACTTGCATTAAATTCTCAATTCAAATTCTTCTTACAGAATTCATAAATTATAATCATTAAAAAAGGAAAACCTTAAACTCTGCTAAACGTAAACAATGACAAGATTATTTACGTATGGATCGACACTTCAGCCTAGGATCGGAGTGTAATATCTGTGCCCTCTGCCTAGGATAGGAGTATAGTCAATGTTCTCTCTAATTTTTTTAAGTCAGTGTGTGCAAAAATCTTATGTTATGCAAATTTTTTTTTCCTGTGACAAAAGTATGTGTGCACTTTTGAATTCGACATTGCCAGTATTTCAGGCCAAAGGAATTTTTGCGCCTGGGGGCAACTGCCCCCCTACGCCCCCCTCTTGCTACATCACTGTTGTCAAGTTCATTTTTCAACCTTCTTCTGTTGAAATGTTTGACATGGTTGCTAGGTCTGTAAATTATTTGTCTTCCAACATTGGATATAAAAAAAACCTCATATCAAGATTTTATACAAAAAAATAATTTTCTTTCTTATTGTAAATCTCAGTGATTCTCTCATCTGTTTGATTTCTTTCTGCATTCTTTCCCTCCCCCTTTATTGCCTCTGTGAACCCATGTGATGTGGATATACACACACTGTTACAATGCTTATAATAATGTTGAAGTATAGGTATTTTATGGATTAAACTCCTCTTTGAACCTAATGGGAAGTTGTGGCCATTGTATTAAAAACTGTATGTTTTAATTTTTACTTTACTGAATTAATCATGCCCTAAACCTGCTGATTGTATTTGTTCTGTATTTGTTGCATCTTTTTCATGCTCTAAAAACCGATCTGTAATATGTACACTCTAACATGGTTCTTATATTCAAATGGTTCTTCGGAAGATTGAACTCCTTCCGAGTGGGTTAACCCACCACACTTTGATTTTACACTGAGGAAGGCCAAAGAATGGATTGGCCGAAATGTTGTGTTTACAGCACAAACAACAAGGAGTTCAATCGTCTGAAGAACCATTTGGATATTAATGACCCTTCTCAAAACTACAGAAAATATGGTTCTTATATATTTGTCAATATTTTGAAGATTTCAAACTGAATTAGTATTTATTGGAGTAAATATCACTTGATATTCTGACATCTTATGATCATAAATATTCCAAATGAGTTGTTTATTATAGATAATTTCTAACCAAAAATGGGTAAGCTTTATTAGATTAACTATTACTTGATATAGTTTTCATCTAACGTTTATCTTGACCTATGAATTTCAAAATTGAAACTCCTGATGCTCTAGAACATAAATTGTTACCTTTGTAATTGATTTATATTTAATGCTACTTTTTACAATATATATTGGCCTTTTTTTATATTTTTTCTCATTTTCCATTACATAATCAAATGGAAGATTGTTATGTTTTTGCCAAAAGGAGGATACTTTTAGCATCTTAAATATAAGCGCAATGATCAAAAGTTAATTTAACTGAAATTTCAAATAATTTTCAAATCTAACAGGTTTTAGCAGCAGTTATTGCTTACCTCTGCTCGGCAAGCATAATCCATGATGTTTACTTATCATTCCAATGAAAACTGCTTGAAAGCAGACACATTTGTTTAACTTTCATTAACTTTTGTCTTATTTTCTGTTTTAGCTTTCTGCAATACTGAAAGTAATGTAATTTAGTTCAAATGATAAAACCTTGTTATGGAATGTTTGAAAATAGACCTTGATGAAATAGAAATAAATAATATTCTTATTGATTAGCTAAAAAAATAAACAATTACTATTTTTTTTTTTTTTTTTTTTTTTTTTTTTTTTTTTTGTTCTTTTAGTTCCGGAATTCACCCCCCCTTTGGCCATCAGACAGTGAAGAGAGAGAAAGCACTCACAGACTGTCCCAAAGGTTGAGGCGAAGACAACTTCATGCTGAAGAGAGAGATGGCTCGGAACGATACTTAAATATTGAATGGTAAGAATTTGCTTTCATTAATAGTACATTGGCCATCAATGTTACAAGTTAGTAACATAAGCGCCTACTTGATTACTAAAGTTAAGCAATGTTGTATATAATTGATACTAGATAAGACACCACTGGAAATACTGTTTGCATCCCTTAGGATTTATGGCCAGAACTTATTGAGAATGAAAATATGCATCTTGGAAATTTATTTTATACAATGTGACTGTTTGATATTATTTCCCATGTAGACAAATTGAATGACTAAAAACAAACATTTCTTGCTTGATTACTTATATCTGATCAGTATTAAATATGCGAGCAATTGAAATCAAGTAAAAAAAAAAAAAAAAAACAGAACAAGACTGATGTTTGAAACTTTTAAGCCTGTTTGCATACAGTTGAATAATAGATTTTCATTCACAACAACCAAAACAAAAGTAAATAAATAATTCTGAGTAAATCATAAAGTAATCTTTGTTCAAATATGAAATTATTATAAAAATAAAAGATAAAATGATCTTAAGAAGCTTGGAATAATGAGAATCATCAATAAATATGAAAAGAGCAGAAAGTATATTAAAGTATCATTGTGTTATATAAAACATAACATTATTTTTCTCAATTTTAAATAATTAGTACTAAATGCATTTAATGTCTTGATTTTAGATAATATGTCTCGAATGTTAACATCCTCTTCTGTAATTTATTTTATGTCAGTTTTTTTAATACATATATATATATACATACAGACACACACATCAGCATTTATTTATGTTTATTTTTTAAGGATGTTATTACAGCCAATATCTTCTCTCTCTGGAGATGTGGCAAATGCTGGATTGTCCATGTAAGTTTACCTATTTTTTTTTTTTAACCTTAGTGAAGTTAATTTCAAACATAAACAAAGATTATGAAAGAGTGTTAAAAGCTTGAGATGATACTTTAAAAAAAACTTTAAAATGATGATTAAACTTTAATTTGGCAACTACTTAGATATAGTTTAATAAATATGTTTGTTAAACACACCCTGTGTAGATCAAGGAAGATCTAGTATGAAAATTTGTAGGTGTCATACGGATATATTTGTTTATCATTCTGAAAGGAAAATGTATTCATGAATAAAGAAATGGAGCATGGTACTGTATTATTAATGAGTATTGCTGAAACAATCTTATTCCTACTTTTGAGAACTATACAGCCGTACAATTTGTAAAAGTTTATTTTTGATGGACTAGTTTTTGAATTCAATAAAATAAAATCTGATGTCAAAAAAGAATTAACTTCTTGAAAAAGAATATTGGATGCTTCATAAGTTACATAAAAGTTATGGTTCTCTTCGGCCTTTTGAATTGAACATGATTATTTTGTATGAAGAATATTTATTTTGTTATAAAGGTAGAATTTTAATTTTAATCAATAAATACTCATTCTATTTCCCTTGCAAAGAAAGAGAAACATTATTTTTAAAAACTTATATTAGGTTGATACAAAAGTTTCCAGTATTTTTTGATAAAACCTTTATTCATATAAATTCATAGCATCATTATTCAGCCATCAAATGACCTTACACCACCCTTCAGGTAAATTGTGTATTCTATCATAAGAGAATGATTTTGGTGTTGAATTCTTTGGGGAATGTTTTGATATCTTGAACTTTTTGGAAGCACTAACCAGACGAGGAATCTTGCATGGAGTGAAACAGTGATAATTTGAAGGTGACAGTTCTGGAGAATACGCTGCACGTGTAAGAACTTCCCATCTCAGCTCCACAATCACTTGCTGCATCACATTTGCAATATGAGGACGAGGTTTGTCATGTAACAAAATCACATGATGACTTCCTTGCCCAGAAAAAGATCTTTTCTCTTCCAATGTGTGATTCAAAGGGCCAAATGCTCACTGTAGCATTGCGCAATAACAGTTTGTCCAGATTCTAGCAATTCATGATAAAGAATACCCTTGAATCCTACCAAACACAGAACTTTTTTCCCCAGTAGATACCATTTAGGTTGAGATTTTGAAGGCTGTCTTGGATCCAGCCATAATTTTCTCCATTTCGGATTCTCTTGATGAACCCATTTTTCCTCACCAGTGATTATCTTGTCTAAAAATGACCTTTTTCTGTGTCGAGCAAGAATAGAAAGAAAAGTGTTTAAACACTGACTAATGTTCCTTTCCGTGAGTTCATGTGGAACACATTTTTCTAACTTTAGAATTTTTTAGTTGTAAATGACATCCTACAGTTGATTGATTGCACAAGCAATAAATAGCTGAGTGAATTAACATTCTGCAAAAGATGGTGCTGGGACGTTTTGACTTAATATATTCATAAAAAGCAACAAAATGGCTGTCAGTGTCTTTGTCCAGTTAGCCTAATATTCTCATTATTCTTGGTATAACAAAGTGATTCAGAATTGTGAATGGCTCCTGTCAAAGAATAATGACCATGTAAATGTGTAGAGAATACCATACTAATTTTCTTATATAGAGAATGTGCCAAATTTAACTGATTTTTTTTTTTTTTTTTTTTTTTTTTTTAATTTAAAAAAAAGAAATAATACAAATGATAAATATTCAAGTAAAAAAATCTACTGATGAATAAGAATTGAAAACTGAAAATCATTTAATGACTGTTAATTTACTTTGTACACTAGCAAAAAGCTTACTAGGATTTAAACTTCTAATTCATTTTTAACAGATATTTTTCTGTCTACTTTTTAGTTGTACTTTGTTTTATTAATGCTAGTAATGTCTTTTCAGCTGTTTTTTTTTACTATGGTGCTTTTTGTGTAGCAATAAATGTAAACTTAAAAAGACTTTTCTTTATGAAGAGAAAATATCTTTGAAAAATTGTCTAGAAAGTATTTTTGCGGGTACTTGATTATAGTGGGTTGTATGACAAGGTTACAGCACACCTATTTTGTTTCATGCTGACTTTAGTTAAAATAATGATTGTCAAGTGCTTTTTGTACTGATTATATTCTTATTAAAATGTGTATCTTTTTATTGAATATAATAAAAATTAAATGTAAAAAAAATCCTTGACTTTAAAAAAATTATTTACTAATTATTAATCCAGATATCACTATAGATATGATACAAAACAGTATAATACCTAGGTGCAAAAATAAAATTATACTTACTCATACATGACTTTACCAGATGTATTTGTTGACGTGCAAAAAAGAACATACATAAAAACATTGTATTCTGTTTTCTCTTGATGTTTGACATCAAATCCTGTATGTTTTCCTTTTTATTCTCAATGTAAGTTTTACATGGTAAACATATGAGTGAAATTGTATTCAGCATCAGTTAAAATTTTTCTTTAAGGAATCTTAATTTTTAAATGTTTTATTCTCTGATGATATCAAATTTTAAAAAATCACTTTATCTGTTTTTTTCACCTAAATAATAAACAATCTTTTCAGAAACATATTCCACATATATGGCAACATTGGAGTTTATGCCGGTGCATTGGATTCAGTTATGAACCAGGTTTGTTACTTCATTAGTTTTTTTGTTGTTTTTTTCCCCACTGATAAACTGTTCATTATACATTCAAAGATTACACTTACTTCAATCCTTTATTGAGACTGTATGTTTTCTTGATAACATGCTGCAACTAGAATCAATCTGTATTATTTCTCTTATTATCAAGTTGTGAATGTCTTAGAGCAGGGTTTCTCAACCCTTTTCTTCCCTATCAGCCCCCTTTTGGTTATTTTTTCAAGTCTTTCACCCAGCCCACCACCCCTGTTGATTGTTCTATATTATCTAATGCCTTTAGCCAAATAAATACTCACATCAAGTTGCTTGACTCTGTAATTATAACTTTTAACATGTTAAATTCGTTTATTTCTCAATTATCAAGGGAGGTAATAAAAATTAAAATAAATGTTAATTTTCTTTCAAAAACGAAAAAATTAAACTTTGCACAATGTAGTTGGTTGCGATTGTAAATTGTAAGATTTCACACCCTTGCTGACTCGATGTTATTTTATTGGAACAATCAAAATTTAAACAAAAATTTAAAATAATTTATTGGAATGAACAAAATTTAAAATGATTTATTGGAATAAATAACCCTAACACTAACCCATAACTAATCAAAAGAGGAGAAATATGGAGATAAAAACTCAAGAGGACAAAGCCAAAAGAGCAGAACTTAACAAACTAAATTTAAAACATGCCCAAACTGCAGATCATACCGGCAAGCAACAGATGCTTGCACTAAAGGATAGAAATGGCAAAATTATCAAATGTAGGACAAGCTGTCAAGAATAAATGAAGAATACTATGAAAATGTGTACGCTCAAAAAATAGAAGTACCACAAACTGATAAGCCGATAGATAATAGTGATATCCCAGACATAACAAGACAAAGTAGTTTTTGCACTTCGGAAAAGCTCCAGGCGAGGATGGGTAACAACAGACCTTCTAGAAGATGCAAGAGATATCTTTCACAAAGGACTAGCACAGCTATTCACAGAGTGCATACAAGAAAGAACAGTACCTCAAAACTTCTCTCGAGGAATAGTGATCTTACTCCACAAGAAAGGAGATAATCATGACCTCCAACTACCGCACTATTACCTAGCATATATAAACTATTCACAAAAATACTCAGACTAACAGGCACTCTAGATGAAAATCAACCACATGAATAGGCAGGCTTCAGAAGTCGCCACTCAACAATAAACCACCTACATACAATAAATCAACTAATCGAAAAGTCATTAGAATACAACAAACCACTTTGTCTGGTCTTTGTAGATTATGAGAAAGCATATTACCAGCTATGACTTATGGATGTGAAACAAGGAAATTAACAAAACGAACTGTAAACCAGCATATAATCACACAGAGAGCCATAATACAAATAATTAAGCAACAAAAATGGAGATGTGCTGGACACTTAGCAAGAAGAAATGACAATAGATGGCACAAAAGACTAACCGATTGGTGTCCATGGGACAGTAAACACAGTAGGAAAATACCAGACACAAGATGGAGGGATAAGATAGAAAGATTTTCGAGTAAGACATGGCAGAGGTTAGCTCAATTGCGGCCGTCATGGAAGGAGATAGGAAAGGCCTTTGTCCAGCAGTGGACTTACAATGGCTGATGATGAGTTTAAATTTAATTTCAAACAGAATTTGAAGATTACCTTCCCTAGATACAGGAAATTTCCCCCCTTGACAGTTTGGGAATAATACAAATTTAGGACGCTAAAAGTAATGATAACCCCCATGACTGTATATGTTCCAAAAGGAACATTACTTTCCGTTATGTAACTGCCTTATCTTGGCTAAGCCAAGTAGATTTCATAATTGTTTACAGCAGATATTTGGAGCTTCAGACTGACTTACGTGTGCTTGCATAGTGAAATAACATGATAACGGAAATTAGTAATTGAAACAATTTTTTCAAAATACATATTTTGTAATTCACCAAGTGGTAGTATTGACTTTAACGACATAAAACGAAAGGTCACCTTTGTTTTGTTTTTTAAAATTTTTTTTTTTGTTTTTTTTTTAAGAAAAATTTGTTTGTATGTGATAATCTCTCGCCCTGTTGAGAATGACTGTTTTAGAGCATAGGTATTCATTTTAAGATTAGAAATGGTAGAAATGAACCAAAATTATTCACACTAACTAGACCCGTGGAAATTCCACAGGTGTTGCAGAAATGTAATGTAGTGTATATAGCAAACATACACATACGCTTTTACTAATACAAATATGTATGGTAATAATATATTGATTGAAATATTAATCTTAATGATAAAGGGTTTTATGACTGAAGAGAATTATTTCTAGCAATAGTTAAAATCTCTATACATCAGAATAGTTTGTTTGGTTTAGATTGATCATTAAGAAAACTGCTTTGCATTTTCTGTCAGTTATTGTCCCAGATGGATGGAAGTGGTGTTCCTCCTGCAGAAAAGGATACAATAGATTCGTTACCCAAAGTAGAGATTACACAAGAACAAGTGGGTGAGTACCAGCTTTGCCTGATTTTATTCCATTCTACACTCTTATAAAAATTAATTCTCATGAAGTGGTAGCAAGAGTTGTATCAGCAGCCAAATCATTATTATACTCATTACATATGTATATATACTGTAGAAATTTCAAAGAAAAAAATATTGCAGAATAATGTTTATACTTTGTATAGTATAATGTTTATACTTTGCTTCATATGAACTTTTGTTAATTTGTTTTCAAAGCTTTACTTTTTCTATTTTTCAAGTCACTTAAAAGAATTAATTTTAAATCCGTTTCTTTTTGCTATAGAATAAAATAAAAAACCTTACTTGGAATTTTCTGTGTGTCTTTAGCTGTAAGCTTTCCTATTATGTTAATTACTCTTACTCTTGATTACACTTATTGGAATTATTTTTTGTTATTGTATTTTTTTTTATTTTTGTACACTTAAGGATCTTGAAAATGATATTAAAAGTTCTCTTTATTGAACTAAAAATAGTTGTTAGATTTGAATAACTTTAGATCATTTGAAAAACATAACAGAAACTGATATTAATGCTTTCATATAAAGCAAGAAGAGGATAGGGAAAGTGGGGTTTTTTTTTTGTTTGTTTTTTTTTTCCTCTTTTAAAAATAACTGCTTCAAATAAAATGATCATATTGTTTCTTTATTGCATTTATCTATTCTCTCCTGTGAGACTTCTGTTAGTTGAATGTCAATTAAAATTAGACAGTTAACAATAATCTTCAGGACAACTTAATGCCAAGTAACCTTGTTAGTATAATTTAGGGTGAGAAATTCTAAATGATCTTAAGAGTTTTTTCTGAAAACACATTTCCTTTTCCGTTTTTTCTGAAAAATTTCCTTTTTCGTTTTATTTTTAGTGAAAAAATCAATTTTAGATTTTTAATCCTTTTTTTTTTTTTTTTTTTTTTTTTTTTTTTAATTTAACTAAAAAAATCCTTTTCCATGTTTCAGATAAAAGCTTACATTGTGCAATTTGCCTTCTGGATTTCCATCTAAGTGAACTTGTAAAACAGTTGGGTTGTACACATCAATATCATGGAGACTGCATTGATAAATGGCTGTTATTGGTCAGTATTTTCATAATAATTTTAATCTTCCATTTTCTTGTTTTAATTCACATCAACATTTAAAACCTAGAATATATGAAATTTTAACTCTTTGAACATGGGCGGCCGCTTTAGAGGCTGCCTTTTGAAAGTTCATAAACACAAGTAGCTGCATAGCCACTGCTGACACATGCGTTTTGTTTACAAACATTGATAACGTTCCAACGCCCTACGAATTGTGACTCACTGACCCTAATCTGGGGACATTGATCAGACACAGTTAAGTCTAAATATCATATGTAATTACATTTGCAGTTCATATTTCTATATGCACAGTGGTGGTTCCTTGAGTGTTGTGCTCCTGTCTGTCAGTGTGAGGGAGTCAGGTTCAAAGGGTTAATGAAGTAATGGTGAGACTTGTCTATACATACTTTTTAACCAATTGACTCTGAATCCAGTTTTATATCAAGTGTTTATAATTAACATCCTAATGACTTTTAGTTAATTCTGTAATGTTTTGAGTGGAAAAATGCTTGCATTAGAATCATTACCATAGCAAGTTCTGTTTACAGTAGCTTTCATAACAGTAACCAGAAACCTACTTTCTTTGACTTCTATCATGTATCAACTGAAGAGTGAACTATGAAAATACTAACAAAAAAAGGTACTTTGTATTAACTGGGACTAATATATAATCAATGCATAAATGAAAATGAATATTTAAAATGTATAAAATCTGTAAATTTCAAGTTACACTATTGACATTTGCTCTCAAATATTCTCAAATGGATGAAAAGAAACCTTAAAAATGTTCTTAAGTGAAGCAGTTAACATTAATCTCTGTACACAATATTTTTAAAGCTTTTGTAGATTGACTAATGTTGTTGTTTTAGTTGTAAATATATTCCATTTCTTTTGTCTTTTTTTCTAGCATGGCAATTGCCCGATCTGCCGTGAAGATTTGAATGGCAAAAAAGCAAGCCCCAAAGAATCATCTCCCTTAGATAATGAGGAAGAGTCCAATCCACGACAGAATTTTCCGTTTCCCTCCCAATGAATCTGATTCTTTTATTATCATTATTTTCTCCTACTCCTCTTCTTGTTGTTTTATAATTATTGAAATGATTTCTCACTTCTATTATTTTTTATTTGATACTTCTCATACAGTTGCTGCTGATGAGTGCTTGCTTAAATGCAGTACATAGATACACTACATAGATACAGTACATAGATGCAGTACATAAATGCAGTACATAGATACACTACATAAATGCAGTAC
>VCCN01001303.1:6221821-6231970 GCA_006491835.1 Architeuthis dux
AATGCAGTACATAGATACACTACATAAATGCAGTACATAGATTCTCCGTATAGAAAACAATCCATAACTTGTGAGCACTTGTATGATTATTTGTAAGAACTACAAAATAAATAAAGGGATTGTATTAATTTGAAAATTGTTTTTTATTTTTTACAATCAAGTTTATGTAATTAATCATTTATTATTTACTTTTATTTATCTAATTTTATGGGACACATGTATTTTAATTTATATTATTATTAGTTCTTGGTGAGAGAATGCTTTGTACAGAAAAATTATTTGAAGAATAAAGACCTTATTCATATCATGTTTTTTAAAAGCTAATTTTACTCCACATTTTCTTAGAGCAACTTAAAAAAATATGAAGTACTTGCTACAGACCTTATTTATTTTTCAGAATATTAAAAGGTTTAAAAAATATATTAGGTTGTTTGGAAAATAATGGCCGATTCCAAATGCCAAGGTTATTAATTAAATAATGTATGGTACAAATGTTTTAATGAGTCGAAAAAAGAACCTAGCGCATATATACACTTATGTCATCGAGAACAAAGGCTATTTATGCTTATATGATAAAACTCTGGAGTTCTGTACTCCAGCAATTCCTTGAATGCGTTCACTACATCTAACGTGCAACTGAATCTCTTTTGTCTTAGAAAAAATGGAAATCAGTGAGCGATAGATTCAGGGAGTATTGGGGATGAGGCAAAGTTTTGTAGCCCAAGTCAGTGAGCCCTTGCAGTGTTGTCTGTCTGGCTGAGCATTGTCATGAAAAAGCAAGATTGGACCCCACCAATTGACTAATGCTGGTCGCATTCTGCAGTCATTCATTTGTTGGCAATAAACCTTGGCATTGATACTCTTACCAGTCGAGGAAGCTCTAATGGATAACACCGATTGCAGACCACCATACTTTCATCATAATCTAATAATGATCCAATATTGGCGCAATGCTAACACCCAGTATCTGTGACATTTCTCTGACAGTTTGGCGTTGGTCTTGTTCGACCATCTTCAGTTGTTCATTTTCAATTGCAGATGGTCGTTCTCTGCCCTCTTCATCTTCGAGACTCAAATTTCCACTACAAAACTTTTGAAACCAACGCCGAATTGTCCAATCAGAGGTGGTTCCTTCACCCTCTGCTAGGTTAATATTGGAAGCAGTTTGAGTTGCAGTGTGACCAAGTTTGTACTCGTGCAAAAAGATTATGTGCAACTCCTCTTTTTTTTTCATCTTTAGTTTTAAGGGTCTACACCATCTACAGATAAATCTGAAAATAAACTATGAATATTAGTGAAAAGAGCACATTTTAATCATTAAAACGAGCTATAAATATTGGTACAATATACTATAGTAATGTTGTAGGACACAACTTAAAATTGGTATCTAGAATTGGCCATTACTTTCCAAACAACCTAATAAAAGAAAAGCAACTAATTATTTGCATAAGTGTTGTTAAAATATTGAAAGTTAGATATTAACCAATAAGTATTTCTTGGTGATTATGCTGTAAGTTTATTTGTTCAAGATAAAAATTAACTCTTAAAAACAGAAGCATGTGATATTTGAAAGCTAATTAAATGATAGTCATATTATCCAAAAGAAACCTGATTTAATTTGAATAAATGATTATTAATTCAATATTTTATTGAATATTATTTTATTTCAACTGATAAATAATATAAATTTACATTTATAATATTGAATCACTGTAGCTAAGATCACCAACCCAACCGAACAAACAGCCAAGTTCTTCTTCCCTTTTCACTCGGTTGTTTTCTTGTCAACATTTGAACTAAAACCTTGCAAACTTGCATGAGTACACCTTCTAAAAATGTGTGTTTTTTTTTTCTTTATCGCTAAAACTTTTGGGGTATGAGTAAAGCTTTTTCAAATGAAATAGTAGCAGGGACATACATGCACACACATAGTCTTCCAGCACGCAAAATCAGTTAAAAAAGTTGACAGTAATTTTTTTGTTATTTACTTTTAATTAGATGAAGTATTGTAAACTATGGCTTCTCAAAGTCGGGACACCTCTGGGAGTCCCATGAAGATTATTGGGGGTCACAGATATATTTTAAAATCTTAAAGAATGTTTTTAGATTTTTCGTGTGAAAAATTGGGGTGGGGGAGGTTCTTTTTGGACTGTTGTCTAATTGTATCCTCGTTATTAGTTACCTGATGCTGGCATGCAGAGTATTTCTTCATTGTTTCAATTACATTGCAAACTACACATCAATTTATTATTCACAGCAACAACATATTGTAATTACTACAGGTGTTTCCTGTTAGCAGTAGGTAGTTTAATTTTGTATGGCTGATATCAGAATTAACATTATTTAAAAAAATATTAATATTCTTGGATAATACGATCAAACAGGGTGTGAAAAAGCATGGTAATGCAGTAACGCCATTCTTGGGAGGCACAAATGATTGATACATTTGATTGATAGTTCTTTATTGGTTGATTGATTTGAAATTTCAGATAAAAAGAATGTGCAAAATTTTAGCCTAAGTATTTGGGAGGCACATTTGGCCAGAATTCTAGATTATGAGGCACAAAATCACTATCACACCCTGCCACCAAATAACCACATGATATAATACAAAGTATACCAAATTTCAGCATTTAAAAACTAAATATTTACATCACTGACTTAATCCTTTTAACCTATAAGTGGCTGCATCTTCAGATACCCTGGATCTAAGCTCCTGGGGGGGGCTAATAAAGGTTTTGTTCATTGACTACTGAAATGTTTTTGTCTAATTCATTTCATTTTCACAGTTTTTTAGTTGGTTTGCCAGTGTAAATCAAATATATTTCTTAGTGGGGGTGGGGTGGGAGTTTTGTCACCTCTGTCATCAAATAGGCTTATAGTGTAGCTGCTACACTGTAAGCCCATTTGATGACAGATATTTTGGGTTGACAGCCTGAGTCGGTCAATTGCTGGAAAATGAAGCTAATTTACTAATTACCAAGTTGTCACATACAAACTTCTAATTATTTATGCTTTTTTTTTCTGTGTATATTTTTCACTTCTGAAATATTGGTGGAAAGTCTATCTAGCATTTATTATACAGCTGATTGGTTATAGATTTAATAACCTGTGTAGATTTTGTCTTTTTACTGACAAGCCGTATAAATCTTAGTCTGTACTTACTCACTCTTCAGCCATTCTGTTGAGAGGGAGATCTTATCTAGAACAGCCAGTTAAATGAAGTCGTGATAGACACCAATTAACTGGGGAAGCCGTCAATTGATTTGAGTTCCGCAAGTGCTTATTTCTGGATTCTAGGGCTCTGAGGGCAGTTGTTATTGTTTTCAAAAGGTCACGTAAATATAGTATAAATTCTTTCTACTTCTACAATATGAATTCTGTCCTTTTCCTGTGTGGAACTTCTTTTTTTTTTCTTCTTTTTTTTTATTTCATTCTTTACTGATACACTGAGTTTGATTTTGCACTAAACGCTGCAAAAGGTTTGATGGGGGAAATGTGATAATTTCATATATATCTGCTTGGGTTGGAACAGATTTTTTTTTCCTTCTCAATTATATCTTTTGTCCACTAATTTTTTTATTTTTAAAAAAAATTTTTTTCTATCACAATCAGCAAAAGAGAGCTCACATAGTCATTGTTATTCAGAAATGTTTCAAGCATGTTTTTGATTTTATTTCACATATGAAAGGAGTGCCATGCAAAAATGATTCACACTAAATATTAGATCTGGCTATTCTTCATGTATTCTGTGAATTATTAAGATTATTATTTGCATCCTTGCTGTTTTTATCATTGCATTTCAGCCAATGCATTCTTAGTCTTTCCCAGGTGTATAATTCATCCAGTAGGGTAAGTTTTTTTTTCTCTGGCTGCCAGTGACAGTTTTTGAGTCACTTTAAAAAAAAATCCAGGTATATGTACTGAGTAGATCAATATATAGGCTAATTTGCTGTGAGCAAATTTACAAGCCACTCCCAATAGCAACTTGATTGTGGCACTTTAGATTATGATTTTCCAATGTTCAAGTCTAATTTTTAGGAGTCCGCTGGTTTCTTCTCCCTTATATTTTCCACTGCAACTGAGCAGGATATTATACTCACAGTTTTTGGACATATTGTTTTCACAAGGAGGTCCAACTGTGTATAGAATAGTATTGACATGGAAAACTATCCTAATGTTATATTGGCCACAAATTCTTTGGATTTTTCCAGACACCCCTCTTATGTAGAGTAGTTTAACTGTAGCCTTATTGTTGGTATCCTTCAACTTTGTCCTTCAGGTTATTTTGGGTTGTGTATCCCTTAAAAGGATGCCACATACATGGTTCAGTTCATGAAGGGTATCAAGATTATTGCCTTCAACATTTGGCAAAAGTTATAAACAATGAACTATTCCTTTCTTTACACAGAAGGGGTGATTTACGACTCCAGGTCTGTTGGCTTTCTATATACAGATGTCCTAAACTGACTCGCTGTCACCAAGATGTGTGTTGTGGTATTGTTGGTCCAATGGACGCACAAACAGAGCAGACACAATTTCACTATAAGCCATGTGCAAAAAAACTAAACTCTACAGAATGTTTCTTTTAGAAGAATGATTGTGTGTCTCTTGGAAAGCAAACCTTGTCGAATCAATGAAGCAATACAGATTAAGGATAGATTAACAAGAATCTTGATTAATCAATTCATCTTTAATCAGTAAAAGGGATTTTATAAGTTAATACAAAAAATGAACAGAAAAACTAGACAGGCAATCCAAGTACAAAATGTTTTGTTATACACAAAGAAATCTGGTATGCCACTTCTTTAAATTGTCTCACTCTCCAATGATGATCCTTATCTATTATTTGAATTTCATCCCAGAGAGAATTATATGTTAAGAAAAGGTTTGTTCATTGCCTTCAACATTGGGTAAAGATCATCAGTAGTGATACCAGTAACCTAAAGTAACTTTACTAGAGTTGATCCCTCACATGAGAAGGGTTTGTATTGCATTTATAACATCTCATGCAAATGTGCAAAAGAATATAAGGGAGAAATCAGCCATTCACTTAAAGTCTGACTTGAGGAACTTAAAGTAATATCCAAAGGACTTATTCCATCCCTGTGAGAGGATGGCTGTGGCATAAGGTCTTTTTAAGTGTGGGAACCCCCACACATTTGTGTATGGGTGGATTCAAAAATTGCCTAGTCCCTGCGGCCAGTGCTGCAAGGGTGTCAGGTCGATCCATGACCCTCCCATTTTAGTGCAATGGGGAGGTGTTGCCCCGGAGTCAGAATCACCAGGACCAGGCTCAAAATACTTGATCCTAGCCAAAAAGCTGGGGAATGATCCGAAAGGGTAGAAAAGTCTGGTATGGCAAACCATATTTCAAGAAAGAAAGGCTCACATTAGGTCCAACTAATAGGTAGGGAACATTGCTGGAGAGTGAGACAAATTGAAAGAAGCCGCATATATTATCCTGTCAAACAGATGTGTAGGTCAGGCCAGTGTAGATTTCAGCTCAGTGTGGTTTTCTTTGCTCTGTAGGAAGAGAATTAGAAAGCATCCTCCTTGTGTATAATATAGAATCACCTGTGTTATACAAGGGTTGAAAATGGTATCTTTTGTATGGCTTGCATTGCTTGGAATGAACAGAATCAGTCAGTATATTAGCCACCATTATTTTCTGTTTGATCTTTACCCAATATTGAAGGCAATGAACTAACTCTTTCTTAACATATAATTCTCTCTGGGATGAAGTTCAGATAATAGATAAGGATCATCGTTGGAGAGTGAGAAAAATTGAAAGAAGTGGCACATATTATCCTATTGGACAAATAGGTATGTCAGGCCAGTATCAGTTTCAGTGCAGCGTGTGTTTTTTCCTGTATGGATTGTACATTTGAAGAAGGTTGTAGAATGGATCAACTGGAATGTTGTGTTAACAGCAAAAGCAACACAAAACAGGAGTTCAGTCATCTGAACAACTCATGGGAAGAAGAAAGTGATGAGGAATTCTCTCAAACCCAGTAATTATAAGTTGACAAAAAAAGAATAGAGGTTTAATAATACATCTAGTTTTTCTTAATACACAAGCCCTATCTGTTCAGGTTCACTCCTTCACACTCACTCACTCTCCTCTCTCTCTTTCTTTCTCTCTCTCTCTCTCTCTACACTGGCTATGGGATCAGTTGTACCTCCCCGGACTTCCCATGTCATAAGTTTCTCTTGTCACGGCTTGCAATATGTGAAATAGACCTAGAAGCGACACAGACCAGAAGTGGCGTCACTTCACCATGTTTGCTTACGGTACCTGGTATTCCCAAGCAGTCACCCATCAGAGTACTGACCAGGCACGATGTTGCTTAACTTTGGTGTTCACACGATAACCGTCTCTTCAGCTTATTATATTTTGTATGGGACATTTTGAAGAGGTACCTCTGAGATGGGAAGATGAACATAGTACTTGAAACCTTTGTAAACTCTTACTAGACACACATTTCAGCCTCTCTAGCCTCAGCTTCATAATGATTTCATTTCAAAGAAAAATGCCAGAGAAATGTTTACTTGCAAAAATTGAATTTTCAAAATCTCAAAATTGATTAAAATATTTTAAATATCCATTTAAATAAAGAAAAGATTAATCTATCCATTAATTTTTTAAATAATTAATAAAAATGTTCACTTAATAATTTTCTCTGTTCAACATTTGGAGGCAAAGTTTACCTTGAAGGCCCATCTGAAAATAGAAAGAAATTAACATCATAAATTAATAAAATTCAGGAAAACTTGAAATGTTTGAGCAAGTCCTTCATATATAAATCCTATATGCCTCAACTTTTGAATTATTAAAAGTATTTCATTGGCATAAATGTATAAATTATAGGGTAATTGTTATAAAAGTTTGATCTTTTCTGTCACATAAAAAAATCATTGCCGTGTGACTGGAATTATTGAAATCTTTCCATCCATAAAATGGAGAAGAATTTTTTTTCATATAAGTTCCATTCTGGTGACTCTAAACAATATTTACATTATTGTATAGATTATTCATTTTACTTTCAAATGGTACCAGTTTTTGACAACATAAAACCTGGCAAATGTACATGAATGTTAACTTAAAATAACATAAACCAATCAACATTCAACGGAGAAAGCAATGGGCATTTGAAATGATGTATAGATCTTTGGAGTTTTGGCTCACTGTCATCTTTTCAGATGAGCTCTCATTTGCTCAATTTTCAAATAGTGGGTTTGGAGATTGATTAACCAAGAACTTTATTTGAACCACCTGCAGCTCACTATCAAACATGACGGATTTTCAGTTATGGTATGGGGAACAGTTTGGAGCACTGGTCATTCAAAGCTCCTGGAATGCATGGGGAAGATTAATTGAGAAAAATACATATCCATTCTGCAGAAGGTGTTAAGGACCTTCTGCATTCACTGATTGTTATTTGGGCAAAAACAGCACCCTTTTTGTGATGATAAATAAAATATGATTCCTAAAAGTAAAATCTATTGAAGGCAAGTCCAACAAATTTTAATTTACAAAATGAAATATTCTTCATTTGTTTAGATAAAAGCTTTTGTTTGAAAACTGAGATATCGACAAGGGCAAATATGATATACGGTCAGGTTTAATATGGAGGCCCCACATATGGGTAAAGGCAAAGATTGCACAGTCCAATTAACCCTACCTTGTTAGTGTAATGGGTCTGCTTCATTTTATGCTGTGTGACATGACTGATTGTATTTATTTGCCTCCCCACTAGAGCACAATGTGACACAAATTTACTGTGGGGTCTCACACCTATTCATGTGGGTTAAGACAAAAATTGCAAGTCTCTGCGGCCAGTGCTATACAGGTGTCAGGGCAACCCACAACCCTCCCATTTTTTTTTGCAATGAGGAGGTGCTGCCCCGAGTTTGGAATCCCCAGGACCAGGCTCACTTCATTTATGCTGTCTCAGCTGAAGACGAAACACGACTGATCCCTGCCAAAAGTGCTGCAGCACTCGGTTTTCTTTTTAACCTTAAAGTCATACTCCTTCCTTCTTGTGAAACATTTATATCCGCTAGATGGCCATTTCAGTGGGGTTTTTTTTGTTTTTTTTGTGTTGTGTTTGGCACATTACACTTTCTTCCGCCAAAGTGAGATTTTGTTTTTATTTTAGCCAAACATCCCTTGGGCTAGTGCTTGCGTGCGTGTAAATTCCGTCTCCTAGCAACCGAGACACCTCTGTCTGATTACATTATTACTCGAGTGTTATTGTTAGTGGTGTTGGCATAACGACAGCAGGTGGAAACGAGTTTTAAATATTCATGATGCCGTGACTGACTTTGTCAAGAAAGGCAGGTGCAAAACTATTCGCCTCTATTAATGAATCGGAAAAGATCATCACATAATAATGTCTAATGTTCAGGTAAGGAACAAATAAAATACATAAAAGAAACAATAAGAATGCAGTTATTGGATTGTGATGTGTGGCCAATGTATTCATTGATTGACTGTATTGATTAACGTTAAAAGGTAGAACAACACCTGCTGTCATGTCATCGTCTTCTTTGACGTCTTCTTATTACTTTCTTTTATTGCTTTACGCGCACCGGTAAAAAAAAGAAGCGTCGAAAGTTAAATTTGAATCTGCCGTTTCGAGTTCAGTTCTTATTGTCGTTTCACTGATTTTACAAGTTTTTATTTATTTATTTTTCTGCGTGTGTAATAACACCTATTGTACGTTTTTATTTATTTTTAACATAGGGACAAACATTGAGATACACAACCATAATTCCCTAGATCTTTAATTACTGAATAAATATTTAAAGTAAATTCATTAAAACATTTACGCATAAAACAGCCCCCCCCCCCACAATCATTCAAAATAATGGATTAAATACTCTAACAAGTCTAACAAGCAGAAATGAAGTCAGTTTACAAAAAGGTTGAAGAAATGATTTCGTGCGTCGTGTGTACAACGAAATTACACACGACGTCGAATGAACTAATGTGTTTTAAAAGAGGATCAACGTCGTCTCACATGAAGTTTTCACTGGCATTAAAGGTTTTTTAAAAAAAAGGAAAAAACCTAATTCACAAATTGGACTTCAATGATTTAGTTTTTTTGTTGTGTACATCTTTATTCTTTGAATGTGTCACAGCAGGCATGTAATTGGTGTTGTTACGAAATTGTCAAACAAGTAGAAGCATGTCATTCCATTGACTAAAGAGGAAAAAAAACTTACTCACTTTACCCCACCATACAGAACTTAATAACAATACATTTAATTACACAATAATTTATTGCCCACTGCCCAGTGAATTGATAGCCAAAATAATAGAAGGTGTGGCTCTCTACCTGGTCAATCTAGTTTTTAAAAGAGCATCTTTAATAAACCATAAAATAAGAAACAGTTTAATAAAAAGAAATTCATTGTCTTGTATTCTTCTTGACGATACTTGTGTGGCAGTTGTTTTAATTGATGGGGGGTTTTTTTTAGCAATTTTTAGAAGAGCTCTGAAGAATTCTACTCTAACAATAAAAATGATTTAAAGCTGAGCTGAGTAAAAAGTATTTCAAGGTTATGTTACCCAATAATTGGAAATTGTGAATTTCAAGAGGATTTATTTATATTGGTATGGTTGCTAACTTAACTTGCTAGTGCTACACACATTGACAACTAGAAAGCACTCAGAGATAGCATGACCCCGGTCAACCAGTGTTGCCAACTCAAAAAATATTTTCGCGCTAGTTTGACTGCCAAAAAGCGCTAAATTTTTAAAATTGTTTTAGGCGAAAACGCGCTAATTTAGTGGCACTGCCAATAGAAGAAACGCGCTAGTTTGGTAACACTGCTGTCAACGCCGCTAGAAAATCTGAATGAAATTCATTGATAACTTTTGGAGATATCTTGCGGACAGGAAAATAAAATTGGCGATATTATGTGTTTTGTACATATAAATAGGACGCGGATCCGCTCCAAAATTTAATCAGTTCTTCCTTTGCCTATTGTCCACCCTTCCAGAAAATCTGAATAGAATCTCTTTAGAAGTTTTGGAGATATCTTACAGACAGAACAAAATGTGAACCAACAAACAGATGCAACGAAAAACAGAGGTAAAAAACTAGCGTTGAGTCGCTCCAATTGTTTTTTGTTGCTGGG
>VCCN01001303.1:6236803-6250845 GCA_006491835.1 Architeuthis dux
TGATGCAATCTAACACATTTTATTGCAAAAATTCATTTTTTATTAGTGGTCTTTTTTGGGAAGCACTGTAGCTTTCATGAATAAGTTTTATGCCTCACAATATTTTGTTTTATTTGGACTAATTTCCTTATCGTTGTTTCATTATCACTACATTTTGGCCACTGTACCCTCTGACCTTCCTCAGGTGTCTGTTGTGTTTTGGAATGTCAAACCTTCTTCTGAGCGGGCATGCGTCTCCCCTCCAGTACACATCACATTCAGTAGTTCTGCCTCCAAGCACTTGGAACTGTTCTCTCCTGACCTATGCATTGAACCTGTGAGTTTCCAGTGAACAAGGTGAATTACACTAGCATTCCTATTTTTTGTGTCATGTTTTTTTAATCTCAAATTCATTTGTTCTTTTTTGATGAGTGGTTCCCATATGCTACTGATGGTCTGCTGTGCTCCGTTTGACCATCTCCAATGCTGTTATCTGTCTGGAAGCTCAAAGGTTCAATGCATAGGTCAGGGGAGAACAGTTCCAAGGGCTTGCAGGTAGAGGCACTGAATGTGATGCATGCCTGCTCAGAAGAAGGTCTGACATTCCAAAACACAACAGACACCTGAGGAAGGTCAGAGAGTACAGCGACTGAAAAGTGATAATGAAACATCAAAGACAAGGATATTAGTCCGAATGAAACAAAATACAATATTTACAACACCTTGCCTACAAAACTCAGACAAGAATTTTCTGTCTCATGTTCTCTCGTATGTCTTCTTGACAGTTTTTTGCCATTGCATGTTTACAACTGAGTCATTTGATACAAGTCACCCTCATCAGATATGCTAACAGAGCCAGGTAAATGTAGCTACTAGTAAGCTTCATGAGACTAGCATTGGCCATGGTTCATCATAGAATCATCAGTTTGCTAAAAGAGAATTGAATCTGCAATTGGATATATAGGACACCTGAGTGAGCCATCTGTTTCCCATGATGGTCATTTATTGAACATTTACCTTTAGAATAAAACCCTGCCAATATTTTGAAGTTGGGGAACCAATGCTGTTATTAGAAACTGTCAACCAAAACTGTCAACATAGGTTTCTTCAGTTGTGAAGTTGATCTGGCTGGCTGGCTGGCTATGTATGTATGTATCAGGCATACAGGCCACATCAATGGAGCTAGAGGGCTGAACATTTAAACATTTACTGCTTATTATGTCTAGAAAAACGTTTTTTTGTTTTTTGAAAATCCCCCCCTGCCCCTAAATAAGGTTTTTAGTGGGGGGTTCAGTTTGCAATGTAAGTTTATGCTAAATTAGTCCCTTAGTTTATGTCAGCAGCATTCACGCCTGTTCTTTGAAAATTTGTACTGTTTTAGTGATCACGCAAAACAAAAGGCAAGAGAAGTTACTTGTTCATTGATTACCCCCAACACGGCATGCTGCCAAAAGACATTGGTCACATGACAGTTTCTCTTGAGTGACTAACCAGACCTGTTTTATGATCTATCAAAGGAATCCTGGTAATTGTGCTTCATCCTGCTCAAGGCAATCCTTTGATTACCCCCGCCCCCCCGCCATATTACTTTTGAAACTTTTAAATTGAAATTAAGAAGAAAAACTATTTGAGGTTTTAATTGGAACATTATTGGCCTTTCTTGCAGGAGAACCTAAAAGATGGAAGTACCCTCCACCAAAAAAGGGTGAAGATATCTCTTCAGCCTTAGGGCAACTGGGAATGCTTCAAAAACCCAAAAAGGACCGTGAAAACTTCCGAAAATCATTGGTTGATATTATTCTGTAAGTACCATATGAGTTATGTCACAAGTGTCAACAATATAATATATTCATTCAAGCTAAATAATATACTTGGAATGTTTTTTCCTTATATTATAACCATATAATTTTGATAACTCATTAAATTTGGATACTTTGAACATTGTATCTGAATTAAAATGACTAACAGAATCTAACTTCTTGCATGTTCTTTGACTCAGTATTTTGACAAATCTTGAGAAATGTTTTTCCTATTTTATATTTGCTTTTTTCCCCTCAATGTTACTTTTGCACTTTATCTAATGATGAAAATGAAAGAATTTTGGATGATACACAAATAACCAAATTCTTTTTTGTCTTGGTCAGTATTTAAATCTAAGATTTGATCATCTTTATATCAGTTACCATGTCTCAACTTGAGATACAAGTAATGAACAGTCTTTGCAAGTGTCAAAAAAATATCTACATATGTAGATATACACCTGTTTACACAGTGAAATAAGTTTAGATTAAATTCAGTTTAAAGCAAACACAAAAGAAGAGAAATCAGATGAATGGAAACAAATGTCTATTGTTGTTTTCATCCATTGGAATGTCTTTCTTTCTACAAGATGGTAACAGCATCATTTGTTGAATTTCATCTTTTTATTTGATGTTGATGAAGAATGCCACAGCAAAAAAACTTCTTAATGACTATATCAATATGGGTAAGATAACAAGGAAGACTGGGCTCTCTAGCCTTGGGAGGAGACCAGTCTAACAGAAGGACAACTCTGATTCCAAATCTATGCTCGGCAAAAAATAGTGTCAATGGGTGAGCTCAATTAGCTACTACCTTCCTCCCAAACCAACATGACCATAGACTTATCATGGGAGGAGTTGGGAAAAGCCTTTGCCCAGCAGTTGACCTGAAATGGCTGATGATGATATTGATATTTGCTCAGCTTAGTATAGCACATGGCTACAAGCAGTGCTCGGGGATGGTAGAAAATGTGTTTGGGACAAACAGAGATCTTCCCTGGGATGCCTCTGAGACGAAAGAGATTTTTTTTTAAAAACTGTCGCTTAGCAAATTACAAATTGAACCAAGTGAGAGGGATATAAAGAGTTAACAAGAAAAAGAACAGACTCTGTTTAAAATTGGCAACGTTGGTTACACAATTTTTGACAGCATTTGTCAACATTTGTCAGCATTTGTTTCTGTAATACAACTATTTGTTTCCAATGATTTTTCACGTTAATTCCTGTTAAAACATCCGAAACAAAAATAATCATTGCATCAGAAATAAAAACGAAAAATATTGTCTGAAATGCAAAAAGTTATGAAGTGTATACATTAGTTATAAACACTGTATAGTCTACTTCAATGAAACTTTCTTTGTTTCCTGACTTTGCTATGATTATTCTTTACCCTTTAATTTATCCCCCTCCCTCAGATTGCTTACAGAAAACCAGCCGACACCCTAAGCCTATCTCCCCTTTCTTTATTTTTTCTTCCTTTCTTTCTCTTTCTTGTATTTTCTATTTTTTTTATTTTAAGAATTGACTAAGAACCAACACGACTGCCTCCTACCCTCCCCCACCCCCGCACTCTGTGTTGTACGGTTGTCTCTCTGTCAATTTAAACTTTACTAGCCTACCTAACCCACCTCCGACTCAGTCATCAACGGCTCGCCTCAATTGGATGTTGGCACCCTTTAATCTCGCCAAGCCAACATAGTCTATTTCACCCTGTCAGAACACAAAATTTGTGAAAAATTACATGCTTTTTTGACCCCCTCAACATTTCAGTTTTAATTTTAAACTAAAAGGTACTTTTTTTCTCTTAGTATAAAAATAAAACGAAAAATATCGTCTGAAATGCAATAGAATTCATTGGGAAATAAAAAAGTTATAAATATATATATGAAGTGTATACATTAATTATAAACACTGTATAGTCTGCTTTCTTTCTTGTACTATCTTTTTTTTATCTCGAGAATTGATCTAAAAAAAGGGATATGACGTAGTGTGATGTAAAAAAGAAGAAAAAATATTCCCCTTTCTTCACCTGCTCTCTCTATTCTTTCCTTTCTTTTTTTTTGATTGATTGATATTTTTCTGTTTTTCTTTTTCATACATTTATGTATACACCCATGACTGTCCACACTATATATCTCCCAAACTTATGAATGGAATTTTGTGGAAGAATGGGAAATAGGCTACGAAAGAAGTGATTACATTTTGGGATGCATCAATACACAATTATCTCCCCTACGTCATAGTTATATCACATATCGCCACAATTTCATGTCTGTCCACACGATATCTACTAAAGTTCTCAATGAATTTCAATTTTGTGGCAGGGTGGACAATAGGCAATGGAAGAAGTAATTAAATTTTGGCACGGATCCATGCGTCGTGATTATATGTCAACACCACATAATATCACTAAAAGTTTGTGTCTATCCACACAATATCTGTAAAAGTTTGTGTCTATCCACACAATATCTGTAAAAGTTCTCAATGAAATTTATGGAAGGATGAGCAATGGGCTACGGAAGAAGTGATTAAATTTGGCGGCGGATCCATGCACAGTTACTTCCCCTGACAATGATGTAATCCTGTGTCTTTTACTGTTTAATATGGCTGCAACTAACAATTCATTTCATTATCGATTAATCTGGTGATTATTTTCTCAATCGATTAGGTATTTATAAAATGTGCTCTACATGTTCTATAAAATGGTGAAAATTGTCAATCACTGGTTTCCAAAGACCAAGATGACATCATCAAATGTTTTGTTTTGTCCACAACCCAAAGATATTGAGTTTACTGACATAGAGGACTATGTTGGCGATTAATTTAATAGTTAACTAATCAATTAATTGTTGCAGCTCTACAGTTTACAGATAACTTTTCAGTTTTGTTAAAACCAATTTGAATGAAGCATAATAAATTTCCTCAACATAATAACAAAGTAAAAAACAAAAACATTTTGATTTTGAGACGGTTTATATTTCCTTTGGGATGGTTAAAATTGTTTTTCTGGACAGTGGTGAAAAAAGTTAGTCTGGAGCCCTGGCTACACGTATAGGGCACCTAGTGAGGATCAAACTCAGTACAGTAGTAATAGTCTGTAGGATCAGCCTGCTATCCACTGTTCCATGACAAAGTGCTCTTATTAATGACTCAAGTTGCAGGTTTTACTGCTGTGAAAAACATAATAGGATAATATTATTGCATCACAGGTATTTACATATTCAAAACCATTCTTTTTAAAAACATTCCTACTCAACTGACCATGGCAGTTTTTTTTATCAATTGCCAATTAAAATTATTAATAATATAAAAATTCATATTTTCATAACACATCACTTTATTTTTAAAGTATGGTAGCCCAACATAATCATAACAACTCATGTGAAACCAGAATTTGAAAACACTGAAACCCTTATATAGGTCAATAGATACCATGCAGTAATTAGACTGATGTAGATTTCTACCAATTGTTTCACAGCTCCTCATCTTTTATGATGAGCGTGGGTTACATAGTTTAGTAGGAGATGGTGTAGCAATATTTGTCTCTGCTTGACCATTCCCTCTCTAAGCTAGACTTGAAAGTGTTCACATTCTCTGCAGTGACCATGGCTTCACTTAGACAGTTCCAGTCCGCTGTCACTCTTGCAGTGAAAAACTGTTTCCTTGTGCCAATTTCAAGTTGTGTTGGATGTTTGTATCTGTGGTCTCTAGTGTGTGTGTGTTTGGTGAAAGGTTCAGCATGTGCTTGGGCAGATAGGGCAACAACAGTTTATTTTAATTGTCTGTAATTTTTATCTATTACAGGCAAGAAGACAAACCCAAGAAGCCAAGCACATCAATCCATGAAGGAGAACTACCTCCCATACATGCAACTTCTGCACCAACCAGTGTAGAAAAAGATATCTTGGTTTGTTTTTTAACATACAGCATAAAGTCTGTGTCTTTGTTTAGATTTGTAAGAGGAATTAAACAGACGATCTCAAGCTTATGCATTTTTCAATGCAGAAATAAACAGAAAAACATCACGATCTTTATTTTTATATTGATATTTATGTAAATCTTAGCCTTACTCATATTTACACTTACACACTTCAATCTAGCAAGTTTGGCCAATCTTCTACTCAAGATCAAAGCATATTTATAGTACATCTTTATGAAAACCAAATATATGTAGATACTGATATATAGCTACTACTGAATATTCTAGGTTTCTGATCCAACATCAAGGTCATAAAAAATTGCAATTAAAGTTTGTAAATTATCCAGAAATCATTTTTGGATTTTCAATATATTCAGCTATGTACTGTTAACAAATTGTTCAAATTTAAAATAGTCTTAATATACTACACACAATCATTGTCAATCGTTTTAGTAATTATTGATAGAGAAAACATATTTTGCCTTTTAGCAATATACTGTACATGTATTTTTTTCAGCGATATTACTATTATATTCATAATGGAATCGACACAGAACATGTTGCTCCAATGGAAAATTTGTGGCTACAAAATGTTTTTAAATTGGTGCCAAAAAAATCTAGGGTAAATATGATTTTTGTATTTATAGCTCATTAGTAATTTATTCCATTAAATGGCACAACCTATCAGCTTTATCAAACACATGCTTAATTAGTGGATAGAATTTAGTAAAATAATTGCAGAGTTTGTTTCTTATTGCTAACTTTCAAGGACTATACTGAGCAAGAGTTGCAACTTTTACCAGTCATTTTGCCTACAAAACTACTGAAATTATGAACATGCAAAAAGAATGTTAACATTCACTGTTGCCATGATGTTAGGTATAACCATAACATGTTAAAATATCACTGCAAACAAGTTAGTGTCAACAATTACTAATTCCCTCTCCGCTATAATGCAGATTGAGGGCTGGGAAGGGTGTTAAGTCTGCGGTTGTGTAACATGGAAGATGAAATATAAAGAAAAGATACTGTACTTATCTTTTGACAAGATTTTAGGGAACATTTTTTGTAATAACTAATAACATCTTACAATTGGTCATATGGTATTACCAATTAATCCAATCAACAAGTCCATCACAGAAATAAGTGCCATATGGGAACCATTACTTGAGAAGGCCATAAAGTGAATATAATAATGTTGATACATCCTGCAGAACATTTTTTTAAAATGACTCTCATGAGGAGGGAAATTCTTTACATTTGCATAAAAAATGATATTTCTATTAATAATTTTTTAAAAATTGGATATGTAACAGTGCTACATGAGAAATAAAATGAATTTAAAAAATATACATTATAGCATTGATAATGTTATAAGCAAATATTTAAAAAGTCTACATAGAATGTCACATTTAACTGAGGAAGAATGAAGAATGCACCAATCAACATGTGAAAAATAGTAAAAATGAGGATAATAGTCTCAAAAATTATTGAATAATAACAAAAACTCTTCATATTACATGAAATACCTTTTGAATTTCACTGTTATTCATTTTTGACTAGTTGTAGAATAATGACCTGTGATTTGTAATAACAAGCAACAGAAATAAGATTAAACAAAAAAATAGTAGACAAAGAATTAATAATAATTGACGATAACACATCTAAAAATTTCAGACAAAAAATAAATTAACCCAAGAAATATATGCTTGTAAATAATAAAATTTAGATAAACAGACAAGATGATATATGCATATTTCAATGCAATTCAATGCACCTTCTTAAGAATTGTTCCTTAGTTGTCAAACTCCAGGATAAAGTTAGGAGTTGACTTTGTTTTCCTACCATGACAAGAACAACAAGAACAACAATCCTCACCAAAATTTTGGGTGTAAACCAATATGTAAAATCCCTATTCCCCTACAATGATTTGAACTCACAGCCTAGTGATTGCTAGCCGGGTGTCCCACCAACTGAGCTAAATTGACAAGTCTTTGATATTAATGAAAATGGGCTTATTTCATTATAATAAATAAATATAGAAAAAATATATATTTCTATAATTTTTTATTTAATATATATAAAATAAAAGTTGCAGTATTCATCTTCAGTCAAAATAGAAGTTGGAATGGAGTTTGACCCTGCATCTTTTTGATCAGTGTGTACAGAGTGTACACTTTGATCAAAGAGATGAACAGTGTGTAGTCTGGTAGTTTAATAAAGGATTGGCTTGAACATTTATTTAATCTTTTAAATTCTATGCTAGTACTTCTTGTACATTCCACCTTAAGTCCTACTGAGCTCAGCATATAATTCAGTATATGAGATTTCATCAGACACAACTAAGATTCTTTTTAGCTGATCTTACCAGAATGCTTATTTGCATTTTTTGTGAATGAAAACTTGAGTGCTTTTTCTTGTCATGTTTAAAAATGGATGCTACAAACTATTTCACATTTTTTTCATACTTTTTTCATTATTCAGGATGGTCATGAAACAACAATTGAAACCCTATCTGATGAAATGAGAGAAGATTATCTTCTGAGTGTGAAAAAAGCCATTGGTTAGTTATAAGATATCTGTCCTCAGACCAGAATCTTTTTAAATAATTAGGAATACATCTACTGTGATAGATGATTAATGATACAGAAATATGGAAAAAGAAGAAAGCTCTAACCAAACTATTTATGCTAAAACTTTATAAAGAAACTTACAAGAAAGACTTAATGATAACATTACAATCCATGGACTTTGTAGTTAATGGCATTTTTGATCAAACTAACTTTGTTGTTTGTTTTTTTTACCTAATGTTATTTATTTATCTCTCCATAATATAATTTCTGTCAGATATCAGAATGCAAGTTTGCAACAGTTTTATTTTAACTGACATGTCTTGCCAAGTTAATGTTCATTTTGTGAGAATTTGCGAGTAAAATGGAAAAGTATTTCATCTTTCACCTTAATAATGTCACTAATTTCAAGCCAGTCATAAAAGAAACCTATTGATTTCAATTAACTGATTTATTGACTGAGAAAACAGTTTTTGACAAAATTTGTGTCTTTCTTTGTTTCTTTAGTTGACTTTGTGCTGAAAGATCCTCGGGAAAAAGATGATAAAAAAGAAGAAAACATGTTACCTCACAGAAAAGAAATGGCATTGGTACCAAAACCTTGGATGAAGATGTTTTTTCACAACAGAGATGTAATTCACAGGATCTTGCATATCACAAATCCAGCCATGAAGCAGATTCTGGAACTCTGGCACACTTATTTCCAGTAAAGCTTATTTGCTTTTTACCTTTTCTAATAGCTTTTAAACTGGAAATTTCCATTTTGATTGAAAAACTCGCTTGAAATATGCTTCAGATTTGTCTGCTTTGATCCATTTGCTAAAACAATTATTTGAACAGTACATTCTTCCATATATTCTTTGGGCAACTGTCTCCATCTTTGTTTTTATACACAATGTTTCAGTCTTTGGTTTTCCTCAGGTTTATGTTGTATTCAGTCTTCATGACTGGAAAATGTTTTTTCTTTTTGAAAATTTCCCTCCAAAATAGGGTTTTAGTGGGGGTTTCAATTCTCAATGTAAGCTTATGCTAAATTGGTCACTGGTTTGTGCCCACTTGTTTTTTTGTTTTTGAAAATTCAGACATTTTTTGGGTGGCGATAATTTCCCTTGGAATGCTAGTTTTAAATAGCATTGCATTGATTCCTGGTGTGGTAGGCCTTAACTGATAAGATTACATTTTCTGAGCACTGGATTCCATCTGATGTTAACTCAGTTTGTTTATGCATTCACAAACTCATATATGCAGCTTCTTTCACATTAAAAGCTCCCTATTGTTGTTTCCTGTCAATCTGAATCTTGACTTCATCTCAGAAAGGGAAGTGGGATCCATTTTCTTTCTACATATGCTCTATTAAGACAAATTTGGTTGTTTCACTTTAAATAATAACTGTCTCCTGTTACTGAAGTCTGATTTTTTAAAGGCAGCTCAAGATATTCGTTATCATTTCTTACATATTATCTGCTGTTTCATCTACATTATATTCATTATATGATCAGTTTAAAAAATGTTTTTTAAACATTTGTATTTTTTCAATATAATATAAAATTCTGTTGATCAATCGTTTTTCCATGACCTCTTATAACTTTTACTTTAAGAATGAAATATTTTACACAATTTTGTCCCAGTGAATCCATTAAACTATAGAAATCAGTAAAGGAATGATTTTTCTATTCTATTGTTTTTGATCTCCAAACTTAATGTTACAAAGCTAAACAGGTTGGTTATTTTGACTGTCAGCTGCTTTCAGCTAAAAATTATATCATTTGTGAAAAATATGTGAAACTGTTTAAAAATATAGACATGAAAAAAATTAACTCTCTTTTTTAATGGAAACATGTTTGACTGAAAATGGCACAGCATGAGAAAATCTTGCATTTCTTCAGAGAAAAAAGAAAGGAACAGTTTTCATGCTGTTTTGGTCCTAGGTTGTAGGTTTCATGTTTACAATGTACAACTGCTCATCTTCTCTCCAGGTCGTTACTGTATCCTTTGTTACCTGCAAGATTTTATCTAAATCCTTGCATTAAAGTGCATTCAAATGAGTTTCAGGTAAATACCTTTTCTAAGGACATTGATAACAGGTGCAGCAACCAGGATTTGAAATGAGATCTAATGTTTGATGTCTTAAAAATTTGGGTTATTTAGAAATTCACCAGATTAATTGTATGACCACTAAAAACAAATATGGATAGAATTTGCATTATATATATATATTTATAATTGTGTATTTGTGTATTTTATTTTCAGAGGTCTTCGATTTGTAGATATCAAAGAATTTCATAACCGTAAAGATTCAATGGAAGTTGGATGTTTTCAAAATCTTTGTATGAAGCACATTGAAAGTGCCAAAGAAACTCTCATGAACCAGTAAGATTTTCACTTGAATTTTTTGTGCTAGAATGCAGGGCCGGCCCTAGGTACTGGCAACATGGGCACCAAGTGCTAGGGAGCGCCTATCACATGTCTGAAATACAAATGGAAAAATGGGAAAATTAATGAATTAAACAGAATAAAAACAGTCGAAATGAGAAAATTCCTTGATGTGAAGTCAGATTTTTCAGGAATATCTGAGAGTTAAATATTTTCTGTTGTGGTGAAAGTAAAAGAATTGATTGGCAAAGGAAATTCTCATGACTGATGACAAACTCAGTCAGGCTTAGCTAGTTTGGGGAGATAGAGTGCTCACAATAGCTGGGCCTGGGAAAGAAGGTAAGTTGGATGAGGTGAGGTCACAAGTAAATAAATATATAAATAAGATAATACTATACTTTAAAGGGTGCCAAAGTTCAGCTTGCCAGGAACCCTAGGGCTGACCCTGCTAGAAGGACATCCATATGTAAAATTTTCATTTTTTCATGCAAACTTTTTAAAATTTAGTAGAGAATAGCATGCATGCTATGGATATATATTTCAATACAATTCTATAGGCTAGGTCTTGTGCTATGTATAAAAATACCTGACAAATATTTACATATTTTCAAATATCTGCTTAAAATTTAAAAAATATTTTATGACTGCTCAAACAAATATATTCCTTAAGTGTGAAAAAATATGTTTTTGTCAATATAAAGTTAACGTTAAAGACTATGGTGAAATTTCATCCTTTTTTATGACAAAGAAAAGTGGATGATGCCTTCAGCTGTGAAAAATGAAAGTATCCTGAGCTGTTGACAGACTGCCATTGTTTGTTGAGCTCAGTGCATGTGAGTTGAAGGAAGAAGTGGAAGGAGAGGTTAGCTTTGGATATATTTTAAATATGATTTTACAAGCCAGTTCTTGTGCAAGAATTGGTTGGATTCAGTAATTGGAGAAAAAATGGTCAACAGAACTATAAAAGGAAAGAAGAGAAAAGTAGAAGAGACAAAATTCAATAACATGTACAATAATAACCATAACATATTGATCTTAATTGTGAATATAATAATGATAATAAATGTTTCATATTTATGTCATATCCTTTTTGCTTTTAAGGTGGTACAAAGAAGTGCTGAATATTCTATGCCAATGTAGCAAGCGCAGACAAGTTGACCAATCACAAAACAAACCCGGCTCAAGTTTGCTGAATTGTGTGAATGCTCTAATGACTGGTCATTTGCAGGATATGACCAAAGAATCCATAAATGATTTCACTGATCTCATTGTGCCACCATCTGTAAGTGATTCTGATTTGTGTGTTTTGTTATGAGAAAGATTTGGGATTTATAATTAAGATGTTGCTGTAGGATAATGATTTGTGCACATGTCTTGCAGGCTAGTGGATTTGTTATTCATTATGTACCCCATTAATAAGTTCTAGTGCCAAAGTTGACTCTATACAACAAATATCTAATATGTGTTGCTATGTGGTAGCCAAGTAACAAGTGTGTCTGATCAAAAACTAAAAGGTTCAATTGTTGGCATCAAGCAGATAGAATATTTTAACAAATACCTTTTTTATAGAATAGACAGGGAATAGAAAAAGAGAAGGAAGGACTTGATCATTTGTTAACAACTTAATGACACTAGCAAATCATTTTATCAATAATCAAAATACAACATACATTCTTTAATTAAGATTTGTTTCGGGAAGCTTTCAAATCTTATTTCACTAATTTAAATATTCAATTTATAAACAAAGTTTATACTTCCCCAATAAGATTTTTCAGTAAATAAATTACAAATTTGTGGATCAACAAAATAGATAAAGAAGGAATAAGTTCTTAGCATGAAGCTTACAGGTGTGGCCATGTTTTAGTTCACAATGAATTGAACTTTTGAGCATAGCTGAAGCTAAGATGAAGGTAAAAACTTAGTCACTATTTAATTTTCTCAGATTATTGCTAAGCATACATATACAATTTACTTATGTGCAAAGATTTAAACATGTTTATTATATTTTTATTTAACACAAGTCAACTATTTAATTGGTTAGTGATCAGATTATTGGACTTGGAAGTTGAGTTTGTTCCTTGCCAGATGTCTTAACAAGCCAGTTTTGAAAAGTAACTAATTAAGTCTTTTTTAACTCAACAATGGCGAATTACAATTTATGTTCAAATAGTTTTTCGGACGCATGAATTCCTTGTTGTTGTTTGTGTTGTGTTCAAGGAGTTCAATCGTCCGAAAAACTATTGAATGTTAATGGCCCTTCTCAAAACTATAGAAAATATCTTTACAATTTATGGATTTAAAAAAAACAAGAGATTATAAATGTACTTGTTCACACTAATTTTTACACACAGTAGTATTGTGCAGCTTTACTAATTGCAACATCATTATTAATCACTGCTACCCACAGCACTGGTTTATTGCTGGGTTTAGGTTATTCATGTTTTCTGACATATGTATCTATGTAACCGGCCTTTGCCCAGCCCTAACCGTTCATAGTAGAAACTTGAAATTTTGCACACACACCCCTCAATGAGTAGGGAAAATGTTTTGTTTTTTGAAAATTCCCTCCCTAAATAGGGTTTTAGTGGTGGTGGGGAGGGGGGTTCAATATGCAATGTAAGTTTATGCTAAATTGGTCACTAGTTTGTGCCCATTTGTTTTTGAAAATTCAGACCTTTTTTAGTTATCACAGCCCAACAAAAGGTGAAAGCAGTAACTTATTCATTGATCACCCCTTTTCCCAACTTTTTAATTGATCACCCCCAACACATCATATATGGGTGTCAGTGATTTAGAATTTCCCTTGGAATGCTAGTTACTATTATTATTACTACTTTTGTATTATCATTTTTAGGATTCTATCAAACCATATGAACATTCAGGAATGGTCCTGCGATTAATCTTAGACCAAGATTCAATCACTTTTGAGCCAAGTATCCAAGACTTTGAAGTCCTCTTCTTAAATGTTTATGACACCATCATCAGATATTCTTTGATGATACCCAAAGTGGAATTTGGTTTGTTTGAAGATATGGTAAGTAGATAAATTATCTAAATATTGCCAAAAAAAAATAGCCTTACCTCAAACCTTGCTGATAAAAAAACCCAATACTTGGATAGTGATGAAGTATTATTATTATTATTATACATGGAATGTTTTTATATTAATAAAAAATCAGATAAATAGACAATTTTAATGTTTATTCTTTGTTGAGTATTTTAGAGGTTTGAATATTTTTGTCTTCGTCTACAGATCAGAAATGATTTGTTTTCTTTTTATTGTTGTGTCTTAATTCTTTCTCATACTTTGGATTATTCAAGAAACAGACAGGTTTAGTATTTTGGACATCCATACAATTCCTGCATCATTTGATACTAATTATATATATATATATATATATA
>VCCN01001303.1:6251681-6275772 GCA_006491835.1 Architeuthis dux
GGGGTGTTTGACTTAGAGTTTATATATATATACATATACCATTGAGTATTATAATATTATTGTGCAAATGGATAGATGCTTGCTTCTTGTCTCATGCTTGGAGAAGTTATTTAAAAAATAATGCTTTTATTAGTTGAACCACAGCACTCAAAATATGTGTAGACAGTATTTTCTTATAATGAACCCTCAGCTGAATTCTGCTGTTTGAAATATTTGCTGTTTTCATTATAAATTTTGCAGTGTCACAGTAAAGTGAAAATTTGCTTGAAGCCCATAATTCTGGATGAAATTCTAGAAGTTCACCGAAGAAAATTAAGAGCCTATATCCATCAACAGGGACAACTGCCTAGAGATTTTTGTCGCACATTTGACAAATACCAGTTCCTTATAACAAATCAGGTAAGAACAATAAGAAATTCTTGAAAGAAACAATTTCTTTGTTTACTCATAAAAAATGATGGAAAACTGAATTTTGGGTAATGAAATCATTATTTAAATGAATTTGTCAATATAAAAAGAACATTTTTACTTTAGTGCTAAGTGACCAACCAAAAATACTTTAAATTTGTACATATTTTAAGCTCTTGTTTTTGTTACATGAATCTTTACCTGAATGATACAACAACATTACTCATGATCTTTTCTATTGATGGACTTTTTCCTTTTATGTTGACAAGCTTTGAAGAAAACAAATATAAATACCTTATTTGCACATGAAATAAAAGAAAGACAAAGACATTAAGTTATTAAAAATTAATCAACTTAGAAACAAAGGAAAAAGTCATAGTATTTAGACGTTTATTTTCTTTAAAATGAAAACTTAAAATGGAGAATAAAGACCAACCCAGTGGTTATGATCTAGAGAAGATTACATTCATGTAAAAAAGACAAAAAGTAAGGTTCAATGGAATTATTGACCAAGATAAGAAAATTAAAGTTCTATGGAAACATTACAATCAACTTCTATATTTGAATTCTATTTCAAGTGTTAAGTGTAATAAATATGGTACTGTCTTCCTTTTCAGAAATTATAGGATTTCAATTGCTGTCTCAACCAACCGAAGCATGTAACTTAATTATTTATATGATGAATGGTATTTATTTTTATATGAATAAATCACAAAAAGATAATGAATCCACACATTCCATCAACATATTTCTTTTAATAACACACTTTCTGAGCTTTAAATTAGTAAAACATTAATTGTATTTTTGTTGATATGTCTGTTGAATTTCTGATGCCTCCACTGCCAAAGCAATTTATAATAAAGTTAAAAAATTATTCAAAAGTTTTGTTTTATAAAGAGAACTGGCATAAAATGCTATAAAAACCCGATCTAAAAATGCCATCAAAGATGCACAACACCTGAAAATAAAGTTTTGACAATCCACCCTGAATAAACATTTTGGAATCTCTCCATTTGAACAAGAATGGTATAAAAACAAATGGCAATCAGGGTTTAGAAAAACTGTTTAAAGAACCAGAAATCTTTTTAACTATTTGGCATGCAAAATAACAGATCAAACTACTACTACTACTACTACTACTACTACTACTACTACTACTACTACTACTACTACTACTACTGCTACTGCTACTGCTGCTGTTGCTGCTGCTGCTGCTGCTGCTGCTGCTGCTGCTGCTGCTGCTGCTGCTGCTAATAATAGATCCCAATGAAGCAACTAAAATAAACATTATTAGCCACTATTTAGTTATTCTATGATTTCAATTTTAAATCATATATTTCCATCCATAATCATCAACTGAGGGAATCTTGGGTAGCATTGTGGTAAAAATTATTTACTGGATATTTTTTATGTTTCAGGCTGAAAAAGATATTGAAGCTTTCTTAGCTGAAGAACATAGCTTTGAGGAATATTGCAAAGAAGTGAAAAAATTCCAAAAGCTATCTGATGAAATTTCTTATTCAATAATTAAAGTGAGTATTAAATGTATAGAGACACACACAATTATACTGATTTTGGTAAACGTATGACTTTGTGTAGCGCATAAGGTTTTCTAAATCTTATTAACTCTTTCTGTTATAGTGAAATTAAAAAGGACATTATAAAAGCTGATCTTTATTTGCATGGCTTCTTAGAACATAATATAACAATCAGAAGTGTATACATCAGAAACATTCATACTATAACTGTGCTAAGTATGATGTGTGTGTGTGTATGTGTGTGTGTGTGTGAGGCTTAAACTTGATCAAAGTGAGATAACTCTTCAGTGAAAACAATAAGAAAAGCAACCACATAAAAATGCATTAATTTTTTTATCATAAATTAATTCTAAAAAACTTAGAGAAACTTGGTTATATTTAGTCACTATATCATCAATAATGAAGAGAGGTCATACCAATGAAATTTGAGACTATTTTTATGGTTAGTGACTAGACACCATTGCTCAACTGTTTCACTAGCAATGTATAAATCTTACTAAACATTTTGAAGGTTTATCCTGACACCACTATTTCTTTTGTTGACAGTATTTGTTATGATGCTATGACCCATTTTTATGTTACAAATGGACAGCAAAGCTCTGAAAAGTGTTATTAATCTTTTTCAGTGTGTTTTTAAATTTAAGAAAATATAAATAATGATATTGTATCATTTTAGTTTAGTTTTCTTCATTATTAGTATTAAAATTATTTACTGAAAAAACACTTTAAGTGTTGTATGTTTCAATAATAAAAAAAGACAAATATTCTATTGAGAAGAGTGTCCCATAGGACAGTGGTTGACTGGATAAAAAAACATTGATCTATTTTAGTTTTCATTGAGTCATAATTTTGACATTTGGCTTGTGATTTCTAAACTGATTAAATTGCTTTTACATTGGCTCACTAACAAAACATAGACAGTACGGATCTCTTTGTGGAAAGATTATTCTGGCTTTCTCAAATGACTGTTGCACATAAAGTATCTCAATAATAGTGGGTTGATACTACAAAGTCTGACTAAACTATAAAAAAAATGCTGTAAAAAGAATTTGCAACATTTTCTCATGTTTCTAATTGTGTGAAGTGTATAGAAAATAAAGTAATACATGGTTTTTATGACTAAAACTAAATATTCCTCAAGCAGAAGTTGTCAAGACATATTAAATTCCTGTTTTTACAATAAAAGCAGTGGAACATGATAGATGCAAAAATGATTTCTCCTGGCAGAAGATACCAAGTTCATTTTCCTGGGAATTGAAGGACTGTAATTAATTCCTGTGTTTTACTTATTTAAGAAGCAAATGTTTTCAATTCACTCAACCAACTTTCATTCTGCTTTCTCTATGATTCATGTATATCTCACAAACTTTGCTTTCTGTAACAAATTGCATTGACGAGGCTCTGGTAGCAGATCCTTTGCCAGAATAAAGTTCTTTTTTCTTTCAATCTGAAATATGATTTCTTGTTACTCTATCTGCTTTTGTTTTCTTTTAGATGATTTCAGATTTCCTAAGAGCCATAATTTATACCCTGTCACTCAACGGATATATCAAAGATTAATTTAGTAGATTGGAACAGTATATCAATGGAACAGTATGGCTCTCTGTCAAGATAAAAAGGTCAAAGTTCCTGAAAAACTGCAAGCCAAAATAATCAATGAAGATCAATTCTATCAAAATGTTTTGACACAAATAACAAAAAAGATTTTTTTTTGTTTATTGAATAATCTGATTTAAATCTGAATTTTATGTTTAAACAATAATCTTTGCAAATTCAATTTTTTCCTTTGAAAAAGGTTCTTCGCTTGGGCATGTTTGAGGTTCACTGTGATGAATTGTGCCACTCTTTGACCAAAAGAGCTGAGAGTTTGAAAGAGAAACTGCTAGACAGACTAAAAACTGACCATATAAAAATGGTTAAGGAGTAAGTCAGTTTATTTTAATATATTTTTTTCTTTTAAATCTGACCAAGATGGTAATATTCTTTCTAGTTCAATGCATTTTTTCTCAGTCTTGTGTTTCCAAAAGGCATTTTTAAATGATCACTAGTCGAGTGCTTGAGTGCAGAACTCACTAAGTCATGGTAAGAATCAGTTTTGATATCACTACAAACTTCTATTAAATTTATTATCTCTCAAAAATGATAGTTGAATGTAATTGTAATACATCACTTTTCATGAATAAGCCTCTTTTTTAAAAATAGTATTGTGGTATTCATGTTATGGAACATTTATTAGTCTGCTGATTTTGAAAGGCTTCATTTCTCTAGTAAATTTTATTCTGTGATAATTTCAAACATTATTTTTAATATTAAGTTCTCTTAAGTTACAAGATATTGTCCATGCATATTTGCTCTTGTTAGGAGATATTGTCCATCCATATTTGCAAAGCAGCAAAGGAATAGTTTGCCATCAGAGGATCAAAAGAAACATGACATAACTTTCAAAGTTTGTTAAAAAAAAACCTGGAAAGGGATTGGCTCTGCCCTAGATACACCATGTGAGGATGACAAATACTTCTCAAGCCATCGGTGGGAATGAGGAAGCTGGTTGCCAAGTCAATTGTGATACATCAGACTAAGAGATTGATGATGATGATGATGATGATGGAAGGAATAGTTCTTTCTCCTTGTAATCTGATGATAGCATTAATTTGAAGAAACAGATAGACCACAAAAATAATCTACACTATAAATATTAATGGGGGAATAAAATAACCCAATAGACTGGACACAAAGAAATTGAATCCCCTAAAAGGTTTTTGACTATTATTGTCATGTCATTCAAAAAGTATGAAGATAGATCTAATCTACGAGGGATATCCGAAAAGTAAGGAACAAACATTTACGTTCTTCAAGGAGGTTATTTGTGTGCTCGTGTACCAATGGCTCAAGTGCATCAATCTCGATGGCGACTACATGGAAAAATATAGTAGTGCTGGTACATCCCTTGTATATGAATATTGAGTTATTATACATGAGACCACAAAATAGATGACTGCAATTAATTGGCCCCCTTGTGTGCATGTATGTATGTAGGTACATCAATAAGTCTGCAGCCTAATGATGTATATGTATACATGATAAATAACTTGATAACATTTGTTGAGAATATTCCAAGTTTGGATAAGGATTTTTAAAAATTTTCACAAGTGGCTGTGTGTTTGTACTGAAATAATTAGATTTAAGGTTTTGATTTGATTTTATGAAGAAGGAGACAAATAAAGAAATTTATTTAATAAGTGTTGTTCTCTAAAGGCAAGTAGTAAATGATCCATTCAAAGAGAATTTTATATGACAATTTATATGACAATATATACTAGCCTACAAATTTGCTAAACAAATCTTTTTGTAACTTCTGAAAAAAGGATCATGTTAAGAATTACCTTTTAAGATTGAAAATGTTTATTTAAAATGTCTATTATTATGAAAAAAGGTTTTTGGCATCCCACAAGAACCCAGACCCATTTTTATTTGAAGGAACATTATGTGGGATTCTGGGTAGGCAAATTGGCACACAGTCACGTGACTGCACCAAGATGTTCAGTAGATGTCACTTAGTATATTTCATAAGTTAAAATTAAGGATAAAATATAATATTATATATGAGACTCTGCAGATCAATTAAATTGTATGTGATACCGGTATCACAGTGGGTTTGTGACACCGGTATCACAGTGGGTTCTTATGGGATATTATGTCTATGAAATGAAAAGTAGAAGAATTACCTTTTGCTGTTTTTACACCTTATCAAATGTTTTTCTTTTTTTTAGATTGTACAAATACAGAAGTAAACCATTATGAACTTTAATCTAAAATAAGAATCTTTTGTTGTGTAATGTAAATATTCAATTTGTATTGGTAGATTGGTCAGTCAGTATGATGAGATTACTAAGAAAGCCGTGTCAACTCCAACCAACACTGCCCACTTGATGGAACTGAAGCAGTATATAGAAACAGTCGAGTCAGTAACTATTCATCAGCTGGAACAAAAACTGACCAATATGTTAAAGCAGCTCAGTTACCTGCTCAGTGCTGTGAATATATCAGTTAGTGACATGAACATTAACCAGATGGTTGTCAAGAAACATGAGAGGATGCCAGCCATATTTGAAGAACATAAGGTCACTATTGCAGACAAACGGCTTCAGTTTGAAGATGGTCTGAAGGTATGGCAAATTGTTTTGAAACCCCCTGTTGTCGTTGTCATCATCATCATTGTTATTATTATTAATAATCATCATCATCATTAATCAATCATCATCATTATCATCGACATCATCAAAATATATAAGATCGCATTGGAAACTTTTAGTAGCCAAAAGAATCATGCAATGCTTTCATGAAGATTCCAATCTATATTACAACTGGACCAAAGCCATTTGATACATATAGACTAGGCAGAATTTACATATTTAAGGTGCTGAAGGCAAACCATGTAAATTTATGGCAAACAGTGTCTTTTGGGGGTATCGAGAGGTATTGAATCTCAATTTTCAGGCATTGTCGACCATTTTTGAGCTGGGCATACAGCAGATTTGGATTCAGCACCTCTCAAGACCCCTAAAAACACTATTTACACAATTTGCCTTCAGGGTCAACATTTCTTGAAAATTTACCAAGATTAATAACAAATCCCAATTTGAAGTCAAAGTAATGATTCTTTTCATGAATGGAAATAAATATTAACAGTTTATATTTCAAATGATCCTTTCTAAATTTTGTGTATCGTGTTCACAGATGCCAGATTCTTTGAGGTTTGTTTTCTTGCATAAAAGTTATGATTTTTGTGATGTCCTGCCAGGCTGCGCAAGGGAGCAAATACCACGAGTTGCCTCCCTTGCCACAAACCCCTAAAACGGAAGTGAGTCCCCGGTCATGCGCGAGGCAAACCGGGGGAAAATAAAGAGACGTTTGGAAGCGAGAAGTCAGTTCAGTTCTTTTCGCTGACGGCGGTCAGTCAACATCACATTCGCCTTTGTCCTTTGTTCCTTTTGCTTCGTCCTTTTCCCTTTCAGTGAGACTCCCACGAGCTGGGAGGCGGCTGGAAGACACTACAATTTTATGCTGATATTTTAGAAAACCTGCATTATGTTATACAAGCATATTATAAAGCAGATCTTCAATTACAACATCAGGCAGGAAATCTATACAAATACATGCCAAATTGAATCTATTGTTATTAATGTGTTTTTAATTGTTTTCCTCTTTGTTGTTCTCTAGTTGCGGCGTGAACGATTTATTGAAGAGTTAGAGAGTTATTCTAAGCAAGTGGAAGAATTTCAAACTTGTGGGGATTTGGAGGAGGTTAAAAGATATGCTCGGAAAGCTCAAACACTGGAATCAAAACTGAATACAGCTGCAGACAAGGTATGTGTGTTGTGTGTGTATGTGTTTAATAAACTTGGTGAAACCAATCTATTCATTTTAAAAACTTTTTAATGTAATATTTTTCAAAATTTAGTGGAACTATATAATCATCATTAGCTACAGTCAATCAACAGTTACAACATCTCTTGTAAAAGATTGACAATTACTGATTAAATTATTTTATTAATTAAGAAGTGTAAATGATTCTGAAGAAAAGGAAGGTATCCAGAATTTTAATTAGTTAACAATATTTATGTTACTTGGTGTCAGTTAAAAAAACTCATAGCTTCATTACACGTTTCATTGTCTAACAAACTCAAAATGTTACACTCAGTTCAGTTTTAATGAATTATGTAACTATTAAATCCTCAAACTATTTACTGGGAGTCAGCTTGAAAAAGAATAAGCATTTAAAGAAAGCAAGAAAGAAATGAAAATATAAAAAAATGCCCTTGATTGCCTCTAAGAAAACCAACACTAATTGGTAATTATTTGTTGAAACTTTTAGTATCAATGAATTTATATCCTTCTACAAATGGAATCAATACAAGAATATAGAACCAACATATTTTCAACTTACATGAAGAAACAAAAATTAATACAAACTGTATTTGAAATGTAGAGCAGTGAATCCACTTTCTTTAGTAACAAACTATATGCTGCTTGAATATTTGATCAATAAATATTCCTGATTAATCCAAAATTAACAATACAACCCCAGGTTTTATGCTAATTAGATTAGCTGAAAACCTTCCTGACACCAATAAGTTTAACCAATGTATCACACTGTTGTCTGTTGGAATCATAGTCACAAATCTTATCACCAACAAATCTACAAATAATGTCATTCACAATTATTATGATAGTCCTTGATGATCCTGCCAAATCTGCAAGCATTTACTGTCCTTGTCATATGAATTCCTACAGAAATATTTGTTGCTATAATAAATGTATTTTATTGAAGACAATATAACAAGGATTCTCAGCAGAGAAATGTCTTCACAGTCTTATTTTTAAAAGGATTTGTTTACAGAAAGTTTTGACACTGTTATTTTACTGTAACTAATTTCCTTTATATTAGTTTTTGCTCAAAATATTTGAAAAGTATGAAAAATATATCACATGTTTTCTTAACTATATTTTTACTTGTTTACCATTCTGGATTAAGCAAATTTTGTTACAACAAAAAGTATTTTGTATTTTGTATGCTATCCAATTTTGTATGCTATCCAATTTTGTATGCTATCCAATTAACAAGGCAAATAATTGATTTTTATGTTCTTATCAGTGCGAATAGATTAGCTAATGAGAACATTTAAATAAATTGCTTCCGAAAAATACTGAGTGATATTATTATCCTTACTTGCATGTGAATTTGGTTATCATATTATATATTTTAAATAATTACAAAAATCTCATATTTTTATCCTTTCATTGTTTGACCTGTGATTTCTTTTTTCCATTGTAATGGGGCTTATAAATGAAATTTATTACAACTCAGAATTGGAGATCCTGGTTCAATCCTTAGCTTAATTCTGCTGTATATTTGGTTGAGTCCCTTCAAGGCATGGCAATAGCAAGACAAGGTCGACTAGTGATGGGACAACACACAGGGATATAGAGGTCCATGCCCTTCCAGGGAATCTAGCATGAAATAATTTGCATGTGGGATCAAAACAATTCTGTCACTTCTAGTTATAAAAGCTATTATTACTTATTTGTGCATCCACAGATTAAAAATCTATGATTTTTGTCATTATAGCTATTTGCAGGCAAGAGGTTACATAAGTGCTGTATCATTCACTACATTTTCAAAGCAAAATGAAACACTGTCAGCACTAAAGAAAATAACATGCCACATAAAGATATTACTGTGCCTCAGAAATGCCTCCAATTATGGTAATGATAGTATGAATGTTACTTTCATCTTTCTCTCTTTCTTTCAGATTGATGCCTTTAATACAGAGGAAGAAGCCTTTGGTTGGGAATTGACATCCTATCCCCAAAGGCAGCATATCATGTCTACCTTAAAGCCTTATGTAAACCTATATGATACAACAGTGGAATTTAGAGACAAATATATGTGAGTGACTTGTTAGAAGTTTTGGCTTTTATATTTTATCGTGATATATGGTCACAGTTTGGGAATGTACATTTATTTGAGCTAATGAATTTGGTCACTAATCAAAAAAATTAAAAAATAACTAAATTGAAATATGTATTAAAATATGTATTATTAAGGGTTACAAATTATCATCAGAAGCAGATGCTGTTTTCCTTTCTGCAGGTTTCTCTACCTAACTACCTCTCTGTCTAAATCATGTACCTAAATCAATAATATTGGAATTAACATGTTTCTTAAAAATAATGCACTGTATTTACAAATGATCCATTCTAATCTCAATAATGTATATATGTTATATTAAAACCAACAATCATACTTATATTCTCAAACTGGTACAAGAATCCCAATTACTTAGGTTTGTTTTACTTGGAAAAATGTGTAAATGGTGATCAAAACATATTTTAATGATTGTTGGATGCCAATTTATTCTCCTTAGTTTGTGGATGGATGGGCCAATGTCTGGTGTTAATCCTGATGCTGTTGAGCAAGAAGTTGGAAACCTTTGGAGAAGTCTATACAAACTGGAAAAACAATTTGAGTCTGTAGCTGCTGCCAAGAAAATTGCCCAAAAGGTAAGTGCAACTATTTTCTAAAGAAAAAGCCTCACACTTTAAAGAAAAAATAGATAATGTTTCTGCATCCTTTGAATTCATCGGCCATCTTAGCTGAGATGAGGATATTATGAAGTTCCTGTAACATGTCAGATAATGCGTCATTGCAAATCAAAAGACTGTTTGGATGGATATTCTTGTTATTGTTGCTTTTATTTTGTTTCAAACAAACTTGATATAAATTGAGAAGGTAAAGATCAAAGTATAAACTACTTGATATTTATACCACTTGGGTATCTTGAATAAATGTAAATGTTGATTGTTATGTAAAACGTTAAATGCCAGCTCATAGATTTAAAAATGAGAAAGCTGAATAAAAAAAAATTCCTTTTATAAGATTAACAAGAACAGGAAACTATTATTGATAATAATAATGATAATAACAACAACAATAACAATAATGATAATAATACTTTATCTCTCTATAGCTCAGTACAATGATGCTATCATAGCAAATATAATATGAAGATGTGTTATTGTTAAGTTGCATCATGTTGCAATTCCCAGTCATATCTTGGAAAGGAAATGACAAGAAGACAATTTTAAAAACTTAACAAGAACAATTGTTTATTTTCAGCTGACATAGAGTGTATCAGGAAATCAGGGTTTGGTTAGTTGTAAAACTTTCATGGAGAGAGCACATCAAAATGGTGAAATCCAGGGACTTGTTTAACCTGTGGGCATATACACATATACATAGTTATATGGACATTTAAGAATTCTGTCAGTTTTTCTGTCAAATGAAACTGAAACATGCATTCGTTTATATAAGAAATCACAGGAAGTTATGAAATATTTTACTAAAGATTAATGCTGAGGATGTAAAAAGTGAGTGGTTATTTCAGGATGATTTTTTTTCAAGTCATTAAAAGTGTGTTACTTTCATTTCTTTCACATCTATTTTAACTTTAATAGATTGATAAATCAATCTTACAAAAATGTTGTTGTTTTCTAAACAACAACATTTTTGTAAAATCACACACAAAGTTATTCTCTTCTTTCTCTCTATTAATAAATACATTTAGTGTAACATTGTCTTGTAGTTTTATTTTAATTGGCTTCTTTCATCCCAAGAGTTGCTCAGACTATTGAACTCATTCTTTTTGTTGCTTTTGTTGTTACTACAACATTTAAACCAAGAGTTGCTCAGAATATTGAGCTCATTCTTTTTGTTGCTTTTGTTGTTACTACAACATTTCAGCAAAGAGTTGCTCAGACTATTGATCTCATTCTTTTTGTTGCTTTTGTTGTTATTACAACATTTAAGCCACTCCATTTTACAGTCTTCTTTCCTTACAGATTGTACACCTGATGAAGGTTGTAGACTGGATTGGCCTAAACATTGTGGTAATAATAAGTGCAACAACAACAACAAAATGAGTTCAATAGTTTGAACAACTTTTGGAATGATAATAACTCTTCTCTAATTATAGAATAGCTTCTTTTAGTTCTTAAAATATGTAAAAATATTTAAGTAGTTCACAGATCTTGCTCCAGATAAGGTGAGATGGACAATACAGTTGTTCCTGTTTTCAACAGACACACTCCAATGGAATCTGCAAACTTTAGAATTTTCTTGCATCAACACCTGTGCCACTTTTTTTATCTTACACAATATATCTCTTTTGTTTTGCAGCATATCTCTTTATTCAAGCAATACTACTTATATATTTAATGTTGTATATAATCTTTTTACCATTTGATGCCTTCTGTTTTATTGTTTAATATAAATTTTTATCTTTTTTGACTACAATATAAACTTCACTCAAAACCTGCAATTAAAAATGGCATGAATAAATTAATGGACTAAACCCATCTTTCATTACCTATAGACAAAATCCCAGGTAGAAGAATTCAAAAATCACATGCCCTTGGTGCAGACTTTATTCAACCCTGGTCTGCGAGAGCGTCACTGGGATCAGATCTCTGAGATTGTTGGCTTCATGCTAAAACCAGATGAAACCTTCAGCTTGTCTAAATTGGTAGACATGAATTTAGAACCTTTTGTGACCAACTTTGAAGGAATCAGTGAATCTGCCAGCAAGGAATTCTCCCTGGAGAAAGCTATGGAGAAAATGAAAGCAGACTGGGCTCCAGTAAATATTTTCTTTGTTTTTTCTTTTATTAAAAACTTCCACCTTAATTGCTTATACAATAATGGTTATTATCAGACTCTTAAGACTATACAAATATTGCAGAGATTTTAGTGATCACATACCCAAATAATTTTCCAGTTTCAACTGTATTGATTATATCAGTTCTGAATTAATAAAATAAATTGTAGCCAACACCAATCAGTGTATAATTCAATTTTTTGAGAAGTTTCACTTTGTCTTATGTATATTTAATAGAATGTTAATCAAATATAACAAAAAACCCACAAAAATATAATAATAAGTAAAAACAAATAGTAAGAATATTATGAGCAAACCTCAGAAAACCTTGTTAGATGGGCAACTATAATTATTTCATGCTAACATCTGTACAAAATGAAACATTTTTACAGAAGTATACACTCTGTATAAACATTCACTGAGAAGGGAAACAAGTTCTAACTGGCAGATTGCAATGCTGTAAAAATGGTATGGAAAATTAACAAAAAACTACTGAAACATGATAGACTAACGATTATACATCAAAAAGAAGATGTGTTTTATTTTTGCTCTTCAAAATGATATACAAAGTCCTATTGTTGGTGTTTGTAACTGCCAGGAATCAAAGACTATCTGTTTTTCTTTTACCAAAGAATTTGTGTGAAGAATTATATTCATATGAATCTTATATTAAAGATTTTAAAACTAATCTCTAGTCCTTCAAATACTTACATATAAAAATAAAAGAGATTAATAAATTTCTAAAGTAAATCTGTAATATATGTAAAATTTCAAATGGTATAATATTTCAATTCATAATGTTACAGAAAATGCCATTAATCAAATAAAATAAAATAAATAGAATGAAAGTGTCTCACATTTGTATTCTCGTTATGGAATTTTCTTTTAATAAATTACTACATAAAATATTTTCCTACAATATTCAAGTGAAGTTTAATACATTCATATAAATGTTTACACATTCTCTTGTCAACATTGCAGCTGGAATTCACAATGATCCCCTACCGTGAAACAGGCACATATGTTTTATCTTCTGTTGATGACATTCAATTGCTGCTTGATGACCACATAGTCAAAACACAGACCATGAGGGGGTCACCTTTCATCAAGCCTTTTGAAGCAGAAATGAGGTGATACAAATCATACTATTCTCGTAATCACATGCTCTCTCCACCCCCTCTCTCTTTCTCTCTCTCCAGCTGTACTGTGGTCTTAGTGTAGGCCTGGAATCACTACAGGTTGCCATGTGCAGATGTACACATTGTCTTGTGTCACCCTTCTCTGTTGCCCATTTTAGCTGCTCAATCACATTGGCAATTTCTTGTGGTGCCGGTGCCTTTTCCAGTTCCAGTTCCAGTTTTGCTGGTTATTGCAGGGTGCAATCAATTTCAGTCTCCTGGACCACACTATTGGTGCTGAAGAGTGTGTGGAAGTGCTCAGACCAGCATTTTACAATGGAATCTTTGTTAGTGTGCAGTACAGACCTGTCTACACTACGCAAGGAGCCCTGGACCTGGTATACTCCTTTTAGAGTTTAGTAAACATCCTTGTAGTTGCCAATATCAACACTGAGTTTGGTTCTCTCAGCAAGGTTAGTCCACCGCTGATTTTGTATAGCAAGGAGGTTGTGTTGGAGGGTATGACATCAATGACAAAAAATGGTTTTCTTCTATGGACAGGATGATTGGGCAAGATGTAACTGATGTGCCAATCTCTTTTTTTCCGTAGTTCTTGGATTTTATGGTTGTTTTCATTGAACCAGTCATGGGCCGAGGACATTTTTGAGGTTTCTAAGATGGTGGATTTTATGACTTCTCAGACAGTGTCAAGAGAAAGGACTTTCAGACAGCTGATTGGCTTCTAGTTGAGATTCCAGATTCTCTTGCTTTCCAAGCCACCCTAGTTTTCTTGTTTTGGAGGCAGCTGACCCTGAGGACCTTCCTGAGTGCCCCATTCCTTTTTGATTTTAGTTTAGGGAAGCAGACCTGGCTAATTGCAGCAATGTTGATGTCCAGCTTTGCAAATTCAAGTGCAATTAGAGCAGAGTGATCGACAACCTTTTTGCCTCTGAGGGCTGGATTGTGTATTAATGACAAATGCTATACAAAGCTTGAAATATGGGAATAATCCATTTAAATACATTTAGTTATATTTTGCCTCTAATCAATGAATAATGCGTGCTAAGCACAAATCATTTGTGCTTAACCGAGAATGTCAATTAATAATCAAATAACTCAATATAGTTGCAATTTATTTCAATCAAGGCATCTTTTGAATCTATTGAAAAGACAAAAAGAATCTTTAATACATAAAAAGTATGCACAGTATCCCAGTATTTGCTCGCGGGCCAGTCAAAATGCTGATGTGGGTCAGATCTGGCCCACAGGCCATAGTTTGCCGACCCCTGCTCTAGTCTATTCCCATCAGGTCCATAGTCTATGTCTATGCATAGTTTTCACATTCCATTGTGCATGCTTAAAAAGTTGTTTCTCTTTGATTTTGTTTTGTGTTGTATGACCACTTTTGAAGATATCTCTTGGTTGTGGTAAGTGGTATGGGAGGAAACAAGTTTTGTTCTAGGCCACCTTTTCTAGGCCCCCTCTCCATGTGGAGCAAGTAATGCTGTCCCTGAATAGGGCTACTTGGTCACTTAAGGTGCAGCCAAATGATGCTATTGTCTCCCGATTCTGCATCAAGCGACCACTTATCCCTGAGTCGCCTACATGTAGGATTGGAACTACAACTTCTAGTGGCATCTTCCAGTTGCTGTTTTCATCCTGCCCCCATCACTGGAGAACTTGGTAAGGATTAGGTGCATCGTTGAGGCCAAATTGCTAAGTTCTTTATTTCTTATTCCAGAGATTGGGAACAAAAGATGATTCGTTTACAAGATATCTTGGATGAGTGGCTGAAAGTCCAAGTGACTTGGCTCTATCTTGAGCCCATTTTTAGTTCCCCAGATATTATGGCCCAAATGCCCGAAGAAGGACGCAGATTTTCCACAGTGGATAAGAATTGGCGTGAGATTATGAAAGCTGCAATGGCTGACAAGCATGTTTTGGCAGTGTTGGAAATTGACAAAATTCTTGAAAAATTTAAGAAATCAAATGAATTACTGGAATTGATCCAGAAAGTAAGTTTGCCAAATTTCTACAAACAATTACAAGAAATTATCCTGATTCAAGAAGAAAGCCTACAATATTAAGATCTTAAAATATATTCAAAATAATCCTTATAGCTGTTTGCTTATTCTTGTTAGGGTGAAAGAACTATGATACTTTAACATTTTTATTGTAAGAGAATTCATTTAAATGCTATTTAGATTCTCAGTACCAGATGTTAAACACCAAATGTTGTAACAGATATTGCAGCCTGCAATTTTCTGGAAAAAATCATGAGTTAATATTGCTCATACCAGATTTGGCTCAGCAAGTAAACACTGGCTCAGGTAAATCCTTCTTTATAGATAACATCATAAATACCAGCATAAATACCAGCTTAGGTAAATCCTTCATAGATAACAGGATGAATACCAGTTGAAATAATGAACAGTAAACAATCTTGAGATGTTAGACATAAAATGTCTTACTTTCTTTTAATGTTAACTACAGAGATAAAACAATCGAGTCATTTTGTGTACAAATGGAAAATCTACTCAATGAATCAATATGATTTCTTAGCACTGATGACAGGGTGACCGAAAAAAGTATTAAAATCATGATACTTATCTAGTATAGAGGGTTTTCTCTACAGTAGAATCATCTCATGCAAATCTGAAGATATGGTTACATAAGATATAGCTGATTCAAAAACCTTTCTTGCCTTTTAGTTAACAAATGAATGACCGCTACTTGTAAGTAATCAACTAAGTTAGATTTTATATAATAATGGGCCATTTTTTCAATATAATGATTCAAATAAGAATACATTCCCCTGTTTTGCTTATGTGTTTCTTTAAGACTCAACTGATGGACATTTATATCATTGAGTACTACAGCTTCTATGAAGATTTCTTATAATTAATATGGAGGTGTGAAAGACTTAAACAGAGTGTTGACACTTTTTTAAAATGTCAAATTGAATCCAGTAGTCTATTTATCAGATGTACAAGAACACCTTTCCTTTATTCCTAATCATTACCTGTAGTTCATACAGTCTATTATAGAGAAAATAGCTTGCTGTGAATACATGAATTTTATTTGTATTTAAAATTAAAAAAGGAAAAGTTTTCTCCAATTTGGTGTTCTTTTTCTATTTAATCAGGGACTAAATGAATATTTAGAAAAGAAGCGACTCTACTTTCCTCGCTTTTTCTTCTTGTCAAATGAAGAACTACTTGAAATATTATCGGAGACCAAAGACCCAACTCGGTAAGTATCTGTGACATAATGTTCCCAGGCTTTACAAAAATAACATATTTATCTTGAAGTGAAATCTAATTTTCAACATCAAAATGTAGCTTTAAATTACTTAAATATGTAAGAAAGGAAATCTGTTTATTTTTTAGTCATAACTCAATTTGGAATTAAAGCAAGACACTTTCTATAAAGCTCATCTGTTTTAATTAAAAATACACAATTTTGTGAATATCTATAACCATTATACTTTCAAGGGAAATTTCAAACAAGGCTCAAATAGACTGAATACATTTATTACATACATGATAAAAAGAAATAGTCTTTGGTTAATCAGAGAAAATCATAACTTGTATACAATAAACACCAAGAACTTTCTAAAACTATAAAAGTGGCTATTTATTTCTTCTCTTGACTCTTACCTTCTCGCTACTTAAGATTCATCTTTTTGGTTATCATTGTTTTCTAACTTTAAAAATGATTATGATTTCATAAATATTGTCCTCATAATTTAAAGATAACAATGTTAGCAAATGACCCAAGCAGTATCATTTCAAATTACCATAATAGTCATTAGCATTACTGAAGTTTGAGAAAGAAAACTCTGCTTTCTAACTTGGCAGAAAGTCATGAATGGCAAGCCCTTCTGTTCAATGTTCACTAGAAGATATTTGAAAACTATGATGTATCTTAATCACTAGAAATGACAAATCATCATTGTGGTGGTTGATTGTACAAACAGAGAAGGCTGAGACATGCGTATCATGTTGAAGAAGGTTTATTAAAAAAAAAGGAACAAAGGGATGGGCCGCTTGAGTATCGAAACTCATCAACACAAAAAGGGCCCCTTATGATAAGAATATACAAAGGGGAATAACTTGTTATTCATTAGTATCTATTCACAATGCAAGGAAAGCAACTCATAGTTGTTTACAGACCAACATCTCGTATACCAACAAGAATTCAAATTTGGATCTTTAATTTTAATAAAGTCCTTTGTTTGCCACAAATTATATTGGCTTAATCATTACGCCAGTCACCAAAACGGTTTGGGGTTTGTCCGGCTGTGATTCGTCTTTGCCTTTCTTTCATCCCAGGTGGGCGGTTCCTTTGGGTATTATCTCTGCTATATGAACGTCTGTCATTATTATAATCATCCTGGGTTGTCCCCCGTTCACAATTTCTTTGTTCCCTATTACTGTAATCTGGTCTTGATCTTAGTTTCAGATGTTTCCTGTTTCTCACAAGTCTTTTTCTATTTTCTAATTCGACCATGTATTTGCGATACTTCTCTAATATTTTTGCTTTTCTCCAATATTTGTTTCCAGCATATGGTTCGATTATTACTAGATCTCCAACCCTTAATTCTGCCAAGTTGTGTGCAATTTGATCATAATATTTCTTCTGGTTTCCTTTTGCTTTCTGCAATTTATTTTTGATCTCATCTGCATTGTTAGGTGACAAATGCCTTTTCATGGTAGGTAGGACACCTCTCAACTGCCTTCCAAAGAATCTCTGTGCCGGTGACATTCCTATTGGCTTTGACAGTGTGTTTAGATATTCCAAAATTGCAAGATGAGGGTTGCTATCTTCATCACTGCACTTTTTCATTATACCTTCAACTTGTTTTACAGCTGACTCTGCCATTCCATTTGAATTTGTCATGTTTGGTGATGCAGGATTCCATTTGAATCCGTACTTGGAGGCTAGCTTCTTCATCATTTCATTGTCAAATTCAGGGCCGTCGTCAGTGACAACTTCCTCTGGTATGCCATATCTCATGAAGTGGTTCTTTAGCAGTCTGACTGTCCAAACTGATGTTGTCCCGAGAAGCTGATCTACCAGCACATAGTTAGAAAAATAATCAACACAAATCAAATATTTTGTTCAGAAATTGTCATGATATCCAGACCTATATTCTGGAATGGGTATTCAGGTACAGGTCTTGGAATTGTTTCTTTGCAATTTCTTTGTGAGTGGTTGTTGCATAGCTCACAATTCATGTGCATTTCTTGTAATTCTTGTCTCATTCAAGGCCAAAATATTGTGTCTAAAGCACGTCGCATGTTGACTCTTGTGTGCTTTCATTTCTCATTGAAGCTGGTATAGACACACAATCTTTGTAAAAGATTAGTCCATCTTTCATTGACAAATAGTCCTTAAACTTATAGAAGCACTTCAATCGCAGCTCCATATTCTTGAAATTCTTGGAAATCTTTTTTTGATTATGGTAATCAAATCCTGCAAAATCCCATCATTTCTTGTAGCATCAAGTAAATTGTACCTAGTTTGATCACTGATAGCAAGAAATTCAAGCAGATTGACATCATTGAACTGGAATTGAAATTTGTCATCCTTCACTGGAGCTTGTGACAAAGTATCTGCAATTATCACTTCCTTACCCTTCTTGTATATAATCTTGTAGTCAAATTTCTGAATGGAAAGCATCATTCTTAGCAATCTTTTTGGTGTTTCACTTAAAGGCTTTTTGTTTATTGCTTCCAGAGGCTTGTGATCTGATTCCACTGTTACATGTCTTCCATAACAGTAGTCACTGAATTTATGCAATCCAAAGACAATGGCTTTCATTTCCTTTTCAATTGGGATATACTTCTTTACGCAATTATCCCAAACACATGGAGTGAATGAGACAGGTTTTCCATCCTGCATGAGAACTGCTCCGACTTCTACATCAGACATGTCCATCTGAACAATGACAGGTTTCTTTAGGTTGTAATATGTTAAGACTGGTGCACTGACTATGGCTCTCTTCATATCGTCGAATGCCTTTTGCTGTACTTCAGCTCATTGAAAAGCTTGGTCTTTCCTTGTTAGTCTGTTTAATGGTTCACATCTTGTTTTCAACGTATGATCAAATCTTGAAAGGTACTTAACCATATCTAGGAATTGTCTCAAATGATACAAATCATGTGGTTCCAGAAATTTCACAATTGCATGCACCTTCTCTTCATCAGGCCTGAGACCAGAATTTGTCAATACATGACCCATATAGGAAACTTCATCCGTTAAAAACTTGCATTTGTCTAGATTGATCTTGATGCCTTTTTCTCTGCATCTCTGCAAGTATGCTTTCAAATTGCAATTGTGATCATTCATGGATTTGTTTGAGTCTTTTTCGAATCCTGAATGTCAATGCCATTTAGCCCTTCAAATTACTCTATCATTCTTGATTGATGCCCATTGGTAACCTCTTATATCTGTAATTTCCATAAGGTGTTCCGAAAGCTGTCAACCTTTTCAATTCTTCATCTTCATGCCCAAATCCACTTCTCACGTTCAATTTGCTGAACTTTATCGATTTCTGATTGGCAAATTTGTTAATCACGGATTCCAAAGTTGGGATTTGACAATGGTAACTGTTCACTAAAACCTGACAGATTTTCAATTTTCAATTACGTAGCTGTTCAGCCATGAACTGGGTCCTTCAATTTTTTCAATAATGTCATCTCTGATCATTTTGTCCAATTCATCCTTGAATTATCTTTCCAGGGCAAATGGAATTCCTCTTATCAATTGCAACACTGGAACTGCATTTGGTTGTACTTCAATTGTCAGCTCTCCGCTGAATTCGCTGACTCTTTCTTCAAAGACATCTGGGAATTCCAATAAAATCTTTCGAATAGATTCATCCACATCTAAGTCTGTTATCTTTCTCTCAGCTTGTTCTTTGAAATCATAATTGTCTGTCACCGAAACTATAGAATCAAATTGATCCAAGTTAAACTGCATCAAATTCAGACTCTGGCATGAATCACAGCTTAAAATGGGTTGTACTGCATCATCAATAACTCTGACTATGGTTTTAATTCTCCTTCCATTAACAGGATTATTGATGTCTACTTGTATGTCACTCATTGTCTTGACTTTTCTGCCTTCATAAACAGAAATAGCAGTTTCTTTCCTTTGAATGAAAAGTTCCATTTTATTCTTTCTTACAAATTCTACTGGGATCACATTCACCATTGCTCTGGAATCTAGCATGAATTTAATGTGTTTTCCGTTTAATTTCAAGCTGGCATATACTTTTTGAATTGTCTCTCCTTCAATCTGGAAACATTCATTGGTTTTAGAATCTTTGTTTGCCCTACAAACTCGAGAAGTTGTAAAATGATTCTTTTTCTTGCATCTGAAGCATTCTTTACTGTATGCTGGACAATTTCTCATTCCTTTCACATGTTTTCTTTCACAATAGATAAACACAAATTTTTTGAATTCTGAAACATCAGAGCCACTTTCAATCAGTGAGATGAAATTACTTACTGTTCTTTTTTCTTGTTTCTGTCATTTCTTCCTTGTTCAATCCAGTTTTCCGACATGATTGTACGAACGGAGAAGGCAGAGACACGCGTATCATGTTGAAGGTTTATAAAAAAAAGGAACAAAGGGGATGGGCCGCTTGAGTATCGAAACTCATCAACACAAAAAGGGCCCCTTAAGACAAGAATATACAAAGGAGAATAACTTGTTGTTATTCGTTAGTATCTATTCACAATGCAAGTGAAGCAACTCATAGTTGTTTACAGACCAACAGTGGTGTCATAGCATAGAATGATGATAACCCTTCGAAATGCAATGACTTTTACTCAATACAACTCTTTATGCATATACACATACACACACATACTCTCTCTCTCTTACACACACACATACACACACACACTTTCATGTATATATGTATACTCAGAGAAATATTGCATATAATGCATTATATTTCTGATTCCTCCCTAAAAGGTCTAAATTGGTCACAACTTTGTGCACAATCAACAGATTGTCAGTTTTTTAACAAGTTTGGCAATAATTACTTTTAAAAAAAATAAAATAAAATATGGTATCCCCAAAATTAAATCATAAAACCATAAAAGATATAATTTGACTTTATTGAGTTATTTAAAATCGTCAAAAAACATATGGCTGATAATAAATGACCAAACTGAGCTAAATAGTTATATTTGCTGTGATGATAGGCTCTTAAATTACATGTCTGCAAAAAAAGAATGTTAATCATGGAATTTTATTTTGGTTAATGTAGTGTTCAACCACACTTAAAGAAATGTTTTGAAGGTATAGCCACACTTGAATTTACTGACACACTGGACATCACTCATATGAAGAGCAGTGAAGGAGAACTTGTCAAACTGAAAGATATTATCTCAACATCAAAGGCTCGAGGTCAGGTGGAGAAATGGTTGCTTGAGTTGGAGACAGATATGATCACTTCAATTCACAAGGTAAGAGTCAACCTCTATTGAAAAAAAATAATCTCAGTTTATTTATAAGTGTATCAATGCTATAACTCTAAAGAAAACGATCTACCTTAGTGGATTGAACACTATTGAATATGACAGGCACCTGAAGAAAGCCAAAAGGTATGACAATCAAAATGTAACTCTAACCACAGTTCAAATAAATCTCAGTAATTCAGACAGAAAGTAACAGTTAGTAATAATTTGTATTACTATTATCAATCATGTTGGTATTTCCTAATATCCAAAAGGCTATGTCTGTTTCTGGTTATTGGTTTGGTACTTAGTCTATAGATTCTAAAACTACAAAAGAGTCTGTACTATAAATCTGATAACTGAGCCTGATAAGACCGTTTAGGTGTGAATCTCATTCTTTGAGTTCTAATTGGTAAAATTAAAGTTCTTTAGGGTGAGATTAAAGTATTTGAATTAAATGATAGTTTGATTTTTATCTGTAAATATATTTCACTCAAATAGAAACTTGCAAATCTCTCTGAAATGAAATAGGACATTTTGTAGATTATGAACTTAGCCAAAACTAAACGAATAATTTATTTTACTTTAATCTGATACTAAACCAGCATTTTTCTGAATTTTGAGACACGGTTTAGTTACTATACATTCTTTCAGACCAATTTCATCATCTTTGTCTTTATAACATCTGTTTGGCTACTGTACCCTCCAGCCTGCTCAGATGCTTGCCATATTTGGTAATCTGCTGGCAATGTCTAATGGAACATTTTACGTGATCCACTGGGATATATTGTACTCCTTCCTATACCTGTCAGGTCCTGTGTCATTCCTTTGGAATTCCAGAACTTGTAATCATCAATTCTTTTCTTTTGATGACTTCATGACTTCCAGGGAATCCTGTAGATCAAATAAAATGTTCTGTTCAAAGTTTTTAGAAGGTTACCAAATGTGACAAACATTAGAATAAGGCTGAACTTTTGAGCAGCTAAAATGTAATAAAGACAAGGAAATTGGTTCAAAAGAATAAATGTATAATAGTATTTCTCTCACTTAAAAAACAGCTGTTGCTCTGAAATAATTTTTATTTTTTAAAATAAATCGGAACTTCTTTTTTGTCATTGCTCTCTTAAGTAATCACACTATAGTGGGTCAGTTCTGAAAAGGTTGATTTGGGACATCAGCGAATAGGGAAATATGATTATGGTGCTGAAGTGCCTCAATACAGTGAGGCTGGTAAAATGACCCACCACCACACATACTCTTCCACATTATTTGATTTTATCAGATTCATTTATTTACAAATATGAAATAAAAGATAATTAATGGAGAAAAAATTATAAAAAATACAAACAATATCTTATCTCACATACTCCTGAGGTTATATGAGATATATAACAAATTTTGTACTACCTATATTTTCTTTGCAAACTCCTGGAACAGATATTGTAATAGTTTCTATTCTGAAATGAGAATGTTGCTTTAATCAACTATTATGAGTTCATACTAAACAATGGGCTATTTTATTTTTAAAAAACAAATTCAATTTGATAATTCTTTTCTTTCTTAACTTTGCATCATAATTTTATTATAGAAAATTGGAGAAGCCCTTGAAGATTATCAGAAAACTGAACGAGTGGAATGGGTGAAGAAATGGACTGGTCAAGCTGTCCTGTGTGTGAGTCAGACATATTGGACAACTTATGTTCATGAGGCCATCTGTAATGGTCCAGATGCTCTGAATAATTACCTTCAGGTGAACAACAATCAAATAAATGATGTTGTGGCATTAGTGCGTGGGAAACTATCAAAGCAGAATCGTGTCACTCTTCAAGCCCTCATTGTTCTGGATGTCCATGCAAGAGACGTCCTTACCACATTGGTGAAGAACAACATTTCTAGTGAGCTAGATTTCCAGTGGCTTAGTCAATTGCGATATTACTGGGAGGTAAGAGGAAATTTATCAGTTTCTTAATCTTTAAAATTATTCATTCTTGATTACAAAATGATCAGGAATGCTGTAGCCTTATTTATGTAGGGGAGGGCAGTGATATAGCCCTTATGTGTATTCTCTAAGTTGAATTAGTTAATGACATACAATGATATGACATGTAATACAGCAACCTTTTTTATTCAACATTCAAAAATTAGTTTTTTGGTCTGATTGTTATAAACAAACATAATACTGTTTTTTTCAGTATTTATTCTTATTATGTAAACTGTTGTAAAGCAAATATATTGTTTTTTAAGAGTGGTAACTAGATACTTCCACACAATTATAAAATAAACTTCTATTACACTTGCATTTTTACAGGAAACATGTATAACGATACAAATAA
>VCCN01001303.1:6293368-6305908 GCA_006491835.1 Architeuthis dux
TTTACGGTCAATGGCAGAGAAACCGATAAAAAAAATACACGACAACACCGGTCGAAATAACACACATGCAAAACAATAACTACACACATGCAGAACTGTTGGACCCGGGTGATTACAAAACAAGAAAAAAACCGTTAGAGCTGTGTGAATACAAAACAAAAAAATACAAAAAAAGGGGGAAGGGGGTAAGCATGGAAATAAAGTAAACGTTCCACATGCACACAAAGGACGTTTAGGCTCCTACAACAGCAAACCCCCAGCATGTCCTAAAATAAATGCATCCCCCACAAAGACGTACCATGCACGTCAACCTACACAAAAACACAGAACACAGCCCACAACACAAAGAGAAGGATCTCACATTCTCCTTAATAAAGAGGGGAGTGGTGTGATGTCCTGCCGGGCTGCGCAAGGGAGCAAATACCACGAGTTACCTCCCTTGCTACAAACCCATAAAACGGAAGTGAGTCCCCGGTCATGCGCCAGGCAAACCGGGGAAAATAAAGAAGATCGCTCAAAGTGAGACGACGAAGAGTTCTCTCGCTGACGGCGATCAGTAAGCATCACATTTGTCTTTGTCCTTTGTTCCTTTGCTTCATCTTTCCCTTTCAGTGAGACTCCCGCGAGCTGGGAGACACTACAATCTCTTTTCACTGAAGAAAAATTGAATATTTCAATGTTGTGCAAGACTTTAAAGTTTCAATTGTCCTTTGAATAAGTTTGGAGGCATATAAATCTGTTTATATCTTTTCCATGTTATGTAAATATCTAGATATGCTTTTCAAAATCAACTATTAGGATGAAGCAAAGTTCATTAAAATACAAAATATCCTGCTTTATCAAAGATTTCATGAAAATCTGATTTATATTTTGCCCTATGCAGACAGAAAGAATGTCAAGCAAATATCTGTTTATCTTCCATCTGAAATGCCTAATGCAAAATTTAACTAAGTCACATTTTAAATTGTACTCAAGTTTTGTATAAAACTTTTATCTGTATTGATTAACTCTAACAAAGATTACTACAACTAAAGTTTAACAGAGAAATAAACCAAATTCTCAAATATAAACCATAACCACATCAGTTATAAAATCAACCATATATTATTTTATTCCTGTGTACACAGAAAAAATTAAATTGCGTTGAATTTATGTTGTTGATATATCAAACTTATATCAATGACTGTTTACCCAGGGTCCTTCATATCATTTGTTTTTATTAATTTTTCAGTGCATCTTCTTTTTTGCATTAACTTGGTCTGTTGGTGCTAGTAGTGATGATAATGGGCGAATCAAGTTTGACAAATTACTTCGAGAACTGATTGCTGTAAGTATATTTACTGAATAGTTTTTTAGTCTTCTTTCATTTTAGTTTTTTTTTAAAACTCCTGTAGAAAAAAGGCAATTATATATTACATAATAATTAAGCATTAAAGATAAAGTGAGTTTGTTTATTGTTTAAGGATGTAAGCCAACATTTCTCAAACTTAAGAGCAACTGCAGTAGTGGAGAGTAGCAGAGTGAGCAGCACATTTTCATCTCCTATAATTATAGTGTAGAGTGGCAGTTATCCAACAGATTTGCTTACACACAAATGGCAAAGGTTATAAAAACAGTTTTATAGAAGGTTCTTTTTTTATAACACTAATTTGTGTGTGTGTGTGTGTGTGTGTGTGTGTGTGTGTGTGTGTGTATGATATTATGATTAATTGCAAACATTTTGTCATTAATCCAGCATTATCTGATTGCATGCTAGAAAATATTTTAAAAAGCATGTTAGATTATTATTCAAGTGGATCTAAATTTAAAATTTTAATTATAGTAATTTGTATAATGAAATTAACAAACTATTTTTCAAAATGTAATTTTAAAAAGCAGTGTGTTAATCAAATGTTGAAATTCAATGAAAAAGATGTTAAATTTTCACAGAATTCTTATTCTTTAAATCCAGTTTAAGTTGAGGTTCAGCTGTTAAAAAATCTAGCAAAAATATTGTCAATATGTATAGGTGTTTAGTAAGACAATTGAAATAGAATAAATGAATACTCCACAAATGGTATTGTATTCTTTCTAAATTTTGATATAGGGTGGAATGGTGGAGGAAACCCGTTTCAATCTTGGACTCATAGATTCTGTGGAACCTCCCATGAAGCCTTACTTAAATCCATTTCCTCCCAAAGGAAATGTCTTTGATTACATGTTTGTCAAAGAGGTAAGTATATTTTTCTGTGATTCTAAAGTATTATATGATCTTTAGCGAAATTATTTCAACTCTATATGCTTTCCAGGCCAGTTAAAGTCAGAAAGTGTGAAATTTTTAAGCATTTCAAAAAATGGTTATTCAAACTGTATTCCTCTTTTAAAAAATTAATTAGGAATCTTTATCTCTTGAAGGTGATTTGATACAAAATTAAGGGTTCAAAAGAATGAGAATCCTGTCTTCTGACCTGTTTATGTAAGAACTAGTCATCAAAAATAACAACTGTTCTATTAATTAATAATAAATAGTTTTGCTTTTCAACAAACAAAATAATCTCTTTTAAGAAATCTTGCCTGTTCCATTTTCACTTTTTACATTGAGTGGGTTGTTGTGCTGGTTGAGGGGGCAGTGTACAGCGGTGACTGGTTGGAGAGGAGGAAAACAGGAAGTAGAACATGGGGAAATTTTAATTTTTGACAGACGGACCAACCAACACACACTGTGTATTATATAAGTTAGATGTTTAATGTTGATTTGGCAGATTTGTCAAATGACAGGCAAGGCAAAAAAAAAGAAAAGTTAAAATAGGCAAACATGAGAAATGCAAACCCCAAAAATGTGTTTGTAGAAGAAATAAAATTATTCCTTTACAGTTTCACAACTTGAAGGTTTCTCTTTTAGATTTTTCTGTATACATATAACAATCATGGTTTTAAAAACTTTAAATATGAAATTATTTGAAAAGAAATCAAGTTCTTATTCTGATATTCAAATTCACAATATTGGTATAGATAATTATTTACTTACTATTATGCTTAAGAAATAATCTCAATAAGTTTTGGCTTTTTATAATATACGTACCTTTTTACTATATATGAGGGTGGATCAATAAGTCCATTACCTGACACACGTGTGATGTCCCCCTGGCGACATAAGGCAGCAAACACCTCGAGTTACCTCCCTTGCCACAACCTATAAGACGGAAGTGAGTTCCCGGTCATGCGCCTGGCAAACCGGGGTAAAATAAAGAGAATCGCACGATGTGGAGGGACGAACAGTCCTCTCGCTGACGGCGATCAGTAAACACCACATTAGTCTTTGTCCTTTGTTCTTTTGCTTCATGTTTCCCTTTCAGTGAGATTCCCATGAGCTGGGAGACACTACAACACGTTCCTTAGTTGAATTTTGATCTGAAATTTTAACTGTATGATTTTCAATCTATGTGATTAATATTCACCACTGAATTAAGTGCATTGGCAAAGAAGAAGATGAATATTGTGTAAAATAAATGCCTTTTTCATCATTAAGCTACAGACTTATTTTATTTACCTGCGTACAAACCTAACTGAAGGATTACTCTGATTGCAGACCTGAGTAAAAGGACTTATCTCTAGTGGTTAATCTTATGTAGATATAAAATCATTTTGTTTTTTAACTTGATTTCTATGATAGATTATGTAAATTATATTTACTTGGATATACATCATTAAAATAAAAAATGAAAGTTGTGACAAAATAAATCTATTTCAATATTTCCAAAAAATTATATGGAAAAAAAAATCATAATAATGGAACATTTTTTTTTATCTCCATACTTTTCCTGTTTCTATTATAAACAGTCAACCAAAACTGTCAGCATAGGTTTCTTCAGTTTTCAAGTTGGTCTGGCTGGCTAGCACAGACCGCACTAATGGAGCTAGAGGGCTGAAAATTTCAACATTTACTCCTTATTATGTCTACAAAAAACGTTTGTTTTTTTTTTAATAAATTCCCTGTTAAATAATTTTTTTGTGGGGGTGGGGGGTTTGCAATGTAAGTTTATGCTAAATTGATCACTAGTTTGTGTCCGTCAGCATTCACACTTGCTTTTTGAAAATTCAAATTTTATTTTAGTGATCACTACCCAACAAAATGCGAAAGAAATAACTTATTCATTGATCACCCCTTTTTCCAATTTTTAATTGATCACCCCCACCGTAGCATGCTGCCAAAAGACATTGGTCACGTGACGGTTTCAATTGAGTGACTAACCAGACCTGTCTTTTTTTTAGTTACTCAACAAGTCTTCCAAGCAACCCTTTTTTTTAACTCTACTATTTTCTCATCTGTAGGGATCTGGCAAGTGGGTTTCCTGGAATGAAGAAATTAAGGACGCTCCAACAATTCCTAAGGATGCTCAGTTCAATGAAATCATAATTCCAACAGTTGACACAGTCAGATACACTGTTCTTATGAACATGCTCATTGTTCACAATAAACCTGTTCTTTTTGTTGGACCAACAGGAACTGGCAAAAGTTGTTACATCACAGTAAGTACTAAAAATACAAAGTGACTGATATGATTAATCTTAGTGAAATAAGATTATTTAGAATAAAAAGGTTTCCTGAAACAAATGTAAAAAAGAAGCTTTTATTTATATTTACCTGGCAAATATATCAATTTAGCAAAACACAGAACAATGAAAAAAGTGAAAGCATCTGCTAAGGTCAGGAATTGAAATATTTGGAAATATGTTTTGAGAAAATTAACTTAAGTTATTTGTTTCTTGATTTCAATTTTGACAAATTTGAGAGAAAAGATAGATGGCATGCATTCAAACAGGTTATCATTGTCATTACAGTAGATTTTTAATTGTAAAGTGTTATAAGAATTTAACAGCTCTTTGCTAGGAAGTAATGATTTGTAATTTAAAAAGTGTTCTTTGTTTTTCTATTATAATAGTTGGACTGTATTATTAGTATTAGTACTAGATTAGAGATGGGATACATCATTTTTTCTCAAACTCATCTCGAGTTTGAGAAAAGATGATGTATCCCATCTCTAATCTAGTACTAATACTACAGTGTAGTCAATGGAGGGCAAACAATTTAGCTCCATGATTGTAAATGGATTAAGCTATTAAAAATCTTTTCCCTTTGAATAAAAACTCAAACTACTACTCAAAAATACTTAAAATTATGAGTTATTTAAATAGAGTAATTAAAAATAATTATGATTGAAATGGCTTTTGCTTGTATAACAATTTTCAATTTAAAATACAATTCTTTTTATCAAAATAACAACTAAAATAACATAAATCTATGCCTTATGGAATTACCAACATAGTATGCAAAACAGAAAGAATCACCAAGGAATTTATTCTCTTAGCTGTAAGTTATTTGAATTTAAATTAACCATCTAACTATTTTGGTTTGGATAAATTTTGTTGTCATAAAAACATTTGGTTCAATTATAGAAAAGATTAATAATTTATCACTTGGCTTCTTTTTGTTGCAGTTGTTGTTGTTACAACCGGTATAATTTTTACCTATCTTGAGATGCTAACAAAAATGAGAATTTTAGCCTGCATAAGTCATTGAAATACAAGCATTGATAATATCTGTCAGCATCAGTAAATGAGCAAAAAACATTATTCTTTTTGCTGTCTTGAACAATAATTGTAGCTGAAGCTTTGATAACTTCTTTTCCCTCCAAATCAGAACTTCTTACTCAAACATCTTGACAGCAAAAAGTTCAAGCCGAACATCATCAACTTCTCAGCTCAGACAACAGCTAATCAGACACAAAACATGGTCATGTCTAAACTGGACAAAAGAAGAAAAGGAGTGTTTGGACCACCACTTGGCAAAAAATCAGTAAGTCACTTTCATTTTTATAATTTAAGTTTATTTCATTCTATTTTGCAGTCAAATTAAAAATGTGTTTCATACGCTGTTATATGCATGTGCAATCAGTCACATTTTTTATCAACTGATCCATGATTTCTGTTATTTTAGCAATACTTTCACCAAAAAACTTAACTATGAGATATTTGTTTAGCATTGTAAAACACTTTTCAACATCTTTGTTTCCACTATCCTGCTGTGCTAATTCTTGGAAGCCTAATTCTTGGTAGCCTAATTCTTGGAAGCTCTTTAATTGTTAAGTCCTCAGAAAGTGATATTAAAACATTCTCCACATTTTCCATGCTTATATTGTCTAATCTCACTAAACTAGCCAGATCAACAATGCTACTAAGGAATGTCTTTGATTCAACATCAATTTCTGGAATTGAAGTAAACACACACACACACACACACACACACACACACACACACACACACACACACAAAGAAGTAAATTCAGAAAAAAATAAGTATAGAGGTGGTATGATTGTAAGTATATATGTATAAAAAGGCAGAAATATATATATGTATAAAACAAATGTTTATAGATTTTGGTAAAGCAAAATGCACTTACAACAAAATCTGTTAGACTCACTTAAAAATCTCTTGCCTATGACTATGATTTCCAAAAGGAATAAATCTCATCTTGGCTTTTGAAAACATATAATGACACATATCTGCTAAGTTTTTCAATTCTTTCTAGAAAACATCCTGATCTACTTTTTATTTGAATTCAAAGTAAAACTTAATTGAAATTGCAAAGAATCCTCTTCTTTATATTCACTACAGATTGTTTTTGTGGATGACATGAATATGCCTCTACGAGAGCTCTATGGTGCCCAACCTGCCATTGAACTCCTACGTCAATGGCTTGATCATTCACAGTGGTATGATTTAAAGGATGTTTCAGGAATCAAGTTGGTTGATATTCAAATTGTGGCAGCTATGGGACCACCAGGTATATATAGTTGTTCAGAAAGTAATATCAAATTTTCAAGGAGATAAAAATTGATGCAAATATAATTAAGTTAAATATTATTAATAAATGACATAATTGTCTTCATTAGCAATTACAGTAACCCAATATAAAGGTAATTTTTCCATTCCCCACCAATAAAATTCTGGGGGTTTTGATAAAAAGAAAGCCGACTAAATGATATCTTCTTCATTTCTGAATGTCCTGGAACCAAAAAGATATTCTAAGGATTAAAACAAATGATAATCCAAATGTACTAGATCTGGTGAGTATGGAGGATGAGGTAAAATTCCCAAACCTAAAGACTTATTTTCTTCTGAGTTTGTTTTTGCTGAGGACTTGTATTGTCATGCTGGAGACATGATACTCTTTCTGTTCACCAAAGCTGCACATTTCTGATGTAATGCACCATTGACACAATCTTGTTGACAATAAACGTCTGCAGTAATACTTTCTCCAGTATCCACTAACTCATCGCAGATGATAGCTGTCATGTTCCATCAGATGCATAGCAAAATCATGGTTTCAGTGTTGAGATTGGTTTGATAGAGTGATAACCACAGCATTTGTATTTCTGGTTAACATACAGTCCCCATTTCTCATCTTCTGTAACAATCTGGTTAAGAAAAAGGAGGTTTTTATTCCTGCTTAGCAGACTCTTGCAATTGGTTGAATGTTGTGCTTGATTCTCTGGGAAGCCAGATTCTTTCCTTAGATTACTCTGCTTCAGATGTTTGTGTACAGTCAAACATGATGCATTGTACCTTTTTGCTCAATCCTAGGTGCTTCAATTGAGAATCCATTTCAACAGATGTCTTTGAAAGATTATTATCCAAAGTGGTTGGTCCTCTTCAGTGAGGCTTATCAGAAAGATCATAGTCACTCTTTTTAAAAACCATCACTGTATTTTGCGTTTGTGGAAGTAATTAGATAATTGAACTTAGTAGTCTCTTTTGACATATGGTTGTTGCATATAAAAGACTATATTAGTTAAGACTAATTGCATGTATTTTTCTATTCATAATAAAGTTGTGCCTTTATATTCTGTAATATCTGTTTTTGTGTTTCTACTTCGATTTTTCTCATTTTTTAAAATCTGCATATACATATTAAACCGAACCTTTCCTACAACCAATAATATTGTAATATTTTTTTGTTATTTTTTGATGTTGGGCATATTCAATTATTCAATAATTTTCAATAATTTATTTTGATGTTTCCTTTTTAAATGCTAACAATATATATTCAATAAAAATAAAATGTACTGCCTTCACTTGCTTGTATCTTTGTATGTGTCCCTAAAACACATGACAAGAGATAAAGAAACATGTTTTAATATTGGCTAACAAACTATGGTTCATCCAGATTGTTCTTATTTTATCAAACATTTTAAAGGTTTTGAAATCAGTATTAAAATTAATAAATTCAATAGAATTCTATGCACCTAAGTTTTCTTTGATTTAATTCAAAACTTTGAAAAAGATTTAAAGATATTGTTTACAATACAAATTTATTGTTTTGATGTAAATGGTTTAGAAACAAAATTACTATTTCTTGTTATTAATTTTAAATATAAAATTAATTTTCTGTTTCATGTGCATTTATTAGGTTATTTAAGATTTTTTGCAAATCATTGAAGCTTTTCACTTTAATGCTTTCAGGTGGTGGCCGCAATCCAATCACCCCACGGTTTCTGCGTCATTTCAATACAATCACAATCAATGAATTTCATGACGACACAATGTGCACTATTTTTAAGAGGATCATAGATTGGCACATCTCAGTAAAGTAAATCTATTTTTTGTTCTGAGTTTTTAAAACTTTCAATTTGAGCCATCAATGCTTAGTTGCAAATTAGCTTCCATTCTGTTTAGTTGAACATCATTTTCATTCCATGGCAACATTTAAATAATAGATGATGAAAGTTTTAGTGAGTGTCATATCTGTGTGAATGCATCAGAGGCTAAGGGGAATATTTGATTGAGAGCAACAATTAAAACTGATAGTTGCTAAAGCACCAGAGAATTGACTCAAAAGATGAGTGCTTCAGTGAATTTCAGTCATGAACAGATTGGGAAGAGAAGAGATTCAGATACTTCATTGTCATCTGAGAAGTGGATTCATAGAGATGAGAATGATAAAATATTCTAGCAAATTAAATATAGAAAGTTTTTTCACAGGTCAGACTTTATTTTCATAACTGTGAGTCAATGATGTATATTACATCATGAGATCAGCAGATCAATTGTTTTCAGATTAGTTGTATGTAAGATATAAAGGTTAAATAAGAACTATTGGAAATTACATCTTTGTATGCCTGAAAAATATCTGTAAGTATCATCCAGATATATTCTCATTATGTGTGTGGAATTCTATCAATGATAAATAGCCATTTTTCTATGATCCCTCAGACTTTATATAGTCATAAATATCTATTTACAATGTCCAACTTCAGGGGACATATAGGATAAATTTATTATTTTAGGAAAAGGCTAATTCACATGACTTTTGTTTGCTTAGAATTATATTTTAGATGTGTTTCTGCCTTTGTCTGAGGGACATTCATCAAATACCCCCTGCTAATAAAAATTAAATTAAATACTTTCAATGTAAAAATATCTCCTGATCAAATATATCCATTTATTTAAAAGAAATAGGAGGAAATAACCCAGAGAAAAGATCTCAAAGAGAAAGATCCTGGTGATCGACTGGAAAACAATGAGATTGTATATGTTGTACTCTTTCTTTTCTTTCTTTTTTCATTTCTGATTCTTTTAATATTATTGACATTACTATTATTATTATTCATGAAATCATTTAATGAACTGTGTTGATTTCTTTGTAATCTGCAGTGGCTTCAGCAGTGATTTCAAGTCTTGTGTGGACCAGATTGTAACTGGTACGCTGATGATCTACAAGGAAGCGATGATTAACCTGTTACCCACTCCTGCCAAGTCGCACTACCTTTTCAACCTGCGAGATTTTAGTAGGGTCATTGCTGGAATCTTGCTTTCTCGACCAGAAACAACAGAGACACCAGATTCTTTAAAGAAACTTTGGGTTCATGAAGTAAGTCTTATTAGAATATATGTGTATATGACTCTGAGTCAGTATATATGTTATCATTTGTTATTTCCTGATTCACATGTAGTAGACTTGGTTCAATCAGACTTAACAAAAAAGGAGGAGTTCACAATTGTATTTAGAGATTGAAATATAACAGATAATTAATTCTAATTTAAAATCAATCGCTTCATAAAAGTAGATGAATGACATTAAATGCAGGTGAAAAATTAGGAGGACAATGAGTCAACAAATCTGTAATTTTGGAATTTGTCAAGCTAATCAAACTCTTGACATTTTTATAACTTTGGAGAGTAAAATAATCTTTATGCTTGTGTAACTGTAGCTCCTGCCCTGTGTTTTGTAAATAACTTTATTGACTAGTTGTGTTATATAGCGGGGTGTCCTGGACTTGGATAGAAAGGAAACTCGAAGACTTGCTTGTAAAAATATCTGGACATATTTTTTATTACACAACATACATCTTTGACGGCCGGAGAGTGTAGAGTGGGAGAGGGAAGATAAGGAGAACCGCCAGGCTGTCCCCCAACAGGGGCAGCAGTGTCATGCCTTTCGGCTCCGCTGATGTCTGTCTGTCTTCTTTGAGTGTCGAGATTTCTGTCCGCTTCCCGGGGACACGCCGTTCTGGTCTGCTTTTATAGTTTCTCTAAGGCCTTACGTGGTGTGATACAGTGTCAATCACCAGTCACCATTTCCTGTTTACAACATTGATGCAATATACCTATCTCCTAAGGTGATCGAGGTCATTTACATTTCCGCCACAGGTGGCTGGATACACAAATCATAACAGTTGCACTTTCAGTGAGGACTTAAGTATTGAGGTTCCAAAGAAAGGGCACTTTCTATAAAGGAATAAGAATAAAAATAAGAATAAGAATAATTGTTGTCGTCGTCGTCGTCGTCGTCGTCGTCATCGTCGTCGTCGTTGTTAACATTTTCTGCTAGACATGCGTTAAATAACATATTCTTCATGAGTGAAATTGTGCAAGATCCTGATAAATTCTATGCATTCGCATTATTCAAATATCTAAAACAAATCTTAATTTTTCAATTGTTTCAGGTTTACCGTGTTTACCATGATCGTTTAGTTGATGCTGTAGACCAAAAATGGCTGTTTGATTGCATTCAGACTGTGTGCAAAGAGAAAATGGAAGTGGAATTTCACCAATTGTTCAGTCACTTAGACTCTGATAATGATGGCCTCGTGACTGAGGATGATATGAGAAACCTAATCTATTGTGACTTTGCTGATCCCAAATCAGAAAGTAAGAATTATATTGAGGTCACGGACCTTGAAGTGCTCAATACTGTCACAGAAGGTTATCTGGAAGAATATAACAACATGAGTAAGAAGCCTATGAACTTAGTTCTATTCAGGTAATTATATTTGTATGTAACATTTGTATTACCAAGAAATATGTGAGGAAGATAACATTATGTCTGTAGGCTCATAAATCATAATTCTGTGATATTTCTCCTGTGTGACACAATGACAGTTGTTGGAGACTTTAAGGAACTAAAATGATAGAATGAGTAATAAGTGCCATGTAAGGTCTGTGAAAAAAAAGTGAACAGATTTTATGACCTGCAGAATGGAAACAATAAGTATATTCTCCAATTTTATGACACCAACAGACGACCTTACTAAACTATCCTCAGAGTATTTCACAATTTCCTGGGAAGCTTTATTTAATGAATGCAAGTTCTGGTTTTCAGCCAGTTATGTGTATTTGCATGTTAACCAAACATTTTTGTTTCCCCAGCAACAAGCTACATCGTCAAAACCCCAGGTCACCTGACATATCTTCTAAAATAGAGACATGTAAAACTTTAACTCCATTAACTGAAGCTTGTTGTATTCTTACTGAAGCTTTGCATGTCAAACTTTAGTTCCACCAATATTTATTTGATATGCTACCTGCAAAGGTTTTGCAAGTAACTAAAGCTTGATTTCCCTAATACACCTGGTAACAAACACTTTTTTTCTCGAAATGTATCAATAGAAATAAACATTTATTCTTGTTAGGTTTTTAAATCTGTCTTCTTGTCCTCAAAACGAGTAAACACAAGCAGTAATTGTGACATATACACTATCATGTGCTGAATATAGATTCAAATACATATATGAATATATGATGTTATTATTTTTGTAATATGAGATCAGTTCATTATCCAAAAAATACACATAGAATATAATTATCTACATTGCTAATATAAATTTCAACATCTCTGGAAATAATAATTATATCCACTTTCTAATTTTTATCTCACAAAGATTTATATTATGATCAATATATAAGGTTTGTATGACATTTTTTAAAACTTTAGTGAACCGTGCTGAACTGAAAAGTTTCAATTTTGGTTTTGACTCTTGATTTAATGCCCTGGAGATTGGCATAAATTCCCAAACTCTTACATGAATACATGATGCACCCTCTTTTACTCTATCAACATTCATCTTGAAGTTGATCTGCCATTGGCTGTTAGTGAGAAGAGAAGGTTAGTTATTGCCAAAGTGTGCTACAAGCAACTTGCTTAGATTTGGATTTCTCTTTCCTCTCTCTCTCAAAAATAAATAAAACTAGCATTTCAAGGGAAATTATGAATCACTGCC
>VCCN01001303.1:6318808-6328915 GCA_006491835.1 Architeuthis dux
TAAAGAGTCCTCGGGGGTGGGAGGCATGGCGATCTAGTCGGGATCCATATTCTTTGTGTTTTGTTTTTTTAAGTCTTTTTGGGGATTATAAGAGGAATAAAATATTTTGCAATTTTACAGAAGAAAAAGAATACAATTTGGATTTAGATATTGTTATGTGGTTAGTAGCATTTGAGTGGTAGAAAGTAAAGATTCACTTACGAAGAACAAATGAAGTTGTTACGACTGTTCACCCATCTCACCTGGCAGTTAGAAACACAGTAAACGGCTACATATTTCTTGGTTTTACCAAAAGTGAGGGCAGGCATCAGTATTAATATATAATTCATATATAAAGGCCATTATTTATATTTTGGGCTTAACAGAGATTTTCTTTCTCATGGCCTATAGATGAGCTCTGTTTTCAAATCATTTTCTTTTGAAATTTTGTTAAAGACTTTTAACAAACCAGTAGAACTTTAGACTTAATTTGGACTTTTTTTTTAGTGATCACTGCCCAACAAAAGCGAAAGCAGTAACTTATTCATTGATCACCCCTTTTTCAAATTTTTTAATTAATCACTCCCAACATGGCATGCTGCCAAAAAATGTTGGTCACGTGAGGTTTTCTATTGAGTGACTAACCAGACCTGTTTTATTTGTGAGTCTGGTTTTGCATATTAATAAGACTTACCTAGATAATAAAAAACCAAGAAAATACTAATTAGCATTCCAAGGGAAATTATGAATCCATATATGCTTCTTTTTACCTCATAAAAATTGGTGGTAAAATTATGCAGTGGTGGTGGTCAAATTATGTTACTTTGATGAAAATACTACCAGTATGTTTTGAACCATGAATTCATATAAATGTCAGAACACATGAATAACCTAAACCCAACAACGGCATTTAAACCAGTCTGTTGTGGGGAGCTTTGATTAATAGTAACAAGCAACATAAATGTATTGGTCATTATATTCATATGTCACTAATTCTTTTCAGGTGGAGCCATGCTGCACAGACACTTAGTGTCCAATACACAAACTTGATTGGGGATGTGTTGGTTTCTTCTGGAGTTGTAGCATATTTAGGAGCATTTACTTCTGCTTTCAGAGTTGTAAGTTATTTATCACATCTCTGTTTTCTGCTACTACTGTACGGATTTCATTTTGCTATGATTTTCTCTGGTATCTTTTATAATCATTCTATCCCCAAACTACTTTCATACAAATCTAAATTATTTTTATTAAATATTTCTTTATCTCTCTCTTATGACAAATCAATCTACTTTCATTTTTATACATTTTCACTCATTATTATCTCTTCACATATGTCCTGATCTTTTCACGTTTCATGCCTTCACAACATCACCTATTCATTCAGTACCAAGCTATTTTCTTGAGTCTTCACTATATTTATAGATTATCTGACTTGTAGCAATCATCCATATTTGCCTTATCAATACATTCACAGAGATTCCTCTCCCATTGATCAATTTTTTAAACTATAAAATCTCACTATGAATTATAAATACTGGGGCAGTGCCCATTCTAGAGGTGCATGTTTGGAAGGGGCCGGACTTTATGGTGTGGAGCAGCCTGACATAATTGTCATGTAAAATAATTTTCCGTCCGTTGTACTAAACTATGGCTTTCAATTATTCCAGTTACTTCTTTTACTGTTGCCAATTTAGATATATCTAAATCCAGATCTATAATTTTAGATAAAAGATCTATAATCTGTAGTTTTTTATTTATTTTTATTAAATTTCTTGAGAACCACAGATCCAAAAACTTCAAACTTGACACTGCAGTGCCTGGTGGGCTGACTAATATATATGGAAAATGTACAATGGCGAGTTGTCAAGTTATCTTGGTGCATACACACATACGCTTGCAGAGATTTCTTCAATTATAGTTAGATAGATTAGATGATTCTGTCTGAATCCTGGATGAAAATACTCCCCAAAGTATTTCTACATTAGGAAAGTGATATATAAAAATTGTCCCAATATTTATCAAAAGTGTATGAAACTAAAAATGCTGTGACTGTAACCGTACTCTGAAAAGAAGAAGGAGCTCAGATTCACAACCCTGTCCAGAGAAAAATAAGGATTTCCCCAGCAAATCAGACTCCGAAAACCTTTTTCAGGAGGATGCAGATACAGAAGGAATCTTGACAAATGCCCCAGCCTCTGCATAGAAAGTCCCAAGAGATTTCTTCCTCATTGTGGAGGGAGATAACTAAAAAATGTACAATCCTTGCAAATGTCTCAAAGCCACTAGAGCAGTAGTATTCAAACTGTATTCCACGCGACCATTCCAGGGGTTCCACAAAACAAAGTGACATTTTCGTAATATACTTAATAATTCTTCATTATATAAATGATTCCTTCACAGCTTTTACATGTCTCTATTTTATTTCTTCAGCACAAACAGTACTTTTTATATAAGAAAAAATTAATAACATATTGGCTTTTTAATTTAAAACATGACACGGACGCTGTTTAATCAGTAGTCATTTATATGTCTATTTTTCCTCAGTAAGCTTTGTTCTTTCTTTTTCATTCAGGTGTGTATTTTCTATTTATGTTCATACACATTCGGATAATTCCATAAACAAGGCCAAAATCCAATAGTTACGTACATACGTAAATATATATATATTGTAGTGTCTCCCAGCTCATGGGAATCTCACTGAAAAAGGAAGATGAAGCAAAGGAACAAAGGACAAAGACAAATGTGGTGTTTACTGATCACCGTCAGAGAGAGGACTGCTCATCCCTTCTCTGTGTGATTTACTTTATTTTCCCCAGTTTGCCTGGTGCATGACCGAGAACTCACTTCCGTCTTATGGGTTGTGGCAAGGGAGGTAACTTGAGGTGTTTGCTCCCTTGAATCGCCAGAGGGACGACATCACATATATGTAGAAGGGAAAGTTATTTTTTGAAGGGGTTCCCTAGAAAATTTAATTATTGAAAATGGTTCCCCAAGTTGTTAAAGTTTGAAGACCACTGTACTAGAGTGATAAAGCAAAAGAAGAGGCAACATGGTAGTACTGGTAGAAGAGACAACTGGTTAAGGGCTACACACAAATAATCTAGATATTTGTATCCAAAAATAACAGATTTTGACAATGGGCATACTTTGAATATGAGTGGATACTAGTAGAAAGCTGGTCAAGATCAGCATTACAGTGACAGAAAAAGGGGTAGAAATTGATTTTGATTTTTGGATCACTAACACCACTAAAAACACAACAGTACAAACAGAGAAGAGACTAGTATAGCATATACCTTGGGTTATCCTCCACACAACTCTGTTCTTATGTTGCTCAAGAAATTTACAACAATTACAAAAACTTCCATTGACAACCAGAATATTATAATAAATTATGAATGAATCTAGCATTTTCATTTACCAGAGCAGAAGAGCTGCCAGTAGAGCTGTTTCACAGATATTTAGCTGACTTTTCCTGCTTGACAATGGACAAGGCAGCAAGCTGTTACAGCAATAAAGGAATCTGAAGTCAAGTAAGCACTAAGGAAAACCAAGCTTAAAAGCTTTCCAGGTCTTGATAGTCTACATTTGAACTTTGTTTACGATTGTTAGACATATTTGTATCCATTTTAACTTGTTGATACAACAACTGCATTAGCAAGAGAAGTATTCCCCAATGGATAACCATGGGTAGTGGGACATTGTTTAAAAAATAGCAAGTGTGGTCGAGATACCCAGGATACCTTTAGACCAATAACTCTGCTAAATATATACAGCTTTAAAATTATTAGCTAAAGTGTTGTCAATCCATTTGCAGATGGTACTATAGCATTGAATTATGATTTAGAAAATATGTGTAGTAAGATGTTGATCAATCCAATTGTTAAAATCCCTGCTCTTCACACAATAAAGTTAATAAAAAGAGTATATGGATGACTCAGATGCTGCATTGATGAGTCAGAGTAAACCCTAGCTTTTAACAGTAATCGTAAGGATTTGGTTTCTAGTTAGGCTTTTCTGTTCTGTTTGATCTGTCTTCTATATGCATTACTCATAGCAGTAGTAAAAGTAAATAGGGCCTCAGCTTTTTCAGGTCTTTCATTCTATCCATTAGGCCTGCCCACTCACACGTACACTTTATCTGTATATATAAGTGAGAGGTGTCACACCGTCTATCTGTCTGTCATGCTATAGAAACCACTTAAACATGGGAACAACCCAATTAAATTCGGCATGCTTACTCAAAGCATCTAGGGGAGGGTTTTAAAGTAAAAGGTTTTGAGAAAAATGCTTTTTAAAGGTTTTAGAGGAGATTTCTAGTTACAATGTAACTATAATGCTAAACTGGACCCTTTCTGTTCAATATACATTATACATATCTTCTTATTTTATATGTTTATATATAATTCTTTAAGGGGTCAAAAATGAAGGGAAACTTTCCCCCCTTTAAGGGGTCAAAAGTCTGAAAGCTTTAGTCCTTTTTTATTCTTTAAATATTTAACCCATCATAGACAGGTACTTCAGCTAGTATACTTATATTGGAGTCCCTTCTGAAAAAGCCTAGTGTGAGGTTGGACCTGTGTTGAGCTCCCTGACAGGACTTCTGCATACTGATAACATCAACATTATCTTTTATGTAATTGTTGACCATAATATTATATGTAAAATTGAAGCATATGTTATACCCATTTAAATGATGTATGCTTTAATGGAAATAATTTCAATACAGTAATACATTTTGTTTTAAATAATAATAATTTCTCAGAAATATCAATGCCACTTAGTGTAAGAACACTGCATAAAATTAACAATAAGTTGATAATAAGAGGAGATGATTTATTTATAATATTTGAGATTTGAGATAGTTGCAATAAAGTTGATGTTGAAAATGAAAAATTTGTCTTTTATTTTTACTGAATAAAAGACAAATTTTTTGGCCATCCAATGAGATCATGACAAACTATGTTTTATAGTTTGTCATGAGAAACTAGGGTGAAGATCATGACAAACTATCTTTTATAGTTTGTCATGAGAAACTAGGGTGAATATCATGCAACTATTGGATGGCCAAAAAGTTTGTTTGTTTCATTCAGTAAAAATAAAAGACAAATTTTTCATTTTCAACATTAATTGTATTGAACAACATATTTCCACTATATTCTGCCATCTTTTAGGAAAATTCATAATTCTATCCTGTAGTGTTCGCAGGGATTTAAATTTTTCATTAAGAGAATTCTGAAAGACTGAAATAGATGTTAATCCAAAGGAGCAAAATCTGCTTAATACAGCCAATAAGTGAAAACTTCCCAGACAAGCCGTAACAAATTACAGAAATTGTTTATGTTTAAGTAGCAAATTGCATATGTAAATAGTCCAGTAGATAATTTTTTTGTTTTACTTATATGGAAACCACACACCAAAGCAACTTATATAACCAATCTGGTGTGAAAGCTTGATTTTGATATTTTGAGTATGTTGGCTATCTCCCATGTTGTATAATGTTGATTATTCTCAAGTAATATCTTGATTAAATCCCAATCAACCTCAACTAGTCTAGCCAATTGTAGAGCATCATTCAGCAAGAATTTTCCAGTACAGTTTTGACATATTCCATCATTCACAGTACTTTCTCCATAAATTGTGCAAACCTACTTTTGCATTCGAGTCAAATTTTTCTTTTTCTTAAAAAAGCATATGTTGAAAATGTTGCTTATTTTCTACTTCAATTATAATAATAATTTTATTGATTTTAACAATCAATAAAATTATTATTATAATTATGCCAATTTTGACATTTGAAAAAAATATGATATAACATCTGTCACAATACAATATGATATGACAGATGTCACAATACAATCAAAAGTGATCTTTTTGATTGAAATATGTTTAAACTAAACACGGAACAAACTTTTTGCCTTAACCAATAGCTTCTGAATTTTGATGTTTGAAAAATTCTGTTTACAATGCCATAAAGATCTACAACACAACTGATGGCTATTTGCATTGGCCCAGATTTGGACAACCTAGAAAAACCTCCATAGTAATCTAAATATCATTGTAATTTATCCTAAAAGAATGTGCTAAAATATTTATTGCCATTATTTGGAAGTCTTAATCTCTTATACTCAGCAATTTAACAAAAGAAGTTTCTTATTTCACTTCTCATTCTGAATTACTTGAATGCAAATCAAATTTTCAGTTGTAATATTGTGTTTCCATATTAAGGCAGATTCACTCGCTTATAATGCCCCAGGTAAAATTCATCTTTATTAAAACCATCAATCCTTAATACAGTTATCACACACTCACATAGGTGCTGACTTTTAGTTTTCCCAGGAGCGGCTCAAATAAAAAAAACATTACATTGAAGCTATTTGAATTAATTGCATAGAAACATATATTATCAGTAATAACATTTAACGGTTACCCTGTATCAAAGTCCATAATTACCCCCAATATTAAAAGAAGAATGTTCGAAATAGATTAAATTTGCGTTAAAATTTTTTGTTTTAAATACCTTCAATTTAAAATACATTCTAAACAAATTTTTGTTTTAAATACCTTCAATGTAAAATACGTTCTGAACATATCAAACAAAATAAAAATAACTAAACAATGCAATAATTCTGTGCATTTTAAAAACTTAAATTAATTAAATTAATAGTGACACAGTTTGACGGAGCACCTGTGTTAAATTGTTTGTCAATTAATATCATAGGAGGCTATGCCCCACAACAATTTTCCCAGGGGTGGCTGGAGCCCCCAAACCCCCACGTAGTCAGCACCTATGCACACACATACTCACGAATATGAAGTTAGAACGATTTCTCATTGTCACTTGTTTGCTTTTCATTATTTCTGTTGTTTCAGGATCAAATTAACACCTGGGTTTACAGAATAAAAGACTTTGGAGTTCCATGTTCAGATGACTTCTCACTGGTGAATACATTAGGGGAACCTGTTAAAATCAGAGCTTGGAATATTGCAGGGTTGCCAACAGATAACTTTTCTGTGGAAAATGGAATCATAATCAGGTAATATACAAGATATCACCATTTTTGTTCTATTACACATTCATCTCTCTTTCCATTTCCCTATCTGTCATTTAATTTCTTCTCACTCCTCTCACCTCTGTATTAAATTTGATGTTTCTCTCTCAAAGATACTTGTTTATATTTGGTGTCAAATACTTTTCCATCACACACTAGAGGTTCAAAAACAAATGCTGGAAACACTTTAAGAAAATCATTAAAGATATGATAATACAGACTTTATTTCATGTTAACAAGCTTTGTCAGTGCTAACTAAATTAAGTATATTTCAGTTGGATAGACTACCATCTCAGTGGGCTCTATGATTTTCTGACAAAACATTTAAAAAAAATAAAATCCAACAAAAATCAAGAGAAATGAATGTTTTCTCTTTCTCTTTCTTTTCTCTGATAGGAATATTTCAGGAGTTTTTGTCTGTAGTTACAGTTTTTCAGAGCCTGAAGGACTGTATTATCCTAGCGGTAGAAAGATTAAGTGAAATTCAATGACTTGGTGGGTCACCTCTGTGATGCGCAGGCCATGGGACTTGAGTGTTTATGCCAAGCTCTCAATCCAATGCCTGCAATGTCGTCCTCTTGCCTGGAGCTCTACTAATGCTCTGAATGATCAGAGCATGACTAAAGCAATAAAAAGTATCTCAGTTAAGGAGGTTGTTTTTTACTTACTTACTTTTATTTTTTACTTTAAACAGCTGTCTTCTCTCAACTGATTTTATTCACTGATTGAGAATATTTTAAATGTCTCTGTTCTTTCTTTGACACCCAATAATTGTAGTTATACTGAACATCTATTCAGTTTATCTAATGGCTCTTGGTATCCATTACCCATTTTGTTTGTTAATTGTGAGTTCCTTGCTTTTTGCAACATAAATCTAGTTGCTTCTTTTCCCTGCAACACAAACTAACAATGGATTGCTATCTATTTGTTTCCAGCAATGCTCATCGCTGGCCACTTATGATTGATCCACAAGGACAAGCCAACAAATGGATCAAGAATATGGAAAAAGCCAACAATCTGCATGTTATAAAGATTACTGACTCAGACTTTGTTCGCACACTAGAAAACTGTATTCAGTTCGGAACCCCAGTAAATAATCTTTTTCTATCTTTCTTTTTTAGTTTTTTTTTTTGGAAGCTTCTTATTTTTTATATACTTACAAAATACTTATACTTAAGTTGCTTTTTCGTCATAGAATATGTTAAAAGATCAATGTTGAGTTGTTGAGATCAGAACTCTTCTTGACGCTCTCTACTCAACATTGACTGACTGGATATTTTCATCAAATAATATTCTTTGTCCATTTTTGGTTCCAAGAAAATAACAAATAAAAATAATAAAAATATCTGTATTTCACTATAATATTTGAATGAGTCATTTAAAAATTAATGCATTTAGGTGATTTGCCTCAAATAAAACATGACATTTTCAAATATAGAAAGGCTGACTAACGGAATATTACTACAATTGAACTAATGCTACATGTTAGTTTCATCTATGTACAGTTACAGTATGACATGGGTCAACTACTTTATGTTTGGGAAAAAGAGGGTCAAGTATAATGCTATTCTAGTGTTAAGTTATCTATCCCTATGCATAACTGTTGCATAGGTTGTTTGCACATTGTTGGTATAGACTCTTTTTTCCTTATAGTAGTATGCTTCATCGGGCATTGATTGCTTATGATTGTGAACAAAGGTTAGTACACAAATTTTTAACCATGATATTTAAAAGATGCAATTCTATTATGCATCAACAATAGGAAATAATAAGATTGAATAGGTAGTGAGATTTATAATAACAAAGGATTTATTTTACTTTATATACTTGGTTGAAGTGATCTTCTGTAAAGATTTCAGTTTGTTCATAATATATCTGAGTGTTTATTTGAATGTACTTGAATATTATTTGTGCAAATAAAATTCTTTGTTGAATTTAAATAATGCTTTTATAAATAATGAATGATAATAGGATATAGTTATGTGGTCTGGTCAGTTTACATAGTTATAAAGTTAGACATCAGCATCAATACCTTGATGTGTTGATTTGATGAGCAACTCTGATATAAGTGAATGTTATTTTGATTCAAGTGAGTTATTGGAGTCATGGTGTTGTTGTGTTTCATTATAGGTATGATGGTGTGAGTAGTTTTGCTGACACCTTGGATGAGCTACTGGGTTTGCTTATTTGTGTGTGTGTTTATAAAGGTTTGGATAGGCTCCAGAGAAAGGATTCAAAAACTGTGTCTTCAGTGGTGCATTTTTGATTGGTTGGAAAATATATTTGAAAGTGCTCTGTGGATCCCTATCATTGAACAAAAGTGAAATTGTCAGTATTCACTTGACCTTTGAGGAGTGAACATGGTCACTACAATTGATTCCTGTTGTGTCCGCCACCTGACACATCCCAAAACTCATAATGGACTGCTCCATATGATATGCATTGTACAGCTGTGAAGGGAAGTCGAAGGGGTTTGAAATGTAATCTCCTGTTGTCATACATAATAATGTTTCATGTCATCATAACACATGATTTGTAAATGCTAAGTATTTTGAAGTTGTTTGAAATGTGATCGCTTGTTATCATAACAACAGACTTATGAAAAAGCTAACTGTTAAGAAAGATACAGTAATGTATCTGTTTGAAAATTATTGAAAGAAATAAAGAATGGGTATTTCTGTTAGTGAATTAAAGTAATAATGATTTATTGAAGGAGTGAGAATATTAAGATATGAGAATATTAAGAATAGTGGATTTTTAGGGTTATGTTTTTTGTGTTTCTAAATCATCAGTTATTGTGTGTTTGCGGTTATTTTTGAATGAAGGAATTAGGAGGTGTTTAATAATATTTATTAATAAATTGATTTATTAACGATCAATGGCCTAATAAAATGGCTTTATGCTCCTTAGTGCTGATCCATACATAAATAACCCTGTCATTTTTGCGGGTATATGCTAGTATATATATATATTAGAATAGTACAAACCCCAGAGTGTTAGAATAGTACAAAACCCTGAGCATCAGAATATTACAAAACCCAGAGCATTAGAATAGTACAAACCCCAGAGCATTTGA
>VCCN01001303.1:6334439-6357097 GCA_006491835.1 Architeuthis dux
TGAAATCGTACGTGGCGGCCAAATTCCGGAGACGTGTGTGGTTTCGGTCTAGGTCTTCCGAGGCTGTCTGGATCGTTTGTCTAAATTAAAAAATTTGAAGTGTGCCGTCAGCGAACGTTTTAACGTTTCGTAGCCCGCTGGTATTTCTACCCCATTCACCATGTGCGTCCCTTTTCTTCATCTGTGAGGCTATTGACGATCTCAAAGATTTCGTCGCCAGCATAATGAAGAAACATAGCTCTCTTTTTCTTCTCGTTCTCCACGTCCAAAGCGCATAGCAGATTTTCAAATTTCTCTATCCACTTTCGCCATCTGATGCCGGCCGTGCTTTCCCTGTTATGTACTTGGAATGGTGGAAACGGAGCCAGGAAGTTAGCCATCTTGTGTTGAAATGGTTATGCCTTTGTGTTTTCGTGAGTTCGGATCTTGTCCTCGTCGCCAAAATGTAGTGTCTCCCAGCTCGTGGGAGTCTCACTGAAAGGGAAAGATGAAGCAAAGGAACAAAGGACAAAGACAAATGTGATGTTTACTGATCGCCGTCAGCGAGAGAACTGTTGTGTTCTCGCTTCCGAGCAGTCTTCTTTATTTTTCCCGGTCTGCCTGGCACATGACCGGGGACTCACTTCCGTTTTATGGGTTTGTGGCAAGGGAGGTAACTCGTGGTATTTGCCCCCTTGAGCAGCCTGGCAGGACATCACACCTATGTTTGTACATGTTTAGGAAATGCGTATTTGGCATGTGAAATAGAAAAATGGTGTTGGTGATAAACTTAATGGATACATCTATTAAAGTTTATCAAGGAGCAAAATGTTTAAGCATAAAATGTTCTGTTGTGTGTGTGATAAAAGATGATGTATTGTTGTGAGTAGCATAGTCAGGTTGTGTTTTGTTTGCTGACTGACTAAAAATAGTTCGGAATTCTATTTTCTATAGCTTGAATTGAGAGAGGCTCCAGAAACAATAGCTTGAGTTGAGAGAGGCTCCAGAAACAATCATTTTTATAGTATGGTTTCCTTATTTTTATTGGTTGAAAAATATTACTTGATTTGTGCTGATTGGTCAGGAGATTTTATTTTTATGTTCAGCGTCCAACATGTTTTTGCTGTTTAGATCCTACCTTTTTTACAAAAATGATATTCGCTCATTTGCAGTCTCAAAGTGATAGTGTTCAATTTGGATGTTATGTGTACTAAAGAAGAGAAAATACTTTGATGACATTCTACTATTTTATCATTTATATTTTTGCAAGTATCTTATAAAAGCTAAATGAGATAATACCATATAATCTAGCCCAATAAAGATAGTTATTAGGAAATTAATCTATGGTCTTCCTTCTGATATCTTTATGAATTATCCTTCTATTTTAGGTAACCTTACTAAACTTTATGATCACTGAAGAGGGTCTCCAAGACCAGCTTCAAGGTATTGTTGTGGCTAAAGAACGTCCTGAACTGGAAGAAGAGAAAAATGCCCTCATATTTCAAAGTGCAGAGAATAAAAGGTGAGATCACAGACATCAGCATGATGAACAAGTCTCTATTTAATTAAAATAAAAAAAGTACTAATTACTAATCTTAGCCAAAAAGGTTTTTAAAAAAAAGGCTTTGGACTACAATATTTAGATGATTATGTTTTTTGTCTATTCCATGTTTAGTAGACATGAAATAAAAGCAGTCTGTAAATCTGACAAATTAGAATTATCATCAAAAGTTAATGATGATTTAAAAAACAATCTTAAGTAGGTAACCTTAATGGCAATAATTAAATGGTATTATTTTTGGACATCTCTTTTCTGTTGCAGACAACTGAAAGAAATTGAAGACAAGATACTTGAAGTTTTATCTTCATCTGAAGGAAACATTCTTGAGGATGAAACGGCAATAAAAATTCTTTCATCTTCTAAAATTTTAGCTGATGAAATCTCAGAAAAGCAGGTGAGCTTTTGAATTCCCTTTTCATTTCACCTGAATGCTTTTTCTTCTAATTGAGTATGAAATATCTGCGAGGATTATTATTATTAAATGACAATGTTCTTCTTTGTCACACTTTGATTTGACTTGATTTTTAAACAAATCATTGCACTCTACTATTTACCATAGTATTACATTCATCTAATTTCCATTGGCAGTCATATCAAATAAATATAAATATTTATATCAAATAAATATAAATATTTATATCATATAAATATGAGTAGCACAACAACATAAAATAAATTAAAAGTTTAAAATTAGTAACATTTTCAATAACATAAGTTTCTTTTCATTTTTCTTTCTTTTATGAAAATATATTTATCTGAAACATATTGCTTAATGTAAATCTGTTTCAACATTTTTAAAACTTGCTCATATTATTTCTGTACCAAGCAGCTAGCTAACCATGATTCTGGAATTTCTCAACTATATATTTTTTCTTCTAGGCTATTGCAGAGGAAACAGAAAAGAAAATTGATGTTGCTCGTAGCAGCTATCAACCAATTGCTGTCCATTCAACCATCTTGTTTTTCTCAATTGCTGATTTGGCCAATATTGAGCCAATGTACCAATATTCCTTAGCATGGTTTATAAACCTCTTCCTTTTGTCCATAGAGAATGCAGAACAATCAGATAATTTGCAAAATCGCTTGAAAAACTTGCATGAGCATTTCACTTACTCTTTGTATGTCAACATTTGTAGGTCTCTCTTTGAAAAAGACAAGGTAAGAGCTCAGGGTTTTTGTAGAATTTACTTGTATTATATTCAATCATACCTCATCATTTCTGATTCACCAACATTTGTATCCGTCATAATATTAAAAACATATAAAATATGTAAAATTAAGAGGAAAATGAAATATTCACCTGAAAAGAAAATTTTGTACATTAATTGAATAGAAACAGTTTCATGGGATGCTTTGTAATCATGTGATACCAGCAAAAGTTGTGCCCCCAATAGTTAGTTTATTCTTTATGCTTTTCTTGTTTGTTTTATCTAATTACATTCAATTTGGTTACCTGTCATTGTAAGATTCCTATCATTAATTGATTTATTTTGATTGCAGCTTCTTTTCTCCTTCTTATTGTGCACCAACATTCTAAAGCACAGCCACAAGGTCAATGAGGATGAATACCGCTTTTTGTTGACTGGGGGAATTGGCTTAGATAATCCTCACGTCAACCCTACAAATTGGCTCCCATCCAAATCATGGGATGAGTTTTGTCGCCTAGAAGACTTGGTTCACTTTAAGTCCATCTGTACAAAATTCAAAATGGAAATTGAATCATGGAAAAAGATTTATGATAGTCTTGTAAGTATTTCATTCCAACATTCTGTTCTATTTTTATCTTATTGCATATTTTGGAAATATTTTAATAAAATCTTAGTCTTATTGTTGATATGGACATAGAAAGTGACATGAAAAAAACACTATCATGTTTGCGTGTTTGTTCGTGTCACTATCACACTAAAACGACAAGGCCAATTGACCTAATTTTTGCCTGGAAGACTCACAAGACATCCAGTTGTGACATAGACTATGTGAGCAGAGAAATGACCAGAAATGAGCTCAAATGACCATGGTCACATTTGAGCTCATTTCTGGTCATTTCTCTGCTATCCATGCCACTATCACACTAAAACTACAAGGCCCATTGACCTAATATTTGGCATGAAGACACACAAGACATCCACTTGTACTAACAGTGGAGTTAAAATGATTACACTATAAATTCTGTATTAACTAATTTATTTGTATATATTTGACATTTAATTTGATATTAAAATCCACTTTCATTAATAAATCTATCTGTCAAATAGCAACCTCACATGGAACCATTACCTGATGAATGGGAGAGCCAACTTGGAGAATTTCAGAAAATGTTGATTTTGAGATGCCTGAGACCAGACAAGGTAAAAAAAGTGGTTTCTTGAATTATTTGTGACTTGTGAGATAAGTAGTTGAGAAAGTGAAGTAAATTCTATTGTATGATGTAAAAAGTTGTGAATGCATAAGTCATAATTCTGAAATGATTGTCTAAATTGAAGAGATTACAAGAACTGAAAGCAGAAAGTAGAACACAAAAGTTGATAAACACTTTGTTGTGCATTACTTTGAAATAGTGTTTATCAAGAATATTTTGCATCAAAAAAGAGTTTACGTATAAACTGTTGATTTTTTAAAGAAAAGATTTGACTTGATGCTGACACAATTAATCATTGAATGCAACTTTATAAAGTTAAAGCTGACCTAATTCTCTTTGCTGAGCTTAAAGACAAATGATATAATTTAAAAAATATATACATTATATATGATGCTTTGTGCCTAATGAAGCATATAAAACACATAACATTGTGTGGTGAATAATTCTATGTTTATTATAGTTTGAATCATAACTTTATTTCTAAAAAGTCTTATTATTAAAGTATATTATGTTTTTTAGTTGAATTGGTAAAATTGAGGTAAATCATATCTGTCATGTTACTGGGTAAAGTATAAATTAGTTTGCATATGCGTTCTACTACATATATTATGTTTATGCACAGATGCTGTATAATTTGATGCTTGTTTAAATATAAGAAATCTTTTTTTCTTCCAGATCATTCCAGCTATACAAAACTTTGTTACTTTGAAACTAGGCAAGAAATTCATTGAACCTCCACCTTTTGACCTTCCAAATTCCTTCAATGATAGCAACTGCTGTTCTCCATTACTCTTTATTTTGTCCCCTGGAGCAGATCCCATGGCAGCATTGCTTAAATTTGCTGATGACCAGGTAAAAGAGGAAAAGCACATTTTAAAATAATATCTATTTATTATATATTATATTATTGTTATAATCTATAATAATATTGGAGCCTTCTGTTTGCGTGTTTGTTTGTGTCACTATCACACTAAAACGACAAGGCCAATTGACCTAATTTTTGGCTGGAATGCTCACAAGACATCCAGTTGTGACATAGACTGTGACAAAATTAGAGGTCATTTGAGCTCATTTCTTGTAATTTCTAGCTGTTCATGCCACCATCACACTAAAACTACAAGGCCCATTGATCTAATATTTAGCATGAAGAATCACAAGACATCCACTTGTGACATAGGTATGAGAGGTTAACCACAGAGGTCATTCGAGGTCACTAGAGGTCATTTCTAGCCAATTACAGCAATTTATAGAAAACTAGGGTGTGATATTGAGTTTGCTATGAAGTATGAAAATGTTTCAAGGTCATTGGAGGTCACCAGAGCTTAATTTGGGATTAAAATAGCTTGAAGGGCTAAAAAACTTTTAATATTTTCTGTTTTGTTTGTAAAAACGTTCAGCAACTTTTTCAGTAACATCTACTTTTCATTTGTAAATAATCTTTTTTTCATTTGTTGTGTTGAGTAAGAAGAAATATATTAAAGAACATATTTTTCCTGTTTGGTTATATTTGAAGTTAATTTTTCCCAGGCTATGTGAGGTATCCCTGCTAGTCCCCAATAAATGCATAATTAATTTCAGGTATATTTAGGAACTATTTCACACAACACTCATGTCACCATTTTAGTCTTTACCACATAGTTAAAAAAAACATCTAGATTTAAATTATTTACATCCAACATCTAAAAACAATCTCTTACATCTAAACCATAATAATCTCTAATACTTTTGGCTCCCCCCATTTAAGTTTTGTCATTTTTATGTTGCTTGCAGTATAAAACTTGAGCAAATCATAATTAAATTGCTTTCTTTTTGACATTTTATAGCTATCCAACCTGTTGTATATTTTACAAATAAAGAATAAACTCAAAATTACATCCTTTTTTGCCTCAAGAAGCCTGTTTTTTTTTGTAACAGCTGCTCTACTTCTTGAGCTACAAGAGCATTACAGTTGGCTTTATTTCCGATCTGCACTGTTTACTAATGGCTGTAATTGTGATACTGAAAAGTTCCTCAAAGAATTCATCAAATCAAAACCAGAATTGTTCTTTTATGATGGAATACACAATTTATCTGAAAAATGGCATAAGCCAGCAAAAATACTTTGGCAACTGAATAATGATGCTATGAATTTATATTAATAATTTATATGAATAAAAGATTTTGTCAAAAATGCTGGAAACTTTTACATCAACCTAATATATGTCGCAGAAGTATTTCAAAATGTAAATAGAATTGAAAATTATTGACGTTAGCTGTATATATTTATGTATAGGCAAATACCATTTTTTTTCTTTCTTTTTTTAAGAATAAAAATTAGTTTTCTTATATGTTTAGGGCTTTGGTGGTTCCAAATTTGAGTCTTTATCTCTTGGACAAGGTCAAGGTCCAATTGCAATGAGAATGATAGAGAAAGGCACCAAGGAAGGTACTTGGGTCTTGCTTCAGAATTGCCATCTCGCTGCCTCCTGGATGACTACATTGGAAAAAATCTGTGAGGTTGGTCCTTTCCTAATTTTTATATTTTAAATGAAATGGTAGATTCTGTGCCCTACTTTCAAAACGAGAAAAGATCCACTCTTGGAAGGATAGTTTTACATTATCACTGCCTTTTTAGCTACATTACTATTATTTTTATACAAATACTTTTTTTACCATGATTATATTTGAGTCGTTATAAGTTAAACACAAATCTTAAAATGCAATTATTTTTCAACATTATTGTAAAGACCAGTGTGCCCCTCTTATCTTCTTACTTGTTGTATCAGTAGTCAGCCCTTATCTGATATTTTTATTTAGTTAATTATATTTTATCCACACATATAAACTTGTCTCTTCATTTATTTTCATTAATTTGTTTATAATCACCTAATTGTAATAACAGCAAGTAATCAAATCTTATATCTACTGATTTAGAAATGATGTGTCATGTTTTTTTAAATGTACAATACATGTAGAATTCTTTTTATTTCACGTACAGGAACTAAACCCAGAACAATGTCACCCAGACTTCCGGCTGTGGCTGACCAGTTACCCATCGACTGCTTTCCCAGTATCTATCTTACAAAATGGAGTTAAATTGACTAATGAACCTCCAAAGGGTTTAAGATTCAATATCATTCGGTCATATCTCAGTGATCCCATATCAGATCCAGAATTTTTCGGAAGTGTAAAAAATGCTGTAAGTACCGCATTACTCTCATTAACTTTTATTTCTAACAGTTTTATCTTCAGTTGCACCTTATTTCTGTTAGAAACTGTCAACCAAAACTATCAACACTCACTAGCTGGCTGGCTATATCATGCGTACATGCTGTACCAATGGAGCTAGAGGGCTGAAAATTTCAACATTTACTCCTTATTATGTCTAGAAAAGATTTTTTTTCTTTTTTGAAAATTCCCCACCAAAATTGGTTTTAGGAGGTTCGGTTTACAATGTAAGTTTATGCTAAATTGGTCCCTTAGTTTGTGTCCAGCAGCATTCACACTTGTTTTTTGAAAATTCGATTTTTTTTTTGTGATCAAGAGAAGTAACTTATTCATGATCGTCCCTTTTTCCATTTTTTTAATTGATCACCCCCAACACGCTGCCATTGGTCCTGTGATGGTTTCTATTGAGTGACTAACCAGACCGGTTTTCTTTTTTATTCATGTTTCTCTTCTTATTCTTCATTTTTCTCCTTTTTATATTCTTCCATTTTCTTCTTTTTTTCTTCTCATTCTCTTTTTTCTGTATCATTTTTTTACAATAATCTTTGCAACCTTATCATCTGTTTTAATATTTTTCATGTGACTTATATTATTATTAATGTTGTTGGTTTTGGTTTTTTTTTTTTAATTAATACATGAATCTTAGGTTTTTGGATGCCTATTCATTGGACAACCAAACAAGTGAAAAAAAGCTGGTACCCACTGAACATCAATCGAGTTTCTCACAATCATCTGTTTTCATTTCTACTTTCAGAAATGCAATTTCATCAATATAAAACCATCATTTCAGTTAAGTCATTACTGTATTAAAGTATCATTTCATTTGTTTTACAATTCACAGATTTTAAATTTGAATTGCATGTCACCGTACAATACTGGAGCTGCAGTTCACCATTTTTCAGATTTGTTGTTCACAGTTCACCATTTCAAGTTTCACTTGCCAATTTTGTTGTTTTTCTTAATGCAGGAGGATGCACACCACGAGGAAAATCTGTGGCTTTTAAATTAAATATTATTTGTTGGTAGAAGAATCACAGTTCACTCAGTCTGAATGGAAATCACAGTTCACAAATTTTGAATTATAGCCATTGCACTTGCATGACTTTTGCATATAAGTATTTATTCAAGTAATTTATTTGAAATATTTTTTTAATTGATTTTCTATGTATTAAGCTTTGATGTTCTTTCTTTTTCTTCTATTTAGCATGCATTCAAGAAAATGCTGTATGGCCTTTGCTTTTTCCATGCCCTTGTGCAGGAAAGACGTACATTTGGTCCCCTTGGATGGAATATTCCTTATGAATTCAATGAGACTGACCTGAGAATCAGTGTCCAGCAACTTGCTATGTTTCTTAATCAATATCAGGTTAGGATATTTTCAAATTTCAAATATTAACAACTTTTATACACACACACACACAAATATACACCACACATGCACACACACACACACACACATATATTATCATAATGAATAGAAATATACATAAACTTAACTAAGTCTGGAACAAAACAATATTTTAAGCATGAAATAATAATTGAATTTAATTCAATGGTTTGCAACAGCATTATTTAAACAAAGAGATCCATCATATCACAATCTTTCTCTCCTCATTCCCATTTCTTTGGCTGACTTCTCTGGTAGTTCTAAAAATAAATTGATCATAACCATGCATATACATGCATAGACACTGAATTACTTTTTCACAATGAGATACAAGTAATCTATAATAGGGATAAATTTTGGTCAGCTAATTTGAAAGCAGACACCATTTGGTAATGACCTGTATTTGTAATTTTCTTTTAATAATGAAAGCCTTCACTGAAATTTTTCAAAAATGGCAATCTTTTTTTATTGAAATAATCAATTGATTCAGTAGAGATATGATATTTTTGAATGCCAAAAAAATCATTGCATACCTAACAAGAACTAACGAATCATTGCATTGAGTGGGTGTAGAGTTTTGCAATACAGATTTTATGTAAAAAGTGATTTCTAAAAAATAAATTCAGTCTTGCATTAAGGTTTTTGTCTTTGTTTGTTTCAGATCAAAATTATGTTATTTGATGCAAAATTTTATCAGTTTGAGAAAGATTTGTGAATAATCTGCAATTATGCAAGTTTTCCTTTGAATTTCTATGTGATGATTTTTTCAGAAAAGATACTATGAAAATGGTTTCAGTAGAAGTGTCCACTTTTTTAAATGATGTGTAGGAGATATTTTTATCAACAAAATGTTTACCTTTAAGTGGTTGAGCCCATTGTTATGGACAGAGAAACAGAAAAGTCACACTGTTCATTATATAAGTAGATAATTACTATGAAGTTGAAAGAAATTAAGAAAATTTCTGAACCTTTCTTTTTCAAATTTAATACAAACTGATATGAGAAAGGAATCTTACAGAAATAAGTTGAGTCTTTTTTTATTATAATGTTTTGTTTGGTGATCTCCAATCTTCATAACATGATTGTTACACTGTTTCACAAATTACAAATATAAAATTTAGTAGGGATTACAAATTGAAATTCTATAATTTTGAAAACATAAATACAATAACCACTACAAAAAAGATTTTCTATACTTTAACAAATCAAAAGTAATATAAAGACTTGAAAGTAATTTTGCTTATTTTAGGAAGTGCAGTTTGATGCATTGCAATACCTGACAGGTGAATGCAATTATGGTGGCAGAGTTACTGATGAATGGGATCGTAGAACTCTGATGACTCTGCTGAGTAAGTTTTATTGTCTGGATATTATTGACCGGGAAGATTATTACTTTGGAGAGACAGATGCATACAAGGCACCAGAAGATGGCGAGGTAAATATATACATATGTACATATATAGATAGATATTAAATGCATACATTTTCTTTAGTAACTACAAAAGCTCTTACTGGTATTAAGAGGCAGTATATTTATATACATATCTTTGTAATACTAGATCTGATTTCACTCAGAAAGTGACTAAAATAGTTTTTGAATGATTGGATTTCATTTTTAAACAAAAAGCAAAGAATAATTCAAGCACGATTAGAAGCATTTAAATCAGAAGTTATGAATTTGACTTTCTCTCGTTTCTTAAAGTAAGGAAGCACCTACAGATGAGTTCAGGCTTATAAATTAATCTAAAACTTTCTGGATATAATATCAAGTGAGTGTTGAACATATTTTGGTGTAAGATTGTTTTTTTTTAATGAAAAAAGTGTGTACATGCAGAAACCAAAATATTCCCCCAAAAGTTCCCAAAATAGCAATAAAGTTAGTAAGGGTGGCTTTGGTTATGAATATCAATCTGTTTATTGCAAAATGATAATTCTCTTTGTATTTCAGCATGAGAGTTACATTGAGTATACAAAAAACTTACCTTTAAACCCTGCTCCAGAGATATTTGGGATGAACCCTAACGCTGATATTGCTAAAGACCAAAATGAGACCATGCTACTCTTTGAAAACATCTTACTAACTCAGGTATGTGAATACAAGTTTACTTTTTCATTATTTCTTTGTGGTGCAGTTGTTTTATTGACACTACACATTTAGATCGTCCAGTCAACCCATATCATCTTCTTTACATATTATATATGCAAAGTTTACATATTATACCTTTCATATGTATTATACATTTCTATCTTTGTCATTACAAACTGGAAATGTTAAAAAATGCAATGTGCAATGAAACTTTTAACTCATTATGTTGTGTGTCTATAAAGATTATGTACTTTTATTAAAACATTTGCAAATACCAAGATTTTACTATTTGTCATAAAATTCGAGGCAAAACTAAAATATTAAAAGAAAACTAAATATAAAACTTATAAAATACTAAAAAATATATTTTATCCTCTTTTCCTGAATTTTCATTAAAAAGTTAGACATTACCAAATTAATCTATATTACAATTTGCAATGTGTCATTCTGTCTGACACATGTCACTGTCTGTCTGTCACATAACAAAGTTGAAGTTTTCTTTCCTCATTTCTTTAAGAAACTAATGAACTTGGAAGTAAGACCAATGCCTTCATCTAATAATCTGAAAAAGTCAATTAAGTGTTGCAATTGCAATGTGCAATGAAACTTTTAATTCATCATGTTGTGTGTCTATAAAGATTATGTACTTTTATTAAAACATTTGCAAATACTAAGTGTAAAACAAACAACCAGATTTTACTATTTGTCATAAAATTTGAGGCAAAAGTAAAAAGAAAACTAAAACAAGAAAGCCATAACAATGGAGAGAAGTTTATAAAGAAAATATTATTTTTTGGTAGAAATTTATCGTTTCTTTTTAAAAATTTAAACATAAATTATTACATTCATTTTACAATCCATTATATTATTTTAAAAATTTTTCTAATTCCAAAACATGGCATTATATAATGTAAGCCCATGTTGGGAGGAGTCAATTGACACCTTTCTTTCTTTGCTATGCAGAACAGAAATAGTTCAATGCCTGTTAAAAGTTATAAATAAGATACATTTGCTTTGAATTGTTTTTTTGTATGCTCAAGTACAATATACTCTAATAATTTACACAAAAAAGAAGTTTTTATGATATATGAATCTTTTTTAAGAAAATAGTTTTAATTATTACAAGAAATCATCATTCTAGGAATAAATTGAAAAAATAAGCACGTCAGATGTTTTATTAATATTTTGAGACTATCTAGCATGAATCAAATTACTCAAATCCTTAACACAAATGAATGTGCAAATATTTTCAACAGTATTTTTTTTGGCAATTGAATTTCCAGTCCTTCAAAAAGTTCCCCCTTTTAGCTCTAATGATAAAATTACAATGCTTACAATAATTAGAGCCAGTCTGTTTGATGTTTATTGGCTACCATCAGCCAAACTTCAAAGAAATATAGTCAGAGTCTGGATGACCTAAAAAGCTAAGTTCAAAACAGCTGCCTATAGAAACATCATTTTCCCACTGGAACACATCACATGTCATCTTTTAGCACTATTCTAAAGGACCTGTACAACAAACATTCTGTGAATATTTTATTTGTAAAATTGGTGAAAATTCTATATAAATTATCATTATATTGATTACCTACAACTATGTCCTTCAGAGATACTTTCATGTGGAATGCCTATCATATAACAGGGTTGCCACTAAGATATATTCTGAATATACTCTTTTGCATATAAATATGAAGCTTGTTAATATTTAGATATATTCTCTTTACATTTTCTTTAGCTTGAAATTAAAATCAGTGATTTAAAGTTTTAACCAACTCCATTTCTGTACATTGATATGAAAATATACTAAAAAGAATAAAAGAAATCAATCTACATTTTTCTGTTGATAAACAAAAACTGATTTGATTTGTTTTCCTTGTAATTTCATTCTTCAATTCATCCCATCTCCATCAACAGAAACGGGTAAGATCATGATTAACTGTGAACTTCATAAAAAAGAATTGCATATGTTCTTCACTTATACTAACCAATAACCAAAAATTGATTTCTTCGTGTGTGCATTCTGGTACTGGTATCTTGGTCTGGCTCTATCATATTTGCTTTGCACAGAACTGTTCACTATATAGTGAACTTGCTTTCTTATATTGTTTTATTACTATTGTACTAGTGCAACTACTATGACTAATTGTATGTGTACTAATGTTAATATTAATACTTTACATCTGGTTACTACTATGGTTGTAACTATTTTGATAAATTTAATAATTGCAAAATCAAGTTCACTATAACTTCTGCCCAATCTAACCTGGAAAATATTTGAAAAAATGGCAAGATTTTGAACTGTATAGGCAAAGGAATTCTCTGATGCTAGTAACTGTGCCATTCAACCAGGAAAATAAATTCATGGGACAAAGATTTATCAAATTTACATGATAAACAAATTAATAGCATAAAAAATAGCATGAAATTAAGAAAATGAATTAATAACAAAAAACCCATGTCAAATTGTTTAAAACACAATTAAATTTAATTATTATAGTTACACATGTGATAACAGTGATTGTCTGTAAATAATTTCACCTCATAAATTAATAAGTTCGGCATTTCTATCTTTCATATGAACTATTGTAACTACTAATGCACTGATGTTGGTGTGTCTTTGTTTGCTTCTCTCTGGCTGGTGTTTTCTATCTACCCTTGTATTTGAGAACTACAGAAAGTTTACTATAAGTGTAGAGAATTGATATATTATAGGTAATTTCTAGAATCTTGATTGGAATTTATATGCATTTTTATATATTGTTCTATATTCATTTTAAGATTTCTTTTTTATTTAAATAAAAGAACTAGCCCAAATGTAACTATTTGTTTCAATCATTTTATTGCACCAAACCTATTGGATAGCAAAGTGAATTTTCTGAGAATGATAAAGATAATGTTATGAGGTAGTTTTCTAAGGGTATTTCATTTTGTTTTATGTCAGAAATTAAAATGGATTGAGAATATTAGGGATAAAAAGAGAATTATTTGGATATAAATGCAAGTTGCTTAATCCATGCAGATTGTAAGGTTGACTTTGCACCTGAAATAGAGCATAAAAATAATAAATAAGTTGACAACTGGTAAATAACTCAGCAAAAAAATATTAATATGAAACTATGATTTGAAATCTCTTGTCTACAATTTGTAAATTCTGAAATAAATTTTATTATTTCAATATCTTCTAAGTTCTTCCCAGCTTGAGTGTCTGTAACCAGTAAATACAATCTACTAAGGTAAATAAAGAATGAGTTTCTGTTTCCATGACATATTTATTTGAACTCATTGAGAATGGCAAAAGTCAGGCAAGATACAAAAGAGCTTTTTACAAGGGGAAATGTTAAATATATCTTATTTAGTCGTTTAGTTTCTTCAACTTTGAAATTTTGTCGTTGAATGAATAACTTTAAAAATATTTTATAATTAGTAAATAATTTAAATATCCTCTGTGTATTGTTGTATTTGGGACAATGATATTTGAATTCAAGCACAGATCATTGAGCAATGTTTTTATTAAATGTAAATGTTGTGCTGCTTTATGGGTGAGATTGGTAGATTGTCAGAAAATAAAATTAGTTTGATACTTTTAATCTTGGTTTTTGGTATTATTTAGCTCAGGAAATACATGATTCAACAACATTCAATCCATCATACATTGATGAACCAAAACATTATGACCACCTGCCTAATAAGGTGTTGGTCCTCAATGGTCTTTACCCAATCAGGCATGAACTCTACAAGACCTCTAAAGGTTTCCTCTTGTATTTTGTGCCAGGATGTTAACAGCAAGTCCATTAAATGCTGCAAGTTATGTGGTGGAGGTTCTGGCCCAACATATCCTAATTAAAGTGCTCAATGGGATTGGGACCTGGGGAGTTTGCTAGCCAGGGCAATACAATGAAGTCTTCTGCATGTTCCTGAAACCATTGCTGTACAACTCATGTGGTGTTGCAGTGTAGATTGTCCTGCTGAAAGATGCCACTGCCATCGTAGAAGACTTGCGATTAAGGAGTGTATCTGTATGATTTTGAGGTAGGCGGTACGCAACAACATACCTTCCACATGAATGATAGGACCCTGTGTTTCCCAGCAGAACATTGCCCAAACCACAGTGTATCACTTTCCCAGGATAGTGATGCACACGTACCCTGCCTTCACCTTAATTAAAGCTATCTGCAATTTGTGCCAGAGTATTTGGTGGCTCGTACTTGGCAAGTAAGCCTCCATTCATTTTTCGCATTGATAAGTCTTGGCAGCCCGATGCCTTGTCAGTGGTTGGTGATTTTTTCCTCCTCAGACCACTGCCGGTACTCACCACAACTAAACATGAGCACCTCACAAGCCAATGTTTTTAGTCTTTCTTCTTGCCCATAACTGTGGCATTCAACACGTCAAAATGAAGTACTCAAGAGTTATGACACAGTAGCTGTCATTCTTGCCACATGTTGCTGGTCATAATGTTTTGGCTCACCAGGTACATATCAATGTTAAAGATGTGATGAAACTGACAGATAACTTCAAAATTTTCTACTCTAATTACACTATGCAACTTTTTTTAAAAACTTTTTTTTTGTTCCTTGGTAAAAAGTGTTATTTCCTGATTGATTATGTCTAAAAAGTATACAAAATGTCTATTATTCTCTTCAAACTTTGCTTTTGTGTTCAGAACATTGATATTTTGTAATTTACCTATTTTGCCTCAGACAGCTTATGGAATGTACTTGAAGGCTGCAAACTCCTTATCTAGGGCTGTGACAAATTGTTTCATAAGGCCTAATATTATGTGCAGTGGTGGCATCAACACCTTCCAGGGGTCAACCAGTGACTTCCATGTGATGTTGTTCATCCCCATATAAAATTTTGGTATCGCACGTGTCGCTGTTGTCCCAAAGGCAAAGATAGCAGAGAAACTTGGTAAAACCGCCTTGGAGACACATCGAGAATGCCATCATTTTGAAGTCTCTGATTTATCATACTTCATGGCATCTAGCAATGTCTTGACACTGTTATATTCCAGGTGAAATGAGGTGCCAAGAATTTGTCTTGATCCATGATAGGCATGCCGAAATATGTCTTATAGGCCTCACACATCTTAGCAGATGCTGCCATGGAGTACTCTCTGAGGCAAAGGTCAAAGCTGGTGTCTTCATCGGACCACAGATAAAAAAGATTTTGTAGTGCAAGGAATTCCCCAAGAAGCTCACTAGGAAGGAGAAAGGAGCTTGGTACAGCTTTAGAGGTGATTGAGATTATGGTGAAGAACTACAGTAAAATGTTCTGCAGTCCATACCCTTGACTCTCATCTTAATAAATTCAAGGAGAACATTGGAGTGTATTCAGAGGAGCAAGCAAACACTTCCACCAGGATATACTGGACTTTGAACGCTGCTACCAAGTAACATATAACGAGAACACGATGGGAGATTATATTTTTGGATCTGGTTTGTGAAAGTGAATTACAGTACAATCATAAATTTGGAAAAATTACTCACTTCTAAATCTTTTGTGATTACTTTTGTTTAACATTAGTTTAAGTACATGTTAATTTAGATTCATATGTTGCTGTTTTTCGGAAAAAAATGTGTTTCTTTTTAAAAAGCTAAATAACAATATGCAAATTCACCCGTTGTAAATAGGTAAATTTCAAAATATCACTGTCCTGGTCACTAAAGCAAAGTTTGAAGGGAATAATAGCCTTTTTCTATACTTTTTACACATATGCAATTAGAATATAACACCCACTACCCAGGAACAAAAATTGTGTTGCATGGTGATGCAAGACTCATCCTAAAGTGTATACATGCATGCAAAAAGTTAGGTAAATTAGTTTGATTCTTGATGAAGCATTGTTTACATTTTAAGACAATACAAATTCCTACAAGGAGAAGTTAGATAGCAACATTAATTTCCATTATATTGTAGTATTTAGAATCTTGATTGGAATTTATATGCATTTTTTAAAAACTTTTGGTTTTACTCTTGTTGTTATTTTATTTAATTCTATAATTATTCATATGTATTTTTATTCACAGGCCAAAGCTTCCTCCAGTGGTGGGAAGTCAAGTGATGATATTGTAGATGAAGTAGCAGCAGACATTCTTTCAAAAATTCCATCTAATTTTGACACTGACGCAGCACTAAATAAGTATCCAACATTGTATAAACAGAGCATGAACACAGTCTTAGTACAAGAGATGGTGAGATTCAACAAACTTTTGTCGATAATCAGAGCAAGTCTCATCAATGTTCGAAAGGCTCTCAAGGTAACTGAGATTATTATGTCTTGTATTCAGTTTTAGTAGATTTTAAATTCTTCATATTTAAATAATATTAATCAGTATCAGAATTCTGAAAAAACTTTGCAGATAAAGTCAGTATCAACTTTGTCTTCTTCAGGTTTGATTTTGACCCTAGACCCTTCACAGATAGGCATATGCATTTATATAAATTTATATCTTTCTTAAAGAGAATTACTATACAAATTCAACTACTGCTGCAAAAACAGCAGCAGTACCACTAATAAAGCCTTTATCAGATGATGACTCTGGGGTCAGCTATGGTTTCAGGGTCGAAGCATCATTACCACTAACCCAGGGCACCCCAGCAGTACCTCATGATACCACCAAGCTTTGTTGGTTCTCTGTCACAGTGCGGGAGTGACAAATCTATGCAGATGCAGCCTCTGTCCAATCTTGGAACCTCTTAACTCTTGAGGTTCTAAAGAGCATGAGGCCGCATGTAAACAAACATGGCTGAAAATCTTAAAACACATGAGGCCACACAAGTCTTTTCTGCAATACTACCAATTTTCACAACAATCTGTCCACAAGTAAAGACACTATAAATGTTTGAATAAACAAACCATTTTTAGCCATTTTGTGCTCAATCATTACAGGGCTGGGCTGGGCTCTGGACATAGAAAATTTTCAACAAGATGTTAAGAGTTAATATATATAAAATATTCATGATACACAATTAAAATAATAGTTTGTCTGGTTTTATTTACTGATCTCTTTACTCATATGGCCATTATTTAGAAATTGGGTTTTATTTGCTTCTCTGTGCACGTGTATTATTGTGCCAATGCTACAGGTGTCTATTTTGATAACTCCAAGTATTGATTATGTCTGCACTTTTTCCTCATTTTGGCAACTCTGTGAATTGTGTTGAGAGAATGTTTGACCCTAGAAACTAGTCAAATCAAAGTTTTGGTTGATGTAATAAATTTGTACTGAACTAAGCTAAAGTACTTTTTTTTATCCAAAAGGGATTGGTGGTGATGTCCAGTGATTTAGAAGCTGTAGTTATAAGTATTATGAAAGGAAAGATTCCTGTCATGTGGATGAGCAAATCTTATCCATCCCTTAAACCTTTGGGAAGTTACATTACAGATTTTCTGGCTCGGCTTAAATTCTTGCAGGTAAGTAAAATGAAAAAACAAAATGTTATTATAATATTATTGTATGCATTATATTTTTGCATATTTCCAAAACTATTTTATTAAATAAGCTCTTAGTTGAAAAAAATCTTATTTAGAAATTTGTAAAAATCTTGCTCAAATTTTATAATTTTAATTGCTGGAGTGAAAATAAATCACTCCTTGTCTGAATTTTTCATTGAAAGTGGATACAAATCTTCTGATCTATTTTCAAGTTTTTAACAAGTATTTTATGCTTCCAATTTTCATCACATGGAAAGTCAAAAGGATATCTTTCTAGACAAAAGTTTACCTTCAAGAAAGTTAATAAGCTATAAATTTTTCTTTCCTCATTTCTTTAAGAAACTAATGAACTTGGAGGTATGACCAATGCCTTTATCTAATAATCTGAAAAAGACAATTCAGATACAAAGTGTCACAATCTCTAAGAAAGCCATAACAATGGAGATATCTTTGTCTATGAATTTCTTAGATGAAGCATTGTCAGTCATTATTCATTTTTGACTAGTCTTCCTTTCATCTTAATTTCTGTTGCTTAAATTAATAATAATGGAGTCATGTTCAATATCTTCTATTTTAATTGAGATATCAGATTAATATCTCAAATTTATTGTTACCAAACAATTTGTGAAAAATCTTTACTATGGAAAAATCTTCTTTTTTTTCATCTTAATGCATTACTTTGAAAATAATAAAAAGTAAATATTTGTATTCAATCTTTCTTTGACAAGGATTGGTATGATGATGGACCACCACCAGTCTTCTGGCTATCTGGCTTTTTCTTTACACAAGCCTTCTTGACAGGAGCTCAGCAAAACTTTGCTCGAAAATACACAATTCCAATTGATTTACTTGGATTTGATTATGAAGTCTTGGATGATAAAGAATATACTGATTCACCTGAAGATGGTGAGTGAGGCTTCATTTTTTAACTAATATTGATGAAAACGGCAGTGTATATGATTATTTTGTTTAGAGTTTTGGTATCTCAAATTAAGGTTGTTCTTTCCATATTCCCCTCCAAAATATAGCAGAAATAATTTCAGTCATTGTGAAAAGCAACATTTAAGTTTAGAACATCTTTATGTCTCATTATTTATATTTATTCATTTTTTAAAACTTTAGTTTCGAATGATATCTTTAAAATTGTTATACAGAACCTAAAAACATTTTTTTTTAATTTTCTAACCATTAAATCTGTCAATTGTTATTTATCTCACTTAAAGATTTGTGACTTTTACACATTTCTTCCTCCCAAGTGAATGGAGGAAATAATTTTTTAAAAAAGAAAACTAGGAAGAATATGTAAAATTATGAAAATCAGAGACAAAAGTGAATAAAGAAAAGTATGTGTGTGAACAAAGTTAGTGGATTTATTATTAATTTTTTGCTACTATTTACCTTTGTCCTAATTGTTGTTGCTTTTTATCGCAACTAAACTTAGGCTGGTTCCTCTTCATCAGTGAATAAAATAAATTAACAGTGCGGATCGGATATATTATTTAAAGATCATAATAATTTTGGAGCCTTCGTATGATTTTTTTGAGCGTACTTAACATTATTAGCATAAAGTTAGCTGGAAATGAAAAAAGACCCTAGCCACTTTCAGCCATAAAGGGAGATAACTTTTTTCAGTTTTAATTTTGGTGCCTGATTTGCAAGGATAACCATTATTTGTTTAAGTTTATTCCAATAAATTAATTGTTTAAATTCGTTCCAATAAATTATTTAAAATTTTGTTCGCTCCAATAATTTTAAAAATGTGTTCATTTCAATAAATTATTTGTTAATTATTGCTTAAATTACCAAGGGGGGTAATCTTCAGGTTTCTTATAACTTTTATTACCTCCCTTGACAGTAAAAACTTGTCGGGGATTTAAGACGCTTAAAGTTTATGTATACCACTCTTTCCTCCCACTTGGGGAATCTATGATACATACAATTTATATGTTCAACAATCTATTTTTTTCCCAACAGGAGTCTTTGTGCATGGCTTATTTGTTGATGGTGCACGTTGGGACAGAAATAAAAAAGTGCTCACAGAGTCCTATCCAAAGATATTATTTGACATGCTGCCAACTGTAAGTATTTCCTTTTATATTTAGTTAATTAAGTAACAGCTTAGTATCCAACTTTTACTTTTTTTTCACTGATAATCATTAAATCTTAACACATTGAATCAGTTTACCAGTACAATGCTCCAGCATCTAATTACTGTAGTACCGGTAAGCCAGTAAGAACATGAACATGGACCTCAACATTAGAATCCATAAAATAGCTTAAAACATAGTATTCAGTGTAGTACTCTTAGGAATAGGGTAAATCTAGTAGCTGCACCTTTTGTTTAAATATTTCTGCAAATAATTCAAAATGTTTTTGTCTGTACAAAGATGGAATTAGACACTGATCAACCAAGTTGTTCAAGAATGAAAAAAAAGGCAGGTAAGCTTCATGAGCACTTAAGAAGTGTTATCTAAAGTGCTCAAATCTGATGACTGTAGTGTCTCCTGGTGTCTCCCAGCTTGTGGGAGCCTCACTGAAAGGGAAAAGGATGAAGCAAAAGGAACAAAGGATAAAGGCGAATGTGATGTTTACTGATCACTGTCAGCTAGAGAACTGTCTTCTGTTCTCACTTCCGAACGGTCTCTTTATTTTCCCCCGGTCTGCCTTGCGCATGACCGGGGACTCACTGTCCGTTTTAACGGTTTGTGGCAGGGGACGCTTTATGGGTTGGGGACTCACTTCCGTTTTAGGGGTTTGTGGCAGGGGACGCTTTATGGGTTGGGGACTCACCTCCCTTGCCACAAACCCCTAAAACGGAAGTAACTCGTGGTATTTGCTCCCTTGCGCAGCCTGGCAGGACATCACAATGACAATGAAGACTATCCTGAGAGTGACCTCGAGTCAGTGCTCACAAACAGTGATGACAGCAGTGACAACGATGACAATCATGAGAGATCAAATGAACATGGAGCGTGTTGTTGGTAGTGCTGGCGATGCACAAACAGTTGTGAACAATTTAGATCTGCTGGAGACAGGCTGGTCCAAAACATTCACACCTAACAGTGTGAGATTTAATGATAGTAATTGTGGCCTTCAGAACAAACCAGAAAATTTGTCAGAATCGAGCACAGCAACAGATTTCCTCCAAACTGTTTTAGATGAAACATTCTGGCAGAATCTTTGTCCTGAAACAAACAAGCAAGCTGGGAAGGTCAGAGTGGCAAATACTGATAAATATTATGCACCAGTACCAGTTGAAGAAATGATGGCATTTATAGACTCATGCCTGCAAATGGAACTTGCTGTTGTCAAACCCAGATACGATGATCACTGACAAAACAATGAAAAACACTTTCTCACACACTAGGATTTAGGGAGGGGATGAGTTAAGACAGATTTTTGGCATTATTGACACCAGTAGAGACAGATCAGACTAAATCTACTAAGTCAAACCAATGCTCAATACACTACTTGCAAAATGTCTGCACTTTTACAAACCAAGGAGACATCTGAAACTGGATGAAGGCATGATACCAATTAAGAATCGCCTCTCCATCAAGCAGTATATCAAAGATAAGCCAGTAAAGTTTGGCATATAGTCTCATGCCATGTGAGGTGTATACTAGAAAGGAGAAAATGTCTACCCCTCATCTGGGTGCAGTTGGAAATGTTCTAAAGAGACACGTCACATCAGCAAATTTTTACATCAAAGGTCACATTCAGGTGATGGGCAGATTTTACAATTCTGTTTGACCACCTGTCCAGAGAACTCAACACCTGTTAAAAATAATAATATAATATTTATGTTATATTGTTAAATTATGTTACCTATATATTTATTTAGTTATATCTTATTTATTTATGAATTTATTTTTTATATATATTATTACATTATATATATTATCATATATTACTGTCATTTTACGAGGGATGTCCGAAAAGTAAGGTACAAACATTTACTAATCCAACATGTCTATAACTATAAAAATAAACATTGTGCATTACTAGCGCTACTGTCGAGATTGATTCACTTGTCCCATTGATGCACATGCGCATAAAAACCCTCCTTGAAGAACGTGGCGTCAAGTGACTGGAGCTACCTTTGTACTTCTGCAACAACAGCATCATCTGTGGAACAGTATAGGGGAGCCGATCGGGACTTTTTGGAGCACATGATCACAGCTGATGAGACATGGGTGCATCATGTTACCCCCGGAGACAATGGTTGATTCCATGACCTGGAAACATCCATCCATCACTGACCCCCCAAAAATTCAAATTCCAGCAGTCAGCGAAGAAATTGATGGCAACTGTGTTCTGGGATGCAAAAGGTGTGCTGCCCATGGACATGGGCAGATAGTTAATGCAGTCAGATACTGTAAAACACTGGACAGACTGAGGGAACTTTTCGTTGAAAGAGACCAGGACGTTTGTGTAAGGGGTGTCAGCCTGCTGCACAACAATGTCACCACATGGCCAACCTAACAAAAGAGTGGCTCCAGCGATATGGTTGGGATGTTTTACTGCATCCAGCGCATAGTCCTGACTTGGCTGCTTTAGATTATCATCTGTTTGGGCCTCTCAAATGACATTTATTTGCTTGACACCACCTTCTTTGAGGAGGGTATTTATGCGCTTGTG
>VCCN01001303.1:6358741-6369931 GCA_006491835.1 Architeuthis dux
TACTATGTGTCTCTATTCGCCCACCACTTCAAACTGTACCCTATATGCTTATATAACAAGAGAAAAACTGACCCCTATGCTCATTGGAAAATCTGCTTCGATAGTGCAAGTTTAAACTTTGTATGAGCCCATGTTTTGTCATATAATATATATATATATATTGCCCCCGGACATCTTAAACAAGTAACCTTGTCAATACTGTAATATCAGTCATTTCTCCTTTCTTATAATTCTAGCTTTCCTTGTCAAAAGTTTCTTTCGTCAGACCACTTTTTCTGGCTAAAATCAAAATTAGAATTTGATTGTTTACTGTTAAGAAGAATATGTAGATCTTTAATTGAACAAATAATATTGGCACAAACCTATGCAAATCTTATTGATTGAAGTACTGATCCTATACCTGACCCAGTGAAGTAGATGATCAATTGAACGCTAGTCACAAACCTTTTAACTTCTAACTTTGCCCCTGACATACACATTACTAGACTGTGCAAATATACACGTTTTTATTTGATAACTCTGTACTGTTTTGCTTGACCATTATCTTCAAGTGCTTGAGCAAAAATGGTAAGGAAGTCATACCAAAACCCCCAAATCCTATTTTGAGTGGTGTCAACAACTTTGTAGAGCTAAGAAAACATAGCATCAGTGATTATTTGGAAATATGAAAATGCAATAAACTTTCATCAGAAAACACCTGATTACTAATCTGGTGACTGTAAAAACCTTCTGAAATTAATGATTACTCTTATTATACACTGATGATCTATTCGGTCAAGGATTTGGTTCAAAATGTCCAGTTGATCAAATATGACAGATACCTGAAGAAGGCCAAGATGGTACAATGGCTGAAACGTTATAACTATAACAACCAAGATGAAGACACTAGTTTGAATAATAATAATACTGATAATTCCTTATCTCAAATATTCAGATATAAATTAATGATTATTCCTTTGAAAATGTAGACATATATATTTGAATTAAATACTCATTTTGTTTTTTCCAGATGTGGTTAAAACCTCAGAAAAAAGACGATATTAATCAGCAATGTACCTACACCTGTCCTGTCTATAAAACAAGTGAGCGCCGTGGAACCCTATCAACCACCGGTCACTCCACAAACTTTGTTATTGCAATGAACTTACCTTCTGATAAACCAGAAAAACATTGGGTCTGTCGAGGTGTTGCTATGCTGTGCCAATTGGATGATTAGCCTCAACTTTCTTAAATATTTGATCAAATAATGTTTTTTTTGCTATTTTTTATACAAACTTCACCATATTTATTCAGAATAAAATTTTGAATCAAGTGTCTTGAATGTTTATTCTAAATATCTGACCAACCATATAAAATTTTGAATCGAGTGTCTTGAATGTTTATTTTAAATATATAACTGTATGAAATTTGGCCCAGTAAGTAAACCAACATGAAACTAGCAGTAGCTACATCAAGAATCTATAGTCATTAAGATTTCAAAATGAACAAACAAACTAAAATGATCATAAAAGAATATCATAGTACCAATTAGTCACATCATCAAAATGAATTGCTTAAAAACAAGATTTAAGAATCAAAAGTAACAGCCTTTTCACAGTGCGACTGTAACAAAATACTTAAACTTACATACAATGCAGAAAAGAAATTTAATCTGCTCTTAGCATTATATATGTTCAAAACATGACCAACACTTAACAAAATACTTAAACTTAGGCTCATACATTGCTGAAAAGAAATTTAATCTTTTCATTGTTCAACTTAGGGGGAAAAAATGCACTAGACACAGGTTAACTCTGGCACGTGTAGCTCAAAAACTAACCACGTGGCTTGATGCAGTTTTTTTATACAAAAGGTCAAGGTTACTGCTACATAACATAGTAAGCTAAAATGTCTCATTGGTGTGGTTTTAAAAGTTTGGTTTCTTTATGGACAGACCTTGTGTATTATATATATATATATATATATGATAGGAAAAGACAATGTGGAGACTTATTACCAAACATGTTTCAGCCAAGAAGTCCGGCTGTTGTCAAAGGTGTATGGAGAAACGGTGAGTCCTGCTGCGTCCAAAGTTGTGTATTTGAATTCTGAGCAAGTAGACTTTATCGGCAGGGTAGAAAGTTCAAGAGTGCTGGGCAAGATTTTATCAGCGGTGGTAGAGGAAAGGGGTTAGCAGTGGACATCGGTTGACCTCTGGTGTGAGTGTTTGTGTCGTGGGGGGCTGTATGTGTGTGTGTTTGTTGGAATGATGGGTGGATTTTTACACTAAATATGTAGATTTGAATTAGGTTTATTTTCAATGTTAGCTGTAGTTTAGAATATTGTTTAAACATTTGAGTTTTTGACTGATGCTAATAAAAGGAAAAGGTATAGCCAAAATAAATAGATAAGTAAAACAGACATTAGAAATTATATGTTATTGGGATACTACTTAAGCATGGGATTGGTTTCTACATTCCCATTCTGTGGTAGCAGTGGTTTCGTTAATAGCCTGCTTGTGTGTGTGTTTGTTAGGATAGATGGGTGGATATTCTACATTTAATATGTTGATAGGAATTAGGTTTATTTTCAATGTTAGCTGTAGTTTAGAATATTGTTTAAACATTGAGTTTTTGACTGATGCTAATAAAAAGAAAACTGTAGCTCAAAGTAAATAGATAAATAAGTGAATGAGTAAAACAAAATAAAGTGGTATAGGGATACTACTTAGCATGGGGGATCGGTTCCTACCGTTTATTGCATGATTTGTGCGTGTGCTTGTGTGTTCTGGGGTGTGTGTGTTTGATGGGTGGATTTCCTACACTTGATATGTTGATTAGAATTTGGTTTATATTAAAAATAGTTGTCGTTTAGGATATTAAAATTCTTGCCCAGCACTCTTGAACTTTCCTTGCGTCTCACACAGCAGGCACCAAATCCCAAACACACACACACACACACAAAGGCACACCACAGGACTCACTGTTTTTACAGACACCTTTGACAACAGCCAGACTTCTCGGCTAAAACAGGTTAGGTAATAAATAATATTTTGCAAATTATTCTGAGTTTCCACATCCTTATCAATACAGATTATTGTCTTAAGAGCTGGTGATTGTAGAATTGTATGTGGTAGTGAGGAAACTAAACTTTTGGAATCGGTCAAATTGGATTCATTTTAGAATCCTAGCAATATTCTTGATAAACAAACAGATATTGGGAAGAAGATACCAACATAGCAAATGCCTGAAAGATGCTACAGGCTTGTATCAATAGAATAATCTACACTATTAATACGCTTGTCAAAATCTCCTTACGTTGAGCTGTGATTGGTCAATTTGTCAAAAACTAACCAATCATAAGAGAGATGATTTTGAAATGCAGAAATTTGAATAAAGCAGATGACAGTTTCTTTGTTACATTACAGAATTACAAAGTAGTAAAAAATCTGGGTTAAGATTCGGTTCAACACACCAGAGTAATTTTTTCTGAAAATGTATTACACATTTTCTTTTACTATAAATTAAATAAATGAAACTAGAAAGCACTCAGAGAGTGCATATACCTGTCAACGCTATTGTTAGAGGCGGTAATTGCGCATGGATCCACCCAAAAATTTAATAACTTCTTCCATGGACCATTGCCCACCCTTCCACAACATTACATTGAAATTCATTGAGAACTTTGGGAGATATTGTGTGGACAGCCATGAGCATTTACATGTATGTATGAAAAAAAAGAAATGGGAAAAATATCCCTCAATCAAAAAAAGATTCCTGGATCCACCCCAAAATTTAAGCAACTCTTCCTTTGGGAGATATCCTGTGAACACGAACGAATACATATACCTCTCCAACTTCATTGACAGAGGTAAATAAAATTGTAAAAATTAAAATATTTTATTTAAAATATTACGTAGTTTACTGAAGGGGTAGGAGGAGAAAGGGAAGATAGGTAGTTTAATAAAAGGGTAGGAAGGGAGAGGGCAGAAAAGAAAGGTACTTTACTGAGGGGATAGGAAGATTTTTGCATATGAAACTAATCCATGTTTGTATAACATTTAGATAAAATCATCGACGAGCAACAAAGATTGGAAAGGATAAGGGAGAAGATATCGGCATAGGGTTAGAGGAGAGCAGAAGAATGAATTAATGGATAATCTTAGTTGTTAACACCCGTGGAATTTCTATGGGTTTGGTGATAGATTGCTAAGTTTATTATTCGATCATGGCACAAGTGTTGGTTATGTCAGGTTATAAATATCCATCCTGTTATCTTTTGCTTAGTGTTAGCATCTGGATAGAGAGAACAAAGTTTTGAAGCATTAAATGTGCATTTTATTAAAATATCGTATTTTAGGAATGAACAGAAAATGTACATTTCCAGTCAGCCTTCTTGTCTTACCAATTTAATTCATTAACTTCTATACTAACAAAAGTTTAATAAAACTAACAACTGTAAAGATTACTTATTCTATCTAATAATACCAAATTTGTACATACAAACTAGAGGTATGGTAATTTTCTTTCAGGTTCAAATTAGGCGTGTCATGTATTTATACAGAATAAGTTTTTTTTAATGTGGCAGTGAATTTTGATAGCAGATTCTCAGTTATGGGTAAATTAATTGACAGATGCTGACATTTACATCTTTATCTTTGTAAAGGTAGTCTACTAATGAACCACATTACCTGCATTTACCAGGATCCTTATATATTGATTATAAATTAGAATCATTAATCAAATTTCAATCTCAAAATTCAATCAAACTATCCATTGTGTGATGACTTTTTTTAATGAATTTGTACATATTATCAAACTTATTTTTTAGGACAAATTATTCTACTGATATGGAATTTATATAAAGCAGTTGTAGTGTCTATATATAAAACACTCTTTTGCAAGATGTTATCATTGAAAGAATCATTATATATATATATATATATGTGTCTGCAGATATGATCATATACATCTTGTAAAAGAAGAAAGTAATATATTTTTGTAACAATTAACATCACGATTTTAAAGAACAAAAAGATATTTTTGAATTGTGGTATAACTTAGGAGATTTGAATAGTTTATTACAACCATGTGAATATGTAAGAACCAAAAATATTTGGAACAGCAAAAGAGAAATTAGTAGTCTAAATAAATAAATTAGAAATGGCAATCACACTTATGACTGGGAATTATTCAATGGAAACATTTTAGCCATTGCTTGTTTCATTTCATTGTCACAATCTTTGATTTTCTTCTCTGTCTCCTTCATGAGCTTCTGCAAAGCACGATTATCTGGCTCAATCTTAAGGGCAGCACTCACATCTTCCAATGCTTGGTCAAAGTCTTTAAGGTTAAGAAGTGCTTGTGCCCTCCGATAGAGTGCCTTCAGATTATTTGGCTCAATTGACAGTGCTGACGTACAGTTTGCAACAACAAACTCATGATGGTTGTACTTAGCCTGGCAGGCTGACATATTAGCATACACAACTGCCTTAAGGTTTAAATACTCTGTGAGAAGGTTTTCTGGAATCTCATCCTCAGGGTACATACAGATGAGGTACTTCAGTGCCTTAGAGTAGCGTCGGAATGAAAACTCAATATTGCCCTGGTTGAACAGCTCTGTCCCTTTCTTGCGGTGATGTTGTGCAATGCTAAGTTTCTCTCCCAGGCTCATCTTCCAAGTATGTGGAGGTGATACAAATTTATGTAGTTGCATATTACATTTGTACTTGTGTATCTCATTGTCTTTCAAAGGTGATGAACTTGGCAGCTCAAGTGTTATTTCACAAAGCTCATCCTGCTTCATGGATTCAAGGCACTCATCAATATAATCCGAAGCAAGTGTGTCACCTTCACCAACCTGGATCTCAATGTTCTCTCCAAGACCATAACCAAGAATATTGTGGTGGAGTGGAGGACCTTCAATCTGCAGTAGGGTAACAGTACAAACACTCCTGTCCACTGGATTGATGTGACCAGTGCCAGATTTTAGAATCTCTTTGCTGAGTGGGCGGTTGGGAGACTTCCACAATTTGCATTCGTCACCCATTCTGAATTTTGAAACTGAAAAGCAAAAGAAATGAACATTTTTATCAATAATTGTATTAAAAAAGATTATGTTATGCAAAAGAAATAAATGTTTTTAAAAAGGATAAAGTATATCTGTTGGTGTTCAATCAATAAGTTTTATCTATTTGAGAAATGTTTAACATTTTAAACTTGTTCTATATTATTTTTATTGAAGAAAAATACTAGACATTGATCAAAAGCTAAGAAAGAAAATTCCTCAAAACATATTTTAGACTAATTCATTTGTTGGCAGTTATTTGTTAATTTCTGTTAACAGTGAGCTAAACACTTGATTTAAGTAAAAACAAATACTGTTAATTCAAATATGAAAACAAATAAACCTACAGTTAAAAACATTGATAATCTCCAAGATTTTAAAATGAACGATTATCACCCTTTGAAACAAAACATCTTGTAATATCTTTGCATAAATTTAATTTTTAAATTGTTTTTATTTTTGTGCTGTTTTTAACATTGAGTGGGCGAGTGTGTTAAACATTTGTATGGAAATACAGTTTGTTTATTTATTTTATTTGTCCTGTTTTTAACATCAAGTAGGTGATGTTAAAACCGGAGTACAAATAAAATGAATATAAAATCAACTCTATTCCATACATACAGTGGTTCTTTCCACATTTGCATCTCTTAGAAGATCCTAGGTGTGAAGCAACAGCATATGTGCAGCAGAGAGAGGAATGCATGCCATTACTTAGTTACATACAATGAAAGCCTTGTTTATCTTGTTTATTTTCATCTCGCTTCATGAGAAGCTTTTTGGTTTTTCCAAGATGTGGATAGTTTGCAAGTTACTTGCAGGTTTCAAAAATTGATAGGCGAGAAAGATTCACTCAATCCCACTTTCTTACAATCCCACTTTCTTACATGAACTGTTACTACCGTAGACTAGCCTAGTCCTTTTCTTTCTGTCAGCTTCGTTCTTTCCCTCTCTGTTGCACAGCTATCAGTTCTTTCTTTTTCTCTCCTGCTAATGGTCACCCCTTAGCTTTACTCTCTCCTCCCTCTCTGCTATATATCTGACCGGTTGTGTGTATCTCCTGCCTTCCAGGTAGGGTGAAAAGCCTGCTATTTATGAGGACTTGTCTCTATGGAACTGTCAATCCAAATTAAGCGACATATACCAACTCGGCTTCCACCCACTCCAGAAAAGTTTCCCAGAAAATTATTATCACCAATCCACTTAACATTCCAAGAGGCCAGTGTTTTAGCCAACTAATAGACTTCAGCTACCCATTTCACCAAGCCAGGCAAAACATTTTTCCAGCAGATCTAATTTCACCCTGGGGCACACACCCACAAAATCAAAGTTACCAGATAGATCAAGTGCCAACACCTCACATGCATGCAGAAAACCACTTCCATTGCACTAAGCTGTCAGCACATATTGTTACATTTACTTCTTTTCTTTTAGATGCGTCCAATGCATCTCTATAATGCACTTTCCAGTTGGTCAGTTGGACCCTAATCTGTTAAATATCAATTTTCTCGGCCATATCATGTTGGTTGATATGAAACTTGGTCCAGAACTTTGGGTGAACCATCCTAATGTCAGGTTTATTTAAGTATAGATAAAATATACAAATATATATTTGAGCTACCATGATTTTGAAGTCATGAAGCATTGACCCCCACCCCACACATTTTTAAACAAACTTTTTTCAGAGTGTGTGAACACAAACCCCAAAGAAATAGACAAATAAATTCTTTGAAAAATTAAACCTACAGTACAAATAGATTTTACTACTTTATAATATAGATAGTAGATTTGGGGGTAAGCATGAATCCTGCTGGACACAAACTAAGAGATACATTTAGCATAGATTTTTATTGTAAATAGAACCAACAAAAACTTGTTTTGGGGAGGAATTTTCAAAAACTAATGAATTTACATTTACGGCTGAGTGAATAGCTGTCAAAAATCTTCAGAGCATGGAGAATCCAAAAATCAATGTAGACACCTGAATGGCCACCATTTTGGGTTTTCAAAATGGCTGCTGTAAAATACATAATTTGTGCTACCTCGACTTCTATAAACAGGATTTACTAGGTCTATATAATTCAGAAATATGCTTTTACAGAGCATCATCACTGTCCTGAGTGTCATTTTCAGCATTACAGTCTGCGTCTTTTGTGTAGTCACTTCCACACAAACAAAGTTCTATGCAAGTCAAGTTGTGTCTCCTGCATAAACACCTCTGGGTTGTGCAATGGACTTTACACTGACACCTGACCAACTCTACAATGGCCCATGGGGCAGGTGGTATCTTTGTAGTGGTAGGTATTATCTCACCATGTTCATTCTGATAATAGCCATGTTTGAGTGGGTTGAACAGATGTTGCCATGCACCACAACGTACTCTGTATGCGCAGAAGGCAACTTGCTGCTTTCTGCCAGATGTTTGAAAAACAGATGCCACCTTAGGTCAGGAATGTTATATTGATGCCCTTTGGGCAGTACATCAAGCATACAAAGTTGGTCAATCCATCCTTCACATTCTGTGTTAGGTCGCCTTCCTCTATCAGTTTCATCAGTGCTGAGATGATGCTCCTGTCAAATTTCATGTAGTGTTGAAACCACTTGGTTTTGCCTACTCCAGAGAATCTTCCAACATTGTCCACTCGTGAATGCGTGAAATCCTGGTAACGCTGTTGTCTTGTCTCGTCCCAGTGCAATCCAGATTGGCCCAATCTCCAAAGTACCTGATACCATACATACCGCAGTGTGTTTGCAGAGCTTGTCGTAGTGTGCAACACCCAGAACCAAGACATCCGTATTTTAGCTGAAGAAGACCATCCGTGCTGTGATGCAGCTGCTGCTAAGCCTCCTCATGGTTGTTATCTTCAAACTGCTTCCTGGACTTCATTCACTGGCTTTGAGCAGATGGATTTGAGGTTTGGTTTTTCTGTGAGAACTTGACTAGGAAACGTTCATATAGAGCCATGTACATATGGATGCGTGCACAAAGAGTTGTTGTGTTGTGGCGGAGCCATATACATCAGCTATCCCAGAATTTTCAACGGATGTACCTAGTGCCCTCAGTGTAGCCATCACAGTGTGTAGCTCACCAAGCCTGGGAAAAACAGTTCTTTTCAGATCATCCCTTGAATCAAGGAACTGCATCGCCTTCTCGTATAAGGCCATGTCGATGGTAGACACTGTTTGATGTTCTTCACCAACGATCAAACTCTTTAACTGGGACTCACAGTTATAATCCCAGTCAGCATTGGGTCATGCGAGTGACTTGAATCCAGCCCAACCAGGCCTACTGTTCTGTTCTCCATTATCCTTTTCGCTAGACAGGGCAGACGCTATGATCCAGCTGAGGGTGGTCAGTTCATAAGGCTTTGTAACCCCTGTGGTGTTGGGCTTGAATTCTTGTGCTCTCCCGACCAGTCCAGGTGTTTGTTTAATTTTTAATTTTAGCTTGCTCAGTACATGATATAGGGCAAATGATAGATTCTTTGCCTCACTAATTTCCAAACTGGTGCGATGACTTCCCCTGGAGCACTGGCCTTCTGATACACTGCAGTGATTGTTCCATGTGTGGTGTCTTTCCCATCAACTGTGTCCTCAGTGAAGTCAGTATTGTCAACCGCAACCACTGACCACCGGTCAAATTAGATTATTACCTAGGAACAATTATAGGATTATGATGAGTTTAACGATGCCAACAAAAAAATGTTTTTTGACCCAGAAAATATAGGATTAGCCTATTTAATTATGTCTAGGTTTACTAGAAGCTGAGGTAGCGCGAATTATGTATTTTACGGTGTCTATGCAAGTGCCAACATTATTTTTTTTTAATTCCCCAGGTTCTGAAGAATCCAGAAATGTATAGTTTCGCCACTCTACAAAAACTTTGAATGAAGATACATAGTGAATCTGACTAATAGTGCAAAATATGTATTTTATGGCGGCCATTTTGAAAATCCAAAATAGCGGCCATGCAGATGTCTGTGCAAATGCCTACATTGATTTTCAGATTCTCCATGCTCTGAAGATTCCAAAAATGTATAGTTTTGCTCATCTACAAAAGTTTTGAACAAAACCCTATTTTTTAACACAGTGAACTTGATTATACTAGCAAGTACATAGATCGCAACAAATATAACTTCTAGTTTGTCCTAGAAAGGTGGTTTGGTGTCATTTGAAAATTCTGCAGATAATTTATTCAGGTCAAATTTTGAAATATCAATTAGCTTTCTCATAGCAGGAATGGGAATATTCCCCATAAGTGATTTTTGTACTTATAATGGCCCATAATTTCATAATGATGCATTTAGTACTGAAAAATTTGATGTAATGTAAATAGATTGTACAACTACCATGCGTGTATATGAGCAAGAAATGATATTTATTTCAATTATCAAATTTTATTTTATTATCCTTTCAAAGCAATAAATGAAAGAATTCCGGAATCCAAAATGGCCACCATTTTGTGGCAATAACTCGAAAACCTGCCACATGATTTTTTGGATGAAGATCACATAGAACACCTCTATATATTCCCAAAGTTTCAGTTTGTCAATCTAAATTCTGAGGTTTGAGCAAAAAATTAGTTAATTGTACTGTACTAATAGTGTTTTATTTAGTAAAGTAAAGTAGCGCCTTTATGCGGTCTACAGCATCAGCTGCCTTTGTCTTCACATATCAAAAGTATCTGTCTCGGACAGTTCTTCAAAGTTTGGGATATGTGAAAGACTCAGAGACGCTATTTTACCCATAGGTAGGAAAAGGAGAAGGATTCATGCCTTTCTCAGGGGCCTTAGTGCCAGTCTCAGTTTGAACTCGATTCGCTGAGTCCATTTTCCGAGCTGCAATTGTAGTATGATAGATTTTTAGGTAAGCATGAACGCTACTGGACACAAACTAAGGGATCAATTTAGATGCAAAACATTTCTTGAGAGGAATTTTTAAAAACTAATGAATTTACATTTATGGGCTGAGTGAATAGATGTCAAAATTTTTTTTTAAATAAATGATTTTGACACCTATGAATTGGTGCCCAAAAAGAAATTTGAAAAAAACATGTGTCTAGATTCAAATAAACTGAAAAAACCTTCCCGGGATGATACTGATTCTAATATATATATAGTAAATAAGTAAAGCCAATAGATATACAGA
>VCCN01001303.1:6387663-6401012 GCA_006491835.1 Architeuthis dux
AAGAATATATATTTTGTTTTTTTCAAAATGTGTATAACAAAGAATGACAGGTTTTCTATTAAATCAATAGACCAAAAATATGAGTTCTAAGGGAGGTAATGTGTTGGCAAAAATGAAAATATACTATTCTGCACAGATAGAATTTATTCAAAGCAATCATCTGCACATGTGTAGTATATTTTTTATTTTTACCAACACATTCCTTCTCTTATAACTCATTGTGGTCATTCTTTGTTAATCTTCTTTTGAATAGAAGTGGTATATACAGTTTTCTTGCTTTTAATTAGCACTCAGTGTAAGATGAACTTATCTCATGTAGTTAGTTTTCTTTCATTACAAAATTTGACTTGTATAGATTTTCCAGTTGTGTGTGTGTGTGTGTTTTTCAAATACACAGATACACACAGTAGATTCTAGTTAATTGGGTCACTGGATAATCAGAGCATTCATTTATTTGAACCATATCTTGAAAAATCCATAGCAAATCAAGTATATTTATAATGATTTCCTTTGTTTATTTGGGCCATTATGAACAAATCAATGTTCAAATTCACCACTGCTATAGAATTTTAAATGCTCAATTAAAAAAGAAAAGTCTAAATTCAAAATTTACTTTCATGTTTAAGTGTACAGATGAACTGAAATTGCAAACATTATGCCATGTATAGTGCTCATTATCATAATATAATCTGTTATTATTTTTTATAAGGATACGATACAGAGAAGAATTTATGTTATAAAATCAGTTAATGTCATGTTAGAATAGATAAAACAATCATATGATCATTCCAAATGCGAGGGTTTGCAGTCTCAGAAAATAACAATTTTTAAAAAAAATACTTTTTCTTTTTATGATAATTAGCTAAATCAAAGTTAAAGTTTGCATACTGTAGTAGTATTATAAAAAGTTTGGATAATTTAAATTAATTATAAGTATATTTTGTCTGAATTTTTTAGATAACAATTTGTAACTATTATATACTGGTTCATGTTTTTCTTCCAGCTTTTGATCTGAGGGGACATGACTTCCCCATACATACATATCACATCCTGTGTCTCTCCTTGTGAGTTCTTAGAAATGTTTTATCCACATTGGTTCCCTGGAAGGTCACGAGTTCAACCTGTAGGTTAGGTGGTGCCAAGGTGTACACAGGCTCTGTGGAGGGACACATAGGCAGTGTGGGTGAAAGAGTTCTAAGAACTCGCAAAGGAGAGGCACAGAAGGGGGAAAATGCATGCCTTCTCAGATCATATAAGAGTTTCAACATTCCAAATATATGTTTCCAATATTTATTACATATTTGCACATCAATAAGTCTAGACTTTAGAAAGAACTGCATTTATTTATTTCAGGAGCTATTCAATCAAATCCTTCTGGTAAGGAATGTCCAGATACTGACTCTGGTCTTAGCAGCACTGCATCTCCAAACAGCCAATCAAGTGAAGACATCGCTGTGAGTAACAAGTTTGTAATTATAAAGTATGATTGGCTTTGTTGAAAGTAGATCATCTTCTTAAATTAATATGAATTATAACTGTATTATTTACAATATTATAAAATTATTTATTATCTGTGCATTGGAAATATAGAGCCTAAATAACCCAAACATATTTATTTATAGCTGAACCTATGTTGAATATATGTTCAGCTAAAGATATGTTGTATACATCGCTGCAATCTATGCAATGGAAAAATGAAGGTATTCTAAGATTAGATTGGCTATTTGACACTTTGTTGATGAATAAGGAATATATTGTCATAAGGTTCACACTTATTCTCTAATTGTTCATTTATAATGCTTTTCTTTTTTGAATAAATATAGAATGAAATAATTATTTTCTTCTAAAAATTTGGGTAAAATGATAGTCTATTAGATAAATTGCTATACCAGTACATTTTTTACAGGTGAAATTTTCCTTTAAATACTTATACATCAGAATTTACTAGTAAAATATTAGCTGTTGGTATTGTTTGTAACCAGTTTATTTATTATAGATGAATATTTGGTTATTGATTCACTAAGCAGGTCATTGAAATGGGTGGTAGATTTCTGAACTTTCAGATTAGTGCTTTAACAGTGAGGCATAACCTTGCAATGTGCTATGGTTTCAAAGTTGATTTGATGCATCTTGTTATCTTCATTGATATTTTTATTTTGAATGACAAAGATTTATTGCATTGTTGGTATATCAAATAATTCCTTGGCTTATGTTTCTATTTTTTTGGCAGCTTAAAGATGGCTATGGTTCAAAAGAAGAGATACTTTCCCTATTAATGCGCAAGACAGAACAGTGTAAAAAATTGGAAATGAAAATTAGTGGTAATTCATTTTTATCAGTTTCTTCCTTTAATAAATCAATAATTGTCAACATGTATGGATTGAAAAAAGTATTCTTTAATAATTACATTAAAAGAAAAGTCATGATCCTGAATACTTTTTGAATGCCTTTTGTTTTGTAATTACTATAAGTGGTAAAAACGTAATGTCTCATGTTTCTAATTGATCCTAAAACTTATAGTTCTTCAGGTTTATAAGAATTACTTATTCTTTAAGCTAAATTATTTTTGTGAATTTAGTTGATCTAAATTTATAGTTTTAAGACTTATGAAGTGAATAAACCATTTTCAAATTTAATGCTTAATTGTTCAAATTTAAGCTCCAGAAATGATGCTCAAGAATCTTTTTCTTTTTTTTCGATAATGCTATTATAATTTTCATTTTCCTATAGCTATAAAGTTTTGATATTGACCACATTTTGGCTCATTAATAACCAAACTTTTTGAAAAACAGTTTTTATTTGAAAAATCACAATGAAATAATTGAGATTTTGTTTTAAATTCATAAACTTCAGAAAAATTGCAACTTTACCTGGAACATATGTGTACAGGTGTTCCCTGGTAGAATGCGGGTGACAAAATTTACATCAATGACGTGATCCGTTGAACTCTTAGCCCCTGTGCCTTTAGATATCCTGTATTTATGGGGAAGGATGAAAAAATAATATTAAAAAAAGTTTTGTTCATTGACTACTGAAATGTTTTTGTCTATTTCATTTTTACAGTTGGTTTGCTGGCATACATCAAATATATTCCTTATAAATTTTGCTCCATATATTTTACCATAAGGAGGTCGACTAGCCCATCCTCTCTCAAAATCTTCTGTAGTGTAGCCTGTTTCATCGATTGTAGATTCATCAACTTCTTTCGCCACATCTTCAAACATTGTTATGTCCACAAAAGTGACAGTTCCATCATCAATTGATGCTTTTGCATGTCACAATGCAACTGACAGGATATATTTCTTTAGCTGAAGACCTCTAAAAATGTGCTGGTCTTAGCTTTTTCATGAATGAAATTTAAGATGACTCACCCAGCACTTTGTCTCATCCTCCTCAGAGCTGTCTGTTGTAGCTGCAACAGGATTCAGCGCGTATCATATTTCATCAATGGTTGTAGCTGACACATATCACCTACCTGTCCTTATTTCTCTTAGGTGCATCTCACCATTCAGAAACAAGCATCTGGTAATGGGTCCTCTCTGTTCAATATTTGATCTATTACTCTGATAGTCGATAATGCAATCCTGGTCTCCTCACTCATTTTCAAACTCTTCTTCTGTTTCTGCATCACCTGATTCTTCATTTGAATCTCTGTCAAAAATACTTTGAACTTCTTCAGATATTGTAGGTTGATGAATATCCGAGACATCAATCGAATATGAGCTCATACTAGAATACTCATTAGTTTGGAGCATTGTCCCCTCAAAAACAATATCATTACAACATTTGAAAGAGCGAAAGCTTCTGTATATTCATTCATTAACTTCTTTACTGCTGATCTGTACAAACAAAAACACAACTGTATTAGCCAGCTCTCCAACACCTGGACCAGTTCCAGAGTAGACACAACATTGCTACCCATGTTCAAATAATTGATCACATGACACATCGCCACTGCAAAATGTTCATTGATACATCCTTTCCCATCTTGAGACTCTGTGTGATAGTCATGTTGCTAGGCAAGCATGTTGCTAAAACAAATAATCTGTTCTGATATAATTTAGCATTGTCAGATTGAATGTACAATTCCTTCACATGAGGGAAATCTTCAATTTCATCATCAGACCTTTTAAGATAGAGAATACAGTGACGCAGCCTTGTTGAAAATCACCAGCTGAGATATTGTCATAATATACCAGCTGGAACAGTAGTCGAGTCTAGATCATTGCTCTTTGCTAGCTGAGACCTTTCTTTCTGTAGTGTTCTACAGTTTTCTTTCAGAAGTACATTGGGTCATATTTCATTTTGTAATCAATGACCATCAAGGCCACGCTCAGTTGCAAATTGCTGTAAATCTTCTTTATTCTATTTCTTTGACCCATAAACGACTTCACTTTGTGTCGAGAGTCCGTGATCAAAGCTTGGTGAATCAATGCAACTTTATTGAAGATACGATGCAATATCCTAAATGGTAATTGCCATTTATCACAGTTGAAAAGCGGGCTTAGTGATGATAATCTGAGAGAATATTGTATGTCATGGGAATAGTTGCTATCATGTCTCATGTGCACATCGTAATTGTACTTCAGAAAATGCTCCAGATGTGTCACTAACGTCAAACAATGTTTTCTTTCCGATTCACTTTCAATTAATTAAACTTATAGCTTTAATTTAACTATCTTTATATACAATTTCATTTTTCCTATTTAAGATATATAGTTTGATAAAGTGCTGTACTATTTGAACTAATATAAGTAATATTACTGTTAATCTTAACATATTTATGCGTCTATTTGCAGCTTGGGTCTTCAAAGTACTCATTACATTTAATTATTTGTAAAATCCATTACTTGAAATGAAATCAAGACCACGATTCCCTTAAAAAATAATAAGATTTTGTTAAATTATCATTATAACTTATACACATTTCTTTAATTTTCACTTTACAACTTCAATTGAATATTGTATTTAAAGGTGAAATGTGTTTTCTTTCCAGAAATCCAGTGGCTTTTTTCTTTTTTTTAACTTAAAACAAAATTGTTTGCAGATTTGTATTTACCTTGGATTTTTGCTTTGTTATTTTATTGGCTTTCTACTGACTGCTACCCAACATGCTTTGCTACAGTTTGATGTATTTTCTTTTACACATGAATCACAATGTTTTTGGTCTGGTCTACACATAAATCACTTTGCAACTAAATACCTGCATACTTCTACCTTTTAACTCGTTTCATTAGAAAATGATGTGATTTCTTCACTTGTAACCTTTTTGGAGCTTTTGTATTTGCTGCTTATGGAAAAATGTGATAAATTTAGATTTAACATTAATTAACGTACCAGATGCAATAAAATTTGCAAAAATTGTAACTGCAGAGAAACCTTGATTATCCGAACGAGATAGGCGGGGAGTATTTTGTCTGGATAATTGATTGTTCGGATAACTGATCTGATCATACAAAAGGAAGCCACAATTACAGGACCATGAAATCTTGTGTTGGATAATCTCAAATTCGGATTATTGATGTTTGGGTAACCAACGTTTCTCTGTATTATTGTTGTATTCGAGGTATGTATAGAAAGCCTATGACAGAATCATTTAGATTTAAACAGAAATGCGTTTATTGACAAACTGTTGACTGAAAATATATTTTTGATGAAGAAAGATTTTAAAACCTGTACACACCAAATGGGTTGATGAGTGATTACCAAAGATTAAGCTGCTCTTATAAACATATTCTTCCTAATTCCTGTGCACAAAGCAATAATCAGATAAGGACACAACAATTGTAGTATGGGAATACATCAATTTCAATAATTCTCTGTTGGATTATGTAATACTAATGAGGTTTATACTAGAGCTTGTAAGTTATAAGATCAGGTACATTTTTTTTATTTTATCAAAATTGATTCAATTTGGAACTACTTTTGTATTTCAAGTATGCAATACGCCCATGCAGAAAAATATCTTTTTTTTTTTTGTTGTCTTTTTAAAAATTTAATGACAGAAAATAACACTCAGGAGATGTTCATAGTTAAAATTGGCAAACCACATTTTTTTTTAACAGCTTTACTATACTGAGCTAATGAAAAGGGACTAAAACAAATAATAAAATTCAAAAAGCAACTTTGTTTATAGGCTCTTTACAAAGAGAATAGATTAGAAAAAATGTTACATATTACTGGATTTGGTACTTCTTGAAACATGGAGTGGTGCACATACTTTCTTTGCACTGGTATCGGTTTTCTTTCCTGATTTTTTTCCCATGCCGATCACGCTTCTGAACACACTTTCTTGTTGGGGCTATTTTCTTCTCCGAAGAAAGAACTTCCATGGGAAAATGTCCTGGAGTATATAACGGGCAAGATGATGGAAAGAAGAGGGTCCAGTGTTATTTCACTAACAATAAATTTCAATGAATGAAAAAAACTAGTCTTTCATTGGTAACAAACTCCAATAAACAAAACGATGAATGACCTACCCTAAAAGTTCCCACAGGTGCACTAAATTACAATGTACAGGGTGTCCCTAAAGTCTGGACACATAGGAAAAATGCATATTTTCAATAAAAAATTTGAACAACATTTTATTTAATTGAAATATTAATAAATAACATCTTCAATGTGTTTTCCACCATTTGTGATGCAATCTTCAATGCGCTTGCGAGATTCACATGAACCCGATGCATTAACTCCATATTTCCATCAATTTGAGCACATTCATTTATGATGCGTTCCCTCAGGTGTCTCGTATCTTTAATTTTCATTGAGTACACCTTCTCCTTTAGCATACCCCAGAAAAAGAAGTCAAGGGGGCTAAGGTCTGGTGAACGAGGAAACCATTCCGCAAAAAATATAGTTAGTTATAAATAGTGATATTTCCTATGTGTCCAGACTTTAGAGACACCCTGTAGTTGTTGACTGTATAAGAAAAGAAAGGAAAACCCCTGCCAAACACACATGGACAAATAATTTTGTTTATTGCTCAAAATATAGGTACTCATATCAAGGCTTTACTGAATGAAAATTGGATATATGCAGTGACGATATCAGTAAAGAGTGCTCAATACCTGTCTAAAAAAGAAATAATCCTTAAGGTGGGCAGAGCGATATCTTATGAAAGAAAGAACACGGATGAGACCGGCCAGTGACAACTTGTTTCACGTTTATTACAATTTTTCAAGCTTTTTGAAAAATAGTAATAAACGTGTCACAACAGATTATTTATTAAGATTCATGTAGATAGATAGTTTAAGAAAAGTGTAGTTTTCTTTTCCTTTGTGTGGGTAGTCTATAAATGGGGTATGGTCAGTAAGGAGAAGTAATGGTATATCTAATTTTTAGTTTCTCACCTAAAGATCATCTTATTGGTGTTATATTCTCAATCTATCTGATTAAATTTTCCTGTTGCTATCTACCAAGTCAATTAGCATCTGAACAGTTGACCATTCTTATATCCTATTTTTTTGTGTTCGCCCTCAACTCTGATTACACTGGAATGACCTGTCCACATTCCACTTACTGTTTGCCTAATATAAACTATGTTACTGACGTCAGCCCTACATAAAGTGGCCATTGGAACCTAATATTCCATAGATGACTTACCATGGAAATCAAAGAGAAATTTTAGAACATCATCTATTCCAGACATAAAACTTGCATTTTGTGAAAGTTTCAATGCATTGATAATGATCTTGTTGGAATTGGTTGTATTTATATGCTAAGAAAGAAAATAATTCAATATATTTCTCTATTTCGCTTTCAATTTTTGATTGTTTACTATTGCTTTTTCTCTTTCCTGCCTGCTTTCTCGATTATTTCCTTATTTATCAATGATATCTTATGCTTCTTGAGTCTTTGGAACAAAGTCATCTTGTATGAATTCTGAAGAGTCATAATAATTCTTGACATTCATTGATTTTTTTTAACAAGGTATTGTATGTTCTACAGGCATAAGTCCAATTTAATTATCTGAAATTGTATAATCACAAGATGAACACGATTACAACTGAAACATAATTCTCTAACTTTTAATAAATGGGATTAGTGTATCTGAAAAATAAAACAAATGGTTATTTTTCAGTTTTGGATATATTTGCTAAACATTTGAAAAAATATTTTCCAAATATTTAAAATTCTTTTAAGATAAAATATTTAAAATTAATTGTTTAAAATTTTCTGTATTTTCTAAGAACAAAGAAACAATGCAAGCATAGGAATTATCTTAATATTTGCTTTTTTTATTTAAAAAAAAAAAAGGTTGAGTGATTTCCTGTTTCGCTTTATCACCTGCTTTAACTTCACCATTTGACACTAGTGAACTAATCATTACTAACCGACATTGTCAGCTGTTTGAATCTATTCTGATGTACATATACTTACACACACATACATATGCACAAGTGTGCGTGTTTGTGTTACCATTGAAATAAGATTGCTCTCTTCAAAATTCACCTGCTCATTTTTCAGATATTAAAGATAAAAAAAAAGATGTTGAAAAACTTGAAGCCGCTGTGGAAGAAAACCAAAATGGTTGGTACTACTGCTAACAAAAAAATTACTAATTCCCCTGTTTGGAAGGAGATTAACAAAGTTAATCTTTATTTAATAGGTATTTAAATAAATGAGGTAGAAGAATAGATGGAAGGATATAACTAGAAGTGGATGAATGAATAAGATAGCAAAATGTTAGATTAATGAATGCATAATGATTATTGCTTTGATTACTTACATAGTTCTCTACTTTTTAAGTCATAAATCCACTTTGAGAATCTTTGAAAGAGTATTATAGAGGATCGCTTCCCAAGAAAGAATCTTTTGTGAATGTATTTAAAGATATTTTTAATTTATGTTATGAAAATAACCTTTATAAAGTTTTCTGTGAAATTAATATCGGAGAAAAGCAGAGTTGGATTTTTATAAAAGAATTTGAAATATTTCTCAGTCTATCAAAACATGAACTATTTTACAAAATAGGTTTTAATGGCCTGTTTCCACACTCAACCAATGATCAGAAAGATATTTTGAAAATTTTGTAAAATATCTGCGAGATATTAATATTTCCTGCCATAATTTCATCTATGTTTATTTGATATTTGTTCTCCATGACTGAAATGCTGTTTAAAATTTTAAGAGATATTTTTGTTATAAATCATTGCTTATATTTTTATGTGTGTACTTACCTGATAGTAACACACTGATTTAGATGATTCATTATTACATTTATTAGGTAATTCAAAAAATGAGGTATGTGTCTACAGATAACATATTGTACCTGACAAGTCACAATGTCTTAAAATGATAATAAAAGCTAGTCCTAAGATAATTCTTCAGGTGAGGTCAAGGGGAGATAAATTGTTGTAGTCATGTAAATTTTCAGTTATTATAATGACTATAACAGTCATTATAATAACAATTACCTAGTTTAAGTTTCCCTTTAAAGTGCTCCTTAAGAACACTGAATGAAATAATGTGGATACATTGTCAAAAATAGATGTAACTTATAAAAGATGTCAATGAAAATGTGAAAAGTTTTTAACTCTTACTCCAGGTATAGAACTTTTAATCTAGGCAGTTGAGAATGTCACATGAAAATATAAGCTAGTTTAATGTTAATTTTTAAGATTTGTAACAGACTAACTTTAATGAGGAGTTTTGTACATTGTAAAAGCTTATAATTTGGGTTGTATTCATGTTGAGTTGAGGTTCACAATGTAAAACTACAAATCTCCAGCTTTTTTATTTTGAAAATTTAAATAATTCTTCTTTTTTTTTTTATCTACAATTAAAAATGCCTGTACCGATGTTCTTTTTTGAGATACCCAGACTAATTTCAACTAAACCATACAGGATATGCCATGCCTAGATTTCTTATGCATTTCTGAGTGGATTGGCTTAATTTAAAGAGAAACATATGTCATCTAATTCAGTATTTTTCATTATCTATTCTATAATGTGGCATCTCACAGATCCAATATCTCAGTAGTGCAAATATCTTTAAAAGCAGCTGTCTGTATGCAAACACTCTGTATTGTGATTCATAAGTTGTATAGAAAATTGAATTTAGGATTCTGGGTTCTCTAGCACAATGCTCTATCTTTTACTCATTTTTTTTAAATTTAATTTTGGCAAATCTTATATATAATTTTTATTGCCATTGTCGGCTTTTTTGGTACTGTTGAAAGCATTAAATGACCCCTGCTCAAAATTTGGATTAACTTACAAAAAGTATTTTTTCTTTTTTTCTAGATCTTTTACAAACAATATATTTAGACATTCTTTTGCAATGCTTTATGCAAGCATTCCTGCTTGTAGTTTTGAAGGTAGCTGGGAAAAGCCACTGTCAGGTTTTGTTTTTTTTCATTTGGGAAATAAGATTGCTTACCCCATAATGGATTTTTCCCAGACTATGTGCATATAGTTACATATTCATATAAGCATTATGCATGCATGACTTGCATCCCACTTTTCACTTGCGCATCTGCTACCAGTATCTAAGCTAACCTACTCATCACAAAACATCATATTTCTTATTCTCTCTTCTCTTAATCTTTTATGATCATACCAGATGGCTGCTATCTAAATAGCTTCATATTCAAGTATCAGTATGTTTTGATACAAAACATTTTCATAAAGGAATGCAATGTTCAATTTTTCTTTTCATTTTCCCAAGGTTTTGTTTTTTGCTGTTTTTACAAATGCTTGTAAAAGAGAAAATAACTAGATTGTTATGTATCTTTATAGCTGTATTTTAACCCTCCATTATTTATTTTGTAAAATTGCTGTAGATGTTGGTGTATCTTTAACTTCAGATTTATCTCAACAAATTCAGGAACTTGATGAAGAACACACACAGACTTTGGCAGAGAGTGTTCAGGTATTGTTTTTATGTTTTCTATTTTCCATCTCTGTTTTTTCCAGGTTTGGGTGAATATATCTCCTGTTTAATCTAAAGTTTATAAGTCATAGCAGCACAGTAGGTTTGCTTATGTTTTATTTACTAATCTAAATGTATTGAATATCATTAGGATTTAGGTAAACTAATATAGTTGTTATTGGCTGGTGTTATAAATTTAAAAAAACATCTTTCTTGATTATCCATTATGGGTACTCAGACAAGAATGTATCTCTCTCTGACCAACAGGACATACTTGTATATCAGTACCATTATCACCATTGCTTTTTAGAGCAATATGTGTATTTGATTCATGATTTTAATGAGTATACATTGTCTGGATTAGAATAGACGTGAAAGGTAGTAAATAGTTTAATAGGCAGAAACTTTCAATTCTCCAAGTATTTCAAATGTCCTCAAATTCCTTACTTGTACAGAATTTGAAAAGAAAAAATCTCATGCATTATTTTTCATTTTCTTAGGAAAAAGTTGAACTCCAAAACAGACTGGAAGAAGTTGAAAATCTTCGATTGAAATTTTACAAACAGGAAGAAGAAAATGATGAATTTCAGGGTTTAGCTACCCAAGAATTAGCCAAAGTCAAGCATTTGGTGAGTTCCTGGTTTGTTTTTGTTTTTTTTTGCTGAAAACTTTTTTCATTAATTAAGTTATCTTGATTTATGATTTTCTTGCTAATATGAGGTTGCAAAATTTTTCATAATTTTATGGTCTAAATTCTCTCCTGTTATCATATTTTTGTTTTTCCTGACAAATAATCCAATTAGTAAACTTGATATCATAGAAAATTTGACTGAAATCAAATTAGATATCTCTGAGCAAAAGCACAGATGTATATTTGTGTACTCTGATTCTTACATTATATTTTCTTAATTATTAAATTACACTACTCGTTTTTGAGAGATAAAAGCTTATTGGAAATTAAAATTTTGTATTGATATATTGTTAATTCAGTTATCTACCTTGTATTTTTCCAGCTGCTGAATGCTGAAAATCAGTTATCAAAAACAACTGAAGACTTAAAACAAAAGAAAATTCATTTGGAAGAATCAGAGAAACTAAGCAAAGAAATGGAGAACCAAATTGTATATTTAAAAGAACAAGTTGATAGCTTAACAATAGAAAGGTAAAAACATAATTTTTGTTTTTTTCCTTTTTTTCTTAATTCAGAGATCCAGTTTTGAAAGTGACAGTATTTTAAGAACAAAGGTTATAAAACAAATTCCTGTGTCAGCAGGACAGAAACAGTGTGTTAATTCAAGTTTAGGCCTGTATTCACCAGATAGGTTGCTTTGCCCACCCTGACCAAAATTAGATGGCATATATGGTAATCTTTACATAGAAATTTGTCCAATTCAATAGAGGAGATAGATGCATCATTCTTACATTGTTCACCACCACTAAAGATAACTTTGTATTTGTTCATCACAAAATCTTTTCACCATGAGAAAAATGTAAAAGAACCAAGATGATAGGACATCTTTCGAATCAAGAGAAATTAAATAAAAAGAAAAACGTTGAAAAAGGACATAACTATTTTGGAAAAAAAAACCCAAATCGTTGAATAAAAAAGGAATGCAACTGTTTTGGATGGATGTAACCAACTTATAATCAATTAGCTAGTGATGTTTTGACAGGCCTAGCAATCCGGAAGTGAATATAGAGAACTGCTCAAGGAAAACGAGAGAGAGAGAGAGTGGAATGGATGAAAATGAAAAGGCATCAGTTTCCACCTCCCCCATGACAGCACACAGATAAGATTTTTTAAAAAGAAAAATATTGTCTTTGGTACCAAGTTCAAAATTTTCTATGTTGGCTCAGTCTTTTGAACATCAATGTATAACTTATACTATTCCATTCTTCCTTAAAATTAATGGGCAGATTTCACTGTGATACAGCAACACTTGTGGAATTGATTTCAGCTGGAATAAATTTTTTTTAAATGTTAACCCACTTGTATTTCATTGCAAGCAGATGTTCAAATCTTATTGATGCCATGTAATGTGATGAGAGATTGACAATAAAAACTCAGACATAAAGCCAAAGCTTCAGATAAGTCTTATTCTTCTTCTTTTTTTTAAGTACAAGGCATAGACAGGAAAAGAGTCCTTAGAAGTTACCATGTAGAAAGAACACTGACATTTAAATGTGTTACGATATTAGGTGTGGGGGGGGGGACTTTTAGCAATTAAGTTTGTTAATTTTTCACTTCTTTTAATAAATAGAATACTTTAAAAAATATGTTAGTCTATGTGAGCATCTGTTCGTGTGAGCATTTGGAGAATATGTGGGGGGACGTTGTAAGCGGGTGCTTTTGTATGTATGTAGATGTATGTGATGCAGAAATTTATATATGTGTTTATATCTATGAGAATATATATATATTTTGGAAGCAGGTGTGTTTGCATGTATGTAGATGTGTGTGTGTGTGTGTGTGTGT
>VCCN01001303.1:6401379-6425146 GCA_006491835.1 Architeuthis dux
GTGTGTGTGTGTGTGTGTGCGCATTTCCCCATAATAAAAACCTTGGCTGATGGGTTCCCAGGTTAAGTAGCGATCCCTAAAATGTGACAGCTAAAAAAAATACCCAGATTGGTGATAAGAGTAGCTGTCGGCAGATGATTTGACCATTAAGAAATAGATATTTGGAGTTGTTTGCTAGCGTGAGAAATTGAATATAAGTGAAGGAGAGGAGGAGGGAAATAAAGGCTGAACAGATATGGGAGCTTAGACAGAAGTAAGAGAAACAGAGATTAATTATACATAAATGGGAAACAGAAAGAAAGGGTGAAGCAATTTGGGAGCAGAAGTAGGAAAGAGCAACAAAATATAAAAGAAATAGCAAGAAAAATGGTAATTAGCTATAAATGGTCTCAATTGAGAGGACTGGGAGGATCAGGCGGCAGTTAAAAAAGACACTTGGCAGTTGAGAAGTTTGTCTCTGCTTGTACCATGCACACACACACACATGGTAAATTTAATTAATTGACAATGACAAAAAGTGAGAAAGAAAGAAAACACTTGACATCAAAAATCAAGCATCTCTATCTCTATCTCTCTCTCTCTCTGGAACGGATGTGTTGTTGTCGGCTGAATGTTTGTTTTGTCAACCGATGCGAACGACCAAGGCATGCTGAAAAAATAAAAACTACATCTTCATTTTCAAAACAAAGAGATGTCTTCCTTTTTCATTCTTGCAACTGCAATGACATCTGCATGACAATGCTACATAAAGCTAATATTTTTATACAATGTTTTTTTTTGTTTTTTTTTTCAATTTGCTCAGACCCTGCTGTAACTTATTTGTCATTTTATTTACTATTGTTTTATACACACATACCTTTTGACTTTTAATCAACTTAAACAATATTAACCATTTCCTCTAATCTTGTAGTGGTATAGGAAATGCTCCTTGTTACTGTATAGTCATTAGTTTTATGAAAGGAGACTTAAATAGACAGGTTTAGTCGATAAAAAAATAAATCATTTTTTAACTTAAATAATATTCCAAATGTTTTGTTAATGCAAAAGGAAATTATGTTTGGTAGTATATTAATCCCAAATAAACAGCAACATTTCATGAAACTCTTTATTATTTTCCATAAGATAAAGTAAGAGCTTTTTATCACGTTTGTGGATTTTATTGCAGTTCTTTTTATAATTAACTCTTTAATTTTATTTATTGGCAGTAATTTGTTGAAAGAAGAATGTAAAGCAAGGGCACAAGCTGTAGAGACATTGACAATAGATCGAGCTGCATTTGAAAAGCGAGTAAATGAATTAACTGAAACAGTAAGGCAGGTAAGTAAAACCCTTACAAGGTGGCTTCAAATAAAAACAAAAATGACAAAATATCTCTCTCTGAATTTTGAGGCTTTGCATTTTGTCAGATGAAAAGCATTTGTAGATCTCATTACTTGATGTTACTCATGAAAGAAAAAAATGACAGCTATTCCAACTTTTTAATGTTATAGATATATAGAAAATAACAGGTAAAAGGAATCTGTATATGACTAGATAAAGTAATTGGCATCACCTAGAGTACATTTGAATTTCATTGTTTATTGAGAAAATACATTTAAAAGTTTTGATTTTATTTCAAAGAGCAAAATTCTTACTGAATACATTGTTTACATTGAAATGGGCAAATGTGTGAGGAATGCCGGCTAGCAAAAAGTCTTTCTGCTGATCTCCTTCATCTTATGAGAAATCTCTAGGTCAGTTTTTCTAATTTAATATTTATGAATAAAAAAATTAGATATGGACATATCAACCACACATTACAAATAATTTATTATTGTATTAAAATTTTCATTTTAAAATAAAATAAAAATGTTAAATGAATGAATATATAAAGTATTGTACATTTTTTTTTTAAAACTTGAGGATTGTTTTCAGTTACAGGAGGCAGACAACATTGCTTGATTTTTGTTGTATTTATTTAATATTAAAACTGTTCTGATAATTTTTTATTTTCATTTCTACAAAGAAATCTCAACAGTTATCCTCATTAGAATCTTCCACTACAGAACTAGAAAATAATCATCAAACCTTACAGAGAACTTATGAGATTTATAAAACAAAAGTAAGTCCACCTTTTTTGTGAATTTTGAATAACTTTTCTGGAAATTGATGGATTATGTGTTAGTTTTATTTTTAATACTATCAACTGAAAGATTTTAAAACTTTTCTTTTCCTCTGTATTATAAACCTTCCCTTCATTTGTTTTGGGTTTTTTCAGAACCTTTTAGTGATAGTAATTCATGATATGAATAAGATACTATTGATTGGATTCACATCTTTTTTGTTTTGTGATCAATTTCAAAATAGGTTTTTAGTGGGGGGTTCAATTTACAATGTAAGTTTATTGATCCCTTAGTCTGTGTCCAGCAGAATTCTTACTTGTTTTTTTTTAAATTTTGACTATTTAGTGATCACTGCCCACCACCACTGTTTAATTTAAGAGGTAAAAAGAAGCATATATAGGTAGCGGTGATTCATAATTTCCCTTGGAATACTAGTTCATATTAATGCATAGATTTTTTTTTCCTTCTAATTGTCTAAAGTTGAAGCAATAATACAAATCTTTAAATGGAAATAATGTCAGAAATTGTAAAAATGAATTATTGTTTAAAAAATAAATTACCAAAAAATAAACCTATTTCCATAATTATAAGAATCTGTTAAATATTTGTATCTTTAATAAAAAGAAGCATTACAGCTGATGTTTCTATTTGCAGATGACGAAGCTGATTGATGAAAAAGAAGATCATATTGAAGAGTTAGAAGAGCGAGTGAAAACACTTGAGCAGCGACTGAATGATCATGGCCTTTCAGAAAATGACAGAATCAAAGCTTTAGAAATGGAGGTGACCATCTTTCTTTCTCAAAAGCACTTTCTTTTGGATTTTATTTGATAAAAAGTGGGATGAGATCTTTTTTCAACTATACTACACTTTAAATGAATAGAAAAAAAGATTTTGCAAGGTACTATAAGGAAATTTAACTCTCAGCCACTTTGTAGTTTATTCTTATAAGCTTTGTAAATAGTTTTAAGATAAATTGTTCTAACATAATTTTTGTGCTGAAATCATTTTAATTGTTGATACTACAATAGTTACATAATTTTACTAAAACTGCCTAGTTATGGTTCTAATTGATTTATTTTGCATTTATCAGAATTTAAAATGTTAAATGCTTTCAATGAAAAACACCCTTACACACACACGCACATAGACAAATGGACTTTTCAGAACCTTTTACCATTTATTGAATAATTTTATTTTGTCAGATTTACTTTTAGTATTACATATAAAGATGGAATAGAAAAATGTCAGAAAATTATGCATTTGAATCTATTATGTACAAATTCTTTTCCATGCCTTTTGCAAAAAATGAACTGGTAGTTTTTCTTATGCTGATGGTAGACAGAAATGTTCATACTTTTTTATAAATGGTTTAAAACTAGATAATTTCTAGAGATTTTGATCACTAGTGCATAACAATTTTCTCATGGAAAAGGTGAATTGCTTACATGCTCAGTCACTTTTGAATTGGGTATATCTGTGACTAGCAAAAGAACAAGAAACATTGGATTCATACCTTTCCCAAAACAACAGCCACAATTAGAGATTAACTCCAACTTGTCAATACTATTTTTTGTGTTATCAACAGCACCAATCCACCATCAGTAATTATTATGGAACCCTTTTATTTATTTTTATTGCTAACTTATTAAATTAATATTTCAGCGGACATTACTGGAACAAAAGCTTTCAGAGTCACGGCAACAACTACAAGATGTGAAATCCACTTGGAGTGACAAGATAACCCACCTTGAAGGGCAGGTAGAGTGAATGTTTTTGTTGATTTAACATTTGTTGCTATAAGACTATGAAGATGTAACATTATACTGCTAAACTTCATTCACTTTTTAAACATAGATTTTAGTCTTCCAACACACTGAAATGACTGCAGAAAAAGAAAAATCTTGAATTTGTTTTTATAAATTTTCAGCATTTCTCATGAAATATTCACAGGAATGTATGAGTCATAATTCATGAGGTTCAAACTGTAGAGAGGATGAAATATAGGGATATATTTTATGGTAAAACAACCAAAAATCTTTTTTGTAGCAGTTTTTCATATTAAAAAAAGAAATCTGACACTTGAGCACTTAATATTAATGGCACTGAACATAACTCTAAGTATTATGTTCAGCAGTCATCCTGCAGGATACATCTAGTTTCCCACATCTTCAAGAGTTTAATCACAATTGATATTAAAAGTTATTTTTGATGCCTATTAAAGAATAAAAAGATACAGTTATGAATCAAGTTTTTAGAAAATCAGGGAACTGAAGTTTTTTCTCAACTTTATTTTATGGTTTATTTAAGTAACAGAAACAAGACATTAACTCATAAATATTTAGTGTAATAAAATATTTCCTTTTTGTGTAGATCTCCCATCTGAATGCAAAGATTATTGAAGATAGCCAAGAATTAGCAGGAAGTCAGCGTGAAACTGAAGTTGTGAAAGAAAATCTTCTCAAACAGGTAAGGCATTAATGAGTGTCCGATAACTACTTATTGTTGCTACTTTTAGTAGCTTTTAATGATTGAAAATTGAACATTCATATTGCTCATAGCATGCATTACGTTTTGTGAATTTTTAAAGTGATTGTGAGGATGTTTACAATATACCCAGATTTTTTCTTATAAAATTGTTTATCTGATTTCGTTAGGTTTTAGAAAATTTCAAACATCATTTTTAAACTAATTTTTATGAAACTGGAAAGTCAGAAAATATAAAAATTATTAAAAAGATTTTCTCTTCCTTCTACAAGAATGGATACTAGATTAAAATAGTTTCCCAAACTATCAATGTATCTTATCAGATCCCAAATTTGCAGTTGATAGAAAAAAGTAAACAAATGTAATTAAGAAACAGAATTATTGGCTCTTATAATTATGTAGCATTAAAATTACCTTTATATGCTTAATATATGGCTATATTTAAAAAATATTAAAACTATAATATGAAGTGATCATGAAATTTAAACTGTTCTTCCAACATTATTTCTGATAGAACTCAGGCTTTGTCTTATTTCATAGAATATTATTTTGTTACCTACTTTCTTGTAAATGTAAAATAAATTTGACTTACTGTAGTAGAAATGGGGGAGGGGACAAACACTGACACGGTTTCGATGCAATGAGTTCAACGTCAATGCTGCAACACTGGAACAATTCCTTCACGGGGCACTTTCTTGCTTATCACCGGTAAGCTATCACGAACTCTGAGCTGCTACAACGTCAAGTAGAAGTCCTAAAAATGATTCGAGCGTGGCTTCAGGTGGCGAGTCCAAAGCTAACTACCGAGCCTACATGGCCGGGGCCTGTTATAGCCAGCAACTCACCACATCCGGGTTGCTGGCGCACAACATATGGGTCACCCACGTTCCATTTTGTCTATGTACGTCAGCGACCCGTTTCATTCGGCTTTTGCTTTGCCGTACCTTAAGCAGGTCATTTCCTTGGGCGAGTACATTTCCACTTTGTTGCCACACTTACATGTACATTGTTATTTCTAGTTTGAAGATTAGCTCATGTCAGTCAAGCATGTTTCTGAAAAAGTGAAAATGGCTTATTTACAGATGGAAGATTTGCAAATGCGACTTGAAGATGCCGAAAAAAGAGCATCAGAAAACTGGGATCTTGCCACTGAAAAGGATATTCTTTATGATAAAGAGGTTTGTTGGGAATGCTGCATCTCTCATCATTGTCTTTGTTGCTTCTTGTTATTCTTCTGCTCCTATTTAACATAAACAGAGCTTTTTCCATCCCTTTAATGCTCTTATTTTTAATCCTTTTATCTCATATCTTTGTAGAATTAACTTTGTAAATTATACTGTTTTCAGTTGTTTTAATTTTTGATTTGATTACATCAAAGATTGTATTTATTTTACATTAACTTGCTTTTTATATAAATATACATTTAAAAAATGTCAAGCATTTGCAAAATAATAAGATTATCTTTTTCTTTTTCTTTTTTTTAATTAATTTCTTATTGCAATAAGTTCTGTCTAGTTATAAGAAGGGTCATTAACATTCAAAGAGTTTTTCGGACGATTGAACTCCTTCTTGTTGTTTGTGTTGTTAACACAACGTTTTGGCCAATCTATTCTACAACCTTACTTAGGTGTACTATCCGAATGTGATTGTGGTAAACAAATCTTTTTCTCCAATGGTAGCAATACTTATAATGTAGGATTTGTGTTTTCCTATCCTTATTAGGCCTGGATTTCCGTACCTTGTCCCTATTGAGTAGCGGAAGCCACATCAAGCCGACATGTTGATGTATGCTGCTTCTTTGATTTTTCTCAGTTTCCAACAGTGTTCCCTGTCTATAATCCAAACTTCTTCACAGAGTGGATAGTGCTCGCTTTTCTCGTTCCAGATCTTTGTATCTTATCTTTGATTATTGTTTTATTTTGTGTTTTTTCGAGTCTGAGGCCTGCTAGTTCCTCTTCCTCTGTCTTAGAGTCACTGCTGAGCACTACTGACCATTTATTAAAAAAAACTAACCAAACCGTTCTTAATAAAGGGAAAGTGTGGTTTGAATTAAAATTCAGATATAGACCCGTTTATGTAGGTTTCTTGTATACTGCAGTACTATATCCACCTTCTGTGCAGGTAACAAGTACATCCAGAAATGGAAGCTTGTTATCTTCTTTTTCCATCGTGTATAGATGGTCTGATTGAGCTCACATGGTCGAAAAAGACTTGTACATCAACATGGTGGGGCCAGAGTATAAATGTGTTGTACGTATGTAAGCCAGACTGATGGTTTCAACAATGATGAGCTTAAGGCCCAATCTTTAGAAAATTCCATATATATATTGGGTATAACTTGAGAAATTGATGAACCCATAGCCAAGCCTTCTTCCTGTTGATATATATCAGGTCCAAGCTGAAAATGTGTAGTCCGTACACAAAATGTTAACATCTCCAATAAGTTATTAACAGGGATGCTTTTTTTTATGTTGTAAAAATATTTTTCTGAGTGAGAGCTATTTCCTTGATAACGATTACAGCAGTTTTTAGTTTAGTTGGAGTAGTTACACTTTTTCCCTGCATGTTAAATCACACAAACATGAACTTTTCATGTTATAAAAAAAGTAAGCCCATTAGTAACGCCCACTCCTAAGGCATATCCGGATGTTTCTATGACTGGGATATGTAGCTCTCTTTTAGAAGTCTACTAGGACGTATGTATCATGAAAAATAAGGTACATGAGATTTTACCAGCTTTTACAATTGCAGACAATAACGTCATCATAGTATGAAACCCATGCAGAAATTAGTTTGAATTACATGACGGAACATGATTTGCTAATTCCATGTTTTTTATCCGTCCCAGAAATAAATGTCTAATGGGACAAATGTATCCCATCATGATTTTGTTTCTTCAAAGCATGGAAAATTTTATGTGAAAATTATGATCATCAGAATTTTGGGCTCTTAGAGTATAAATTACTTATTGACTTGAAAAGTTAATCTCATTTTTAAGAAGTTATGAAAGTTTCTTATATTTTTATAATTACAAACAATTGTTAAAAAAAGTATTTTTATAATTAGTGTTATGATGCAGGTATATGTAATTATTTATTATGAATTATTGATGTCTATTCTTAAAAATGTTATGAGAATATGTCTTTGTTCATATGCTTGCGGAAATTCAAGCAAGGCTACAAAAATGATTTCACAAACATTTATGTGTTTGATCCTCACTGGAAGTTCCATACATTTGCCGGTGCAATACTTGGATATGTCTCCGTTTATAACTTTCAATTTGGTTGACTTTATATGCTCTTTTTAAAAAAAACTTTTATTGCTCATGAGATAACGGTGATGCTTAAAATGATTTTTAAAAGAAAGTTTTGCTATCATTAATTGCAACAAATAACTTATTATATATAATCATTTTAAAAAAGGAAAAGAAGGTAACTGAGAATATTTGCAGATTATTTCTCCAAAACCTTTTACCACTAAAAGAAAAAAATTAATTTCATGTATAAAATGCTATATCCCTGTAGTAAAAAAATCAGTTTGGGACCTTTTCAAATTTTTCTTTAGGGTATAAGAGAGTGAACTTCTAATTTCTTTAATATTATTTCAGGATTTGTTATTTAAACCACTTGCAAGTATAAACTTGTAAGGCAAAAACATTTTACCTTGTTTGAAATTAATTTTCCTTTTTGGTAAAGAGCTTTACATAAGCAAGCAATTGGTCTGTGATCTCAGAACTCTTAAATATCAACTGTTGAATATTACCTCAATATATTTATGTTGTTGTCCTTGTTTTTCCCAAGTTCCAATTTATATCCTTTATTCTCAAATTCTCTACTCTGCCATTATTTGTCTAATTACATAAAAGACTGCAGTCAACATTTTACATCCTTTTTATGAATCTTCTTCTGTGTCAAATATCACCATAATCTTGTATTTTTACCAAAGTTTTGAAGCCATCTGTGAGCAGCTATTCTTTCATTGTAAAGGAAAAGCTATTATGTGTCTGATATCCTTTAAAAACAAGTTATTTTCTACATTCTTTAACTATATAATAATAAAACTAGCTCACTTACCTGGAACTTCCAGGATTTACTAATTTTCCCCCACCAGACATGAACTAAAGGCTCTAGACTAAATTTTTAAAAGTTTCTTATATTTGGTCCTACAACCATGCATAAATTTGGCCAAATCTCTAATTCCCTCTGAAAATGCCCCAAACCATATTTTCCATAGATCTCCTTAGCTTTGAAATATTTTGATGAAAAATTGACATTTGTCAAATTTGCTGAATTTGACTCTGCACACACAACAATTTCACTATGTCTACTGTACCTTCTCAAATTTCAGACACACACACACACACACACACACACACACATATATATTAGTTGTATTTATATGAATGCAGACACACACACGGACTGGAGTTTTGGTTTAATTTGGCCCAAATCAATGAGACTGTCATTGAGAACTTTCACTAATAGCCAGTGGGAATGATAGAAATTTTACCAAGATAATAGTTTACAATGTTCATATAAAATATTGAATCCATGCTCATGCTCTAGTTTGCTCAGGAATCACCATGCGTGCATCCGTACATGTTCACATATACTTATATTATTTTTCTCTTATTTTTTTAATTTATTGTAATTTTATTCTCTTCTTTTTGACTCTTCTTAACACTTTGTTTAGAAATCATTATAATAAGATAACAAGTTCTAAACCTGGATTAAGGATTATCTGGAACTGTTATTTCTTTAAACTAACCTAATTATCAGATGTGTAATTGGAGTTTTTTATTTCATCTGGAATCCTTTTATTTGAAAATTGTTTGTTTTTTTTCTCCTATAATATAAAGTTTAGCTGAATAGGTTACATTGCCTTCTTTTTATGTATATCATTGGTGTTGCAAAATAATTTTCATTTCATTGATTTACAAAAACAATAAATAAGCAGTATAACAACATTTTCTCCAAAAGAAAAATTATTTTTGATTTGTAGTCTTTTAAAATATGTTCTGCTTACTTGAATATGTACTTTATTTTCTTTCTCTGTCTCTTTTTTAGAAACAAGCACAAGAACAATTGATACAGCAAATTAAATTGGAACATGCCAGTACGGAAACCAGCTTGCTCAGTAAGATAACTTCCCTTGAATGTGAAATATCAGATGAACTTGCTTCCAAAGAAACAATAAGGATTTCTACAGAACAAACTATAGTGAGTTCATTGTAAAAAATCTTACTAACATAGCTAATTATTGAGACTTTTAATTCTTACAATATAGTTCCTTTTCCTTTATGAAGAAAGCTAGCTGATAGCTTTTTGTAGTATTGCACAACTAATATAAAACATCAAGTTACTTATAAATAAATTTAGCTCTTTTTCATTGCAGATGGTCGGTTTATTATGTGCATTATTTCTTTAACATGGTTGCGGATATATGTCTACTAATAAACTAACTGTAATTGACTTTACTGAACTTTTATAAACCTAGCATTAAGTAATTATTCATAATAAATAAAATATATGAATGATTATATGTATAAAGGTGATTATATGAACTAAAAAAAATATAAAAAATATTGTCGGAGAAAGGACCATAATTGTTCATAGAATATGAAAGTACTTTGAAAAAATAAGCTACATGTTCAGTTTTTCATATTTAAAATGAATACATTGGACAGTGTTTAATTGCTGTAATTTTCTTTTTTTCCATTTTTATTGTTATTTATAAATAAAAATTGTTTTAATGCTTTTAGGCTCAACTAGAAGAGAAAGGAGAAGAACTGTTTGCTAAGCAATTACTTTTGCAGAGAAAAGTCAATACATTGGAAGAAGAAAATAAAGTTTTACAGGTAACCTATCTTTAAAGTTCTTACACTACTTAGCCATTTATTCTTTGGTCATGTTGCACAAAATAAAACTCATTTTTCATGCATAACCTACATAGTTCAATATCTTCTTTAGTTATTTTTCATATAATACAATTCAAAAAATAATTTCTTGAAGCTTTTGATATTCTTATTATACACTGATTTATTCGAACTGGTGTCCTGATCTTGGTTGTTATAGTCTCACCATTTTAGCTGTTGTACTCTCCAGCCTTCTTCAGGTGATTGAATGTTCTGGAAATCAAACACCATATGAGGGCCTTTGATCAAGAAAGAACCAAACATTAGATTTACAGCCCCTATGGAACAATAGCCTAGTGGATATAAGTGTTGGTTATGTTCAATCCCTGGGTCAGATATACTCTGGTTCAGTGGAATGAGCATGAGGATGAATTAACTAAGAATAATTAACTAATATGAGATGTCCTCTAGCAGGGACAGTGGAATGAGAACAATCTACTCCAGTGGATTCAATAAAGGGTTCAGTTCGAAACCTGAAGAAGGCTGCAGGGTATAACAGCCGAAATGTTGTAACTATAACAACCAAGTTGAGGACCCCAGTTCTAATAAGTGTATAATTATGGTCATTCCTCGTCTCAGAAATTCAGCCAGAAGTCTATTGATATTCTTACAATATTTAACATTATAAAATTTAATAACATCCCAATAATTAAAGTGCGTAACTATCTCTATGTACTACGTCACGATGAAGAATCATTTTGTAAAGATAGTAGAAAAAGAGATGGGACCAAGAAAGCTGACTTGCTCCCCTTACCCTCCACCATCATGGCATCCCAAATCCACCCAATGTAAAAAATGTTATTGTTTAATTCAGTTGGAGATCTAAATAGAAAGGTGATGTTTTGTCACTGGAAATCAGAAAACAATCTAGAAAAACTGTCTTCACCTTTCAAGAAAGATTCAAGTGTATCCTTGAGCCTTCAAGAAAGATTGATTTGTGAATTTTTTTTCATTTTTTAAAAGTTGAGGTTAATATTAAACTTGGAAATTTGATTTTTACATGTAACGTGCTTTTACATGCAGGGTATAACAGCCAAAATTAGATATTATTTTTTTCAATTGGATCATCAATTTATCTTTAAGAAAAGTTACTTTAATGAGGTCAGCATAATTTTTAATTTTCTGCAGTGTTTTTTAATGGAAAGTAGTTGTTTGGAGCTGATATATATTGGTACTTACTAATTATATTTACTTATATATTATATATAACAAATTGATATCTTTCAAGACCTGCCAGTTATCTTTTCTCCATATATTTTACTGGTTTGGTCTGTTTCAACTAAGAATTTTGGATTATTTAAATTTTTTTTTTCTTTGTTCTTTGCAAGGCCCAGCTTCTAGAGAAAGAAAGGAAATATGAATGCATTGTAAAAGAGTTAGAAGAAAAGACACAAAGTGAAACAGGACTGGAAGCCAAGGTACATCTTTTCTCTTCAACATTCATGGATGTGGGCTAATAAATAATAAACTCCTTAGTTTACTTTATCAAAAGGAAAATATTCAGGATTTTTATTAGGTTGTTTGGAAAATAATGGGCGATTCCAAATGCCAAGATTATTAATCAAATAATGTATAGTACAAATGTTTTTATCTGTCAAAATAGGAACTGCATGCATCTATATACTTCTGCCATCGAGAACAAATGCTGTATGTCTACATGATAAAACTCTGGAGTTCTGGTCTCCAGAAATTCCTTGAATGCATTCTCTGCATCTACCCTGCAACTGAATCTCTTTTGTCTTAAAAAGTTGTCTGGGTGCTTGAAAAAATGGAAAAGGCTTTGTTCGACCAACATCTTCAGTTGTCCATTTCCAATTGCAGATGGATGTCCTCTGCCCTCTTGATCTTCGAGATTCAAATCTCCACAACACCAACATCAAGTTTATACTCATGCAAGAGGATTATATGCAACTCTTCTTTTTTCATCTTTGGGTTTAAGGGTCTACACTGTCTACAGATAACTCTGAATATAAACAGTGAATATTAATGAAAAGAGCATATTTTAATAATTGAAACCAGCTATATATATATATATATTGGTACAATACTATAGTAATCTCATGGGACACGACTAAAAGTTGATATCTATAATCAGCCATTATTTTCCGAATAACCTAATAGAATTCAATCTGAATATTTTTGGACACCATGGATTGTCAGATGACTAAAATACTGAATGCTCATCTAAAACTTACTATGTTATCTTATTGAAGCTTTATGCACATATCGTGTGAACATAGCATGTCTGGTTTTTAGTTTTACAATTGTAAGTTCATGGTTTCAAATTCTCTGTTAATGTAAAATTTGTTTGAAATCAGAACAATGAAAAAATGTTAAAGAGAAAAAGTAAAAGAAATATAAAAAGATAAATTTTTAAACATTTTGGACTTGTATTTTTTCTTGAAATGTACAAAAAAATGAAATTTGTAAAATATTAAAGTCACTTATTTTATTGAAGTTCTTCTGTGCAGCGAATGTTATTGGATGATTTCAAAATTAATTAAACATTTTGGAAGGATATTACATAATTATTTCTTTCTGTTTTTTTTTCTTTCTTTCTTTGTTTTAAGTTAGGAAAAGTTGAAGAACAGTTGGCAACTTCCCTGAAGGAGTTACAGTCAATGGAAGCTGATGACAGTCAAAAGGCAACAGATCTCCAAATATGCACTGAAGGTAAATGTGACTATTTGGGATCTCTATCCCATTCCCCTCCCTCTTTACTTCCACTAACTCTTTCTTTCTCCACTAACTCTTTCTTTCTCTACCTCTTTCCCTACATTTTACTTTTTTCTCATTTTCTATCTTGTCTTTCTCCTGTTCTCTTTCTTCATCCTCTCTTTCCCTTTATATCTTTACTTCTATTTTTCTCGTTCATTGCTTTTTATTTTTATTTTTTCCTATTTATTTCTAGCTTTTAGCTTCTCTTTTTTTATCATTTTTCGCAACCAGGACTTTATTCCTATTTCGTCATGAGGCACTGGTAAAACATGTTTGTGAGCCTACATTAGCTATATGGGTGTTTGTTTTAGAAAATCTCTCTCTTATGTGATAGTCTACAAAAGAAACATTGCTAAATTTTGTGTGAGCTCTGGCAATATGACCCAAAATATTCCTCACTCTCTTGCCTGTAATTTTGTTACAAGTAGTAAAAATTATCTTGCTTGATATAGCTTAGCCAAAACAAATATATAATAATTGGGCCATAAAATGTTACTTGTATTTCTTTTAAAAAAAGATAAGAGCATTCACTAAATTCTTTGAAAGCTTCATTATTCAAAAAATAGTTAAGATTTAGTTCATTTTCTCTTTCTTTTTAAAAAAAACTGTATGCAGAAAAGGACAACTTGTTGGTACGTAATGCAGAACTGTCACAGCAGTTGCAGTCATTGCAACAAAGCAAACAGCTGGAAAATTTAGAGCATGAGGAGGAATTGAAAGAGAAGAATGATAAACTTAACAGTTTAGAGACAGAAGTAACCAACCACCTACAGAGTCTCAACCAATGCAAAGAACAGGTAACGTCTTGGATTACTATTAATATCTGATGTTTAAAAATCCCAGAAAGTCAATGTGGCCAAAATTTAAGCCAGATTTTCTATTTGGGCATAGTTGTCAAATTCCCTTGACATGTGCTTATTCTTTTGGACCAAAATCTTATGAACTAATCAAATGACAAAAGCATGTGTATCCATAAACTGATAAGGAAAAGTCCTCTCAAAAATGTCACAATTTCTCAAGCTGTATTTGTCATTGTACTATTTACTGATCATAAATTAACAGCAATTTGAAGGCTTCCAGCAAAACCTTTATCAAGTGATGAACATAGAATGAGAAGCAAAGTCAGGCTTCTAATGTTTTGCTATGTTTTCTAATTTTGTGAATTTAAAATTAAATTATACCCCATCTTCATCTCAAGAAAATCTACATGAATATATATTCCTGATGGATGTAATGATTATAATGATAATAATAAATTTATTTATTTAAAACAAATAGCTGAATGCAATAAGCTGCTAGAGAAGGATTTTCAGCTGAGACATGATTTTTTAGATAGTTTTTGTTTAATTGTAGATTACTGAGCTTGAAGCTAAGTTGAATGATGACTCAGAAAGATCAGCAGAATTAGACAAAGCTCTAAATACTGTCCGCCAACTAGAGGAAATGGTTAATGAAAAAAATAAAGTAAGTATTTGGATTTATCTTACAATTTTTATTTAAAGAAACAATTATCTTAGCTATTATTTCTATCAATCTTTTCCCTGCATGTAGCTCATAAACTAATTTCTAATAAGATTATTTCAACCACTCAATAAAAAAAAAATGGAACACTTACCAGAATTTTTAATTTTCAAAAAAAGAGTACTTTTTTGTTGAAATAAAATCATTTAAACATTAAAAAAAGAATTTATATTTACTGACGACCAAAATTTTTAATAAATGCTTTTTCCATTGGCGTCTCAATTTTTTGATTCTGTTACTCATACTATCAGAAACTTTCTTCAACAATGAGAGTTCCAGCTTGTGCCATTCTTGCAGAACTGCTGTAAATAATAAATCTTTATTTCTGAATATTCTTGAACACAGCTTGGGCGTGATTATTTCCCACAAATTCTCTTTTAGTCTGGAGATTCTCCAGGCCAAATCAAAGTCTGGATTTCATAATCTTGAAAAAATGTTTCAATTGATTTAGCAGAATGTGTAGGAGCATTATTCTGTTGGTATATTGTCAGATTGGGATAAGGAAGCTGTTAGATGATGGAAATGAGATGCTTCTTTAGAATGTCTTCCTTTTAGTAACTGGCAGTGACATTTTCATTGCAGAGAATCAATGGTCCAACACATTGACTGGTGAAACAGCACTACACCATTATGCTACCACCTCTGTAGTCTTCTCTGAATTATTCAGTTGATCTTCTAAGACATCTATGATGCCCATCTGGAAACGGAAAATTTTGACACACCAGAAAAAAAGACATTCTAGAAGAAATGAGATACTTTGTCCTTGTAGAGGTCAATAAATTTCTTTCTATCAGCAATGTTCTTCTTTGGCAGTTAAAGCTTTCTTGTACAAAAACTACTGGAAATGCCAAATTCTTTGAGAGTATTTCTGGAGATACTTTTTCCTTCATTGGTCATAAAATTCTTGGATGAATAAATGTTTGTCAGCTTGCTATCTCCTTTTGTCTCTTGAATTAGGGCCTTTTTTCTTCCAGATCCAATGTTTCTGGCTGCTGGTCCTCTTTCTTGATTCAGGGAATGGTGGTCAATGGAATATCCAGATTTCTTTCTTTCAGCTTCTTCTTGATGGTCCTGAAGCTAAGATCTTCAAGTGCGAAAATCTTTCTCTTCTTGCAGAGTGACAACTGTTTACTTCCTTTAGTAGGGGCCATCTACCAAAAAAATACATACATTAGACTATCTAATTACATCTAGAAAGAAGAAAATCAAGTGTGCTAAACAGGCATACTAGATGGAAGAAGCTGAATTTCATTTGTTTAAATATAAAAAATTAAGGCATTTAAAGTTTATGTTGGTAAAAATATCTCAGAAATTAATTTTCAAATGTGTATATAGAATCAGACACCCTAAAACCAAGTCGTAATAAATTTTTGCAGTTGGCAAACGAAATTTGACAAAAATTGATAAATTGAAAAAACAAAAAAATTGATTAGATTTTTCAAAAGAAACAAAACAAAGTGAAACAACTACAGTTAATAAATCTTGAAAAAAAACTGAATTCTTCAATGATTTTTTTTCAAGGCAAGGAAAAATCAAAGACTTTGCAGGTGTATAATTTTTCTGCCTATTCCATATCTGCCCAACTGGCTCTGCCTCATAGGCTTACTTTTTTGTAAGTCTCTCACACACATTTTTCTTATGTAACACAATCTTTTATTTCCATTCATGCCTCAGACAAACCCATTTTTGTCCCCATGTTTTTTTTTTTTTTTACTTTATAATCTTCTGCACTTCATTAAGGCAAGTTGTATATGAAAACCTGATAGTGCATTTGAATCTTTTTATTGGCTTTTTTTTTTTTTGTAATATAACTCTTGGGCTTCGATCATCTTGAAAAATATTGGTTCATTCGGACTAATTTCCCTGTCTGTTATTTTTTATCACAAAGTGTTGTCTGCTGTATCTAGTGGCTTTCCTTTGAGTATCTGTCATATTTGAAATGTCAAACCTCTTATTTGATCTGAGGTGATAAAGGTGAGACCAGCTAAACCCTAGATGGTGTGGGGAAGACAACTCGCAAAGGGGATGTGATATGTATGGGAGAAGAATCACATGCCTCCTCAGTTCAAAGTATAACATTCCTAATATGATGGACACTGAAGGAAGGCCACAGGGTACGGCAGCCTAAACATTGTGATAAACATAACAAAGACAAGGAAATTAGACTGAATAATACTGATAAAATTTGAAGAAAATAAAAATAACTTCATTTGGAAAGGTTTTTCCCTATTCATACTCCTTCTCTTTACAGGCCCTAAAAATGCAGCAGCAAAAATTAACAGATTTACGAAAGACCCTTCAGAAGGAGCTGAAAGTTCAGGCTCTTCCAAATGATGACCTCCACAATGAGAGTCGAGAAACGTCTCAGACACCGCCTCTAAAAAGGAAAAATAGTCTTGGACAATCCGTGAATCTCCCTAGTAGCCTTGCAAAGTTGCCACATGAAATCTATGCCAAGAATTTAGAAATTCGACCTGCACGCAGTAATTATGATCTTCCAGTAAATGCGTCAGATCCATTCCACGTGAAGGCTGATGAGAAAGATGTCAACTTTCAGTATCTCAAACATGTGGTCTTAAAGTTTATGCTCAGCCGAGAAAATGAGGTAAATGCCTATAAGAAGCAAGGCAGTTTATGTGATCTTTTGGTAAATTTGATGGCATTTTTTATAGAAGAATTAAGTCTTCTATAGAAAATGTGATCAATGTTATGTTGCCCAAAAAAAGGCCTCATTCATATTTTTTATAAGTTTTCCATTCATCACATAAAAACTTCACTACAAAAATGCAAGAAATATATTATATATAATGTTCACTTGATTGTTTATCATAGTGATATATTAAAATTTAAACTTCAGTTCAAGCTTTATAAAGATCTATAGAAAAGAAATAAGCAAATGAAATTACTATTTGTTAAGAACAATTAAAAATATATTTTTGAATATTTATTTTCTTCTGTAGTGTTTTTAAGTATTTTAAAACATTAAGAAAGCTGTAATAATTTCACTAGAGTATATAAATGAATTGAGCCTTTTTGGCTTTTAAGATTTTATCTTTAGTTTAAATTTATTTTCATTTTCATTTTCTTCCAGGCTCTTCAGCTGATACGGGCTGTTTCTGTGCTTCTCAAGTTCAATTCTGATGAACAGGAAATGATTCGAGAAACACTCGAGTACAAGATGTCGTGGTTTGGGGCTCGGCCACCTTCACTTGGACGAGGACAAACAGCCAAGATCATTCCTCCATCCTTTTAAAAACCAATCTTCTTTTTACTTTCAGTTGCCATGGGATACATTGTCATTGGATCTTCATTGATGCTATTTTACTGCTTCATACTGTATATGACCAAATTGTATAAAAAGAATAGACATTATTTTCTTATACTGTATAAACATATTTATTTAAGAAAAAGAAAAAGTGGCAGATCTGGATATAGTGGCACAACTTTATAAAATAGGTGGTCAAACATTTACATGAAAACTGACTCGGCAATATTTATTGACTCTCATCTAAATTAGAAGTCAATAAAAAAAAAATTATCTGAGATTTTGGTTTGTTCAGAAAGCTTAATTTTGAATTTGCTCTTCACTAAAAATACCATTGTGTGTATGAAAGCAAGTTGCTTTCTTGCATACCAAAGATCAAAAGAGTAAATGGACTAACTTGATTATTTTATTGCCTAAAAGAAAAACAGTACGATTGGTTGTTGTTGTTTTTGGGGGGGTTTTTTTTTCTCCTTCATTATATCAGGGATGGTTTTTAGTTGGTGACAACATTAAACCTGACTTCTGTGATCCCAAAATGATTATATGAACTTATGGATTAATCAGGAGTCATCTGAAGAACTGAGTCTGGTAAAGTAACTGTTATATATAATGGATGAATGAATGTATGTGGTGTTAACATGTATGTATGGCTGGAATTTATACTTTTACGGTCATAATATAACCAACCATTCCTATTTGGTCCTCATTGAAAGCATTATGGTACAAAACGATATCTTCCGAATGTTGCTTTCAACTCTCTTATGTAAAATAAACAAAAGAAAATAATTTCTTTTTTTTTTTTCTAAGGTAAATACAGCAATTGTAGATATGCTAAAAAGCTGTTGTTGTCTTTTTTCTTTATTGCCTTTTTATCTACATTTTTGTCGACTTTTATGTTTTGATTTATATAATTGTTATTATCATCATGACTTATTACTTACTTGTAGCTGTCACATAATACGGCTCTTCATGATCATTTATCATATATGTAAAGCACAAGTTTTTTAAGTTTGGTCATTTTGTGTTGAAAATAAATTAAGGCGTTGCACACACAACCACCCATATATTTTTTTTTTTTTTTTTTTTTTTTAAACCTTCCTCAAGATCTTCACAGAAAATTGAAAGTGAAAATGTTGGATGACCAAAAGAATTCAGTAATTTTTAAAAATGTAAAGTATTTTGGAGGTTTTAATCACGATCTGATATGGTGTATCTGTTACAACTCATTCCTGAAGCAAAACCTGTCGAGCAGTTCTCATAAAGGTTGTTAAAAAGAAATAGGCTGCTGTCTCTATAATTTAAAACTGAGTAAACTTGTGTTGATTTTTACTCAAGTTGAAATGATGTATGTATTGTGACACTTGAAGTGGTCAAAACATTTCTGTGTAGTGGTTTCTTTTGTTGAGTCGGGATGTACCAAAGTATTGATAGAAACTCATGTCATAAAAATCTGCCAAAAGGACCTTTTGAAGACTCTAGTAATTTGGCTTCCAAACTGCCTTTGAGGGAGCAAACAGTATTACCTAAAATGAAATTTGAGGCGAAAAGTCAAGAGGTCCCTCAAGATTTTTGTGTATGACTCTGGCTATCAATTAATGACTTCACTAAGAATCATATTTTTATTTTTTGTTTTCATTTCATTGGATGCATTTCAGCTTTTATCTCATTCAACCACCTCATTTTTCCCTTCTTCAGTACGCTCTGTGATTTTTTTTTTTTTGTACATAACACTTAGGCTCTGTCAATTTCTACCTCCCCCTCAAGGGCAGATGTGATACAAGGTTGGTTTAATGTGGGGGCTCACACATATACATCAGGGCAGCACATGCTTACAGTACCTAGTGTTCCCAAGACGTCAGGCTTGATGCTGCTAAATTTTGGTGATCGAATAAGACCCGAGCTTTCAACATTTCGCCATAAGTGTAAATTTCAGTGTGCATTCAATGTACAGCCACAATAAAGCCTGTTCTTTGTTAAATCTAAAAGTTTGTTCACTCTGTTTGAGGTGTTTATTGTAGTGGGGCTGTTTAGCCAAATAATTGTGCATTTTGTGATAAAAGCATATAATTTGGTACACTTATAGCCAAAAGCATTCCAAAAAAATTTGAATATTTAGCCATCATGAATTTTCAATATGTTGCCCATGGAAGCCATTTTTTCCAGATCAATTTTCTTATCAGCACACATGCTACACATGCCAGTGCGTGTGGAGCACATGGAGGTTTTTTTTCCCCCATAAGTCGAAAAATGAAGGATCTTGAAGAGCAATGTGTTTGTGTGAAATTCTGTTTCAAATTAGGAAAAACTTTTTGAAGACTTTTCTAATGTTGGATTGTCTGACCTGTGCACAGTGCCACGAGTGGTACCAGCATTTCAAATCATTTGATGAACATCCACCAAAGATGATGCCAAGGCTGAACAACCTTTCACCTCAATGGACGAGAATCACATTGAAAAAGCCCCTGCTTTGATCCATGGAAATCACCTGACTGTCCGTGAGGTTTCCAAAGAGGTAGATTTTAAAAGAAAAACTGATGATGCATCGTGTTGCTGCATAATTTGTGCCACGTCTGCTGATGAGCAAGATTTTTGTCAAAGCACTTGCTCTCCAGATTTGGCCACTGCCAACTTCTTTTGTTCCTAAAACTGAAATTCACCCTGAAAAGTCATTGATTTTAGAACAAGAGATGGAAGAAAATGTGCCCCTAGACCTGTACACTATCCCTCAAAATGACTTCCAGAAATGGAAAAACAGTTGGGAACTGTGTATCGACAGTGGATGGGACTATTTTGAAGGAGACAAGTCTCATATGGTTGTAGGTAAAGAAATACATTTTTTGGTTTCTTTTTTTGACAGACCATGTGTGTGTATACATGTGTGTATATATATATATATTACTAGCAGGGGAAAATAACTTAAAATATTTTAGAGATTTCATAAAAGGGAAAAACAATTCCCCCACAAATTGACCCTTAAAAGGTTACCTCCCGATTTAGACCCCTAAGAGGGAAAAAAAATCCCCTCACTTGATTTGACCACTAAAAGGGAAAAACAAAGCGCACAAACTGATTTTAACACCTAAAAGAAATTCTGACCCCTAAACGGAAAAAAAAACCCCTCTATTTTGACCTGTATTTAGACCCTAACAGAAAGTTTTCATCGATGTTGACTGTTAGCGAGATTACCTTTTTTTTTTCTTTCTACTGTACATATAAATTTTTTATATTACAATTAAATAATGAGGTAGAATTTAACTTGGAATCTAATAATAGTAAAAGAATTCATTTTAAAAGTCTACACTGTATTTTTTAAAAACTTTCCAAAACAAAAGCATTATATGCTGTTAAGAGAATAAAGGGGGAATCACATGAACATTCTCTCTCTCATACATAGAAACTTTCTCTCCACGTCATGCAAATGTTCTTCAAAAAGACATATTTGGGAACACGTATGATTACGTAGATGCGTTCATCACTCCATCATTGCTACTGAACATAAAATATGTGTTCAGTTTAGCATAATACTTGCATTGTGGATCAGAGCCCACACTAAAAACTCAATAGTGTTGGAAATTTCAAAAAACAAAATAGCCTATTGTAAGGTTTGAGGTTATGATTGAAATGGAGTTAAAGTTGGTAGAGGGGAGAAGTTAATGTTGAATGGGAAAGTAAATGAATTCTCCATTCAAAAGTAGCGGCCAAAAAATGTCACAGCCATTAGCTGTTGTTGTAGCTTTTAGCAGTAGCAATGGTTCTGCTATGGAAGTAGGAGGAAGGAAATAATGTAGCACGTGGTCAAAATGAAGAGAGGGCAGCCATGTTGGATTTTGGCGGGCGAATGTGAAGAGAAAGAGAACAAATGCATAAGAAATAAATGTTGTATTTATTTAAAAACATATAAAAGAAAATGACGTACATATATACAGATCGAAAAAGAGGTAAAAAAACGTGTGGAGAATCTTTGGTTGCAGAGTGAAGATCGTGTTTCTGTCCTTAACCAAATGTTCTACCGAAATGAATATGTTCGAACCGTGATATCTGGTGATATCGCACCTAAAGATGTGTTATCGAGACAAAGAAATCAGTTAAGTAAAAGGCATAAGACAGAAAGGAAAAATACATATACCGGTATAGAATGAGTAGTTTCTTTATCAGGAAGAACGTTTAAGACTTTTAGTTGCTAGCTTGATGGAAACTAAAAAAAAAAAGTGATCGTTGGTCATTTTGATCTCGAAGAATCGTTGAGGCGTTTATTCCTAGTTTTGGCGAAAAGGAATGTGGCGCGAATGACTAAAGATTTGAAGCAAGAAATATCAGCATTAAAGAAATGCCCATATTGAAAAGAAGTAGAGATTTGAACGCACATAGTGAGCACTAGGATACTATGTGATCAGGTAAAAAGGTTTTACGTGTCTAGAGGCAGCAATGAACATCCGTATAAACGGTATTTTTATACAGGCGCTGACGTCACAGAAAAAAGGAAGCTATATTTAGTTTCGTAAATCGTATGGTCTAGATATGTATATCCCTATTTTCGTATTTATTGAAAGGGACCGCTACACTATGTTTTATCCTGGGGTTAAGTCAATAAAGAATTCTTCCGATGTCTTTTTTAAAAATTAGATATACTCAATTTCATTATTACTGAACAATATTTAACAGAATAATTACGATTTTCCATTCAAAAACTACATAAAAAAACCCTTTTTTTCACGTTGGGGGTGTCAAATATCTGCTGGCACCTTCGACTTACCGCCAGAGTTAAGAAGCTGTTAACAGGTGCTCATGCGCTAATTTGTTATTACAGAAGTCGGTAAAATCAGGAGCAGCAGATGTGTCCTCATAGAAAATTTACGTTTATGTCCACCTGTAGAAAAATATCGGCCAATTAAATCACAATAAAAAAATTGAGATTGTTTCAGTTTCATTTTTTTTTACATATCTTTACTTACACTTTCAGAACAGAATTAAACCGATTGCAACATAAACAGAGTATAAATTGAATTTTTAAAAACAGTAAAAATTCAAAAATTCTCTCTATTAAAATATTTTAATGCTAAGATTATTTCTCTTTTTACGGAAAATAGCGATAAATCATATTTTACCAAATGAATGAAAAATATTGGCAATTAGAGCAGTATTTTCTTTTTTTCGCAGTTTTTAAAAAAATATTCTCTTACGGAAAATAAGAATGGCTTTTTTTTATTCAACAATATCTCCGGTTTTATATGGTGTGCACAAATAATATTTATCTCTTATATTTCGCCAATCTTTCAACTTACTAATGACACAAACATTTTTCAACGAAAAAATTAAGTTTTATATGATTTTGACGTTTATTTTATCATAAAAGATTGATGTTTATTGTTGTTTGTTTCCAGAAGTGATATTTCAAGAAAATATATGCATCATTTTTTCTCTCACTGGTTTAAAGTTAAAGCTAAAAATTAACGGTCAAGATGCGGGCTAATCTTGAAATGTAAACAATTCTAAATTTGAATTCACACAATATTAATATTTTTTGAAAAACTAATTACGTTAGACATAGCGTATTATATAGTTCGGGGACCAACATGGCCTACCCTGCACCCCACCTCATGATCCATGAAGATGAGTAGGGGACCAAAATGTTCCTTAGGATGTCCTCTTTCAGAAAAAAGATGTTCCCAAGAAGAAAGTTTGGAGGACCTACCGCATTTGAATAAAACAAAATGCACACACCAAAAAAATCCAGAATTTCATATCTAGTCTCCCAATTGA
>VCCN01001303.1:6443708-6457624 GCA_006491835.1 Architeuthis dux
TGAGAACAAACGAATGAAAAATCGATAAAATGACTAAGAATTCTCAAAATGTTTTATTAGGCATAGGCTGGCTGTCCTATACTTACAAACTGTAAAATTTCAGTCGAAATAACAACAAAAAAAAGACGAAAAAAGAAACAAAATTTAAAATTACTAGTAGGATTACTTCAAGTGGAGTCGGAAAGCCTGAAGCACCTTCTTGGAGTTGAAATCGGTTATGTATGGAGGATATAGCTATGAAAGTTATAGATAAGTTTGAAGATCCGAGAAGAATCCAATTTCTTTTTGATGATTAGCTGCTTTCAACTTGTGGTGTATAAACTGTTTGCATGTGACAAGGATTTTGTTCTTTGTTTAGTATAGTAATACAAATGATTTACAAATTCTGGAATTTTAATTCTTCAGAGATGTCTTTTTGAGTAGATTACTTATATTACCTTATTATTATAAATGAGTAGAGTAAATGAGTAGATTAAATGAGTTGTAGTACTTTTCCAAGGGGGTGCACCCCCTTACAGACGCCCATGTCGCCACTGCAATCCTTGCATGCATGCACCCGTGGGAAGGTCGGCTTCGTCTTTTAACGTCTAATTCCTATTATTAATAGCTCTGTCATCAAGTAGAATTCTCTCGCAAACTGTCCTCTCCCAACACTGATCTCAAAGCCTCGCAAACCCTCCTACCTAATTAACCAAGGTTGTTTCCAACGTCTCTTATTCCGCTGACTCACTTCCTTTTCTCCTCTAGTCTTTGGAATCCTCATTAGTTAAACCCAAAATATAGTCCACTCTCAGTCACGTGCTACCCCGGACAACATAATAGTACCATACTTTTAAAAAAAACAAACAACGGCTATTGTATTATATTAGTATACTAACCTTACTTGAATAGAAATATAGAATGTTTTTGTTGGAACTTTCTGTGTTTCTAGTACCATACTTTTGTGTTTATTCTGTGTTAATAGTACCATACTTTTGTGTTTATTCTGTGTTAATAGTACCATACTTTTAAAAAAAACAACGGCCATTGTATTATATTAGTATACTAACCTTACTTGAATAGATATATAGAATGTTTTTGTTGGAACTTTTTGTGTTTCTGAGTAAAGTAGCATCATAATTAATGGTAAACATTTTGCCTTTGGTGTTCAGTGTTTAGGCTCACTGTCCCTTGATTGTAGAATTTTTAGGGAAGGTTTCGCGAAAGGTACTCGGAGTAATACACTCATTTTTTTAGATTCTAATATTAAATATTTTATTATTAACTGAAAGTGGTACAAAGATTCTGAAATGAGTTTATATGCCATAACATATTTAAATATTTAAACGTGATCTGTTCAAATTCATTTTCCTTCCCAGTCTTTAGTCTATTCCCTTTCCGCTAATTTACTGGGGTTTTCAAATGTTTAAAACAACACAAAACAAACAATCCTTCTCCGTTTGCTTTTCTTCTTTGGCTAAGTTCCACGTCTACCTTCTGTTCTTACATACATCAATACATGCATACATTTGTGTGCGTATGTCTGCATGTATAAATCCTCACCATTTAATGAATAGATATAGTTTGCTTATATTTTACTTACATGTATATATAAATGAACACACAAATACATACATATATATATATATATATTATGTAAACTCATATACGAATACATATATAACGACATACCTATATAGTTATTTACATGTAGGTACATATTTGTATTTCTGTGTATATGCATTCGAATGTATGTATGTGTTTATCTATGTGGGACGTGCATGCACTCGCATATATGAATCTACATGTATAGGTTATGCATATAGGTGTGCGTTTTTATGCGAATGTATGTAAATGCGAGTTCGCGCACGCGCACGCGCAGTTATTCAATTATTCACCAACCGCTAAGTGTAATGTTGCTGTGGGCCTTCACAAACATATCAACTTAATTAATCTTCGCTACCATCCCCAAAACGCACAATGCGAATGTCGATCCGACAACGTGCTGCAAATACTGGAATCGAATAATCGATTTCCTACTGATTGTGTGCCTGTTAATACACACCTATGTATTTACATAAGGACCATATCCACCTCTTCTTCACGTTTGGAAATGCAAGCACAAATTCCGTATCAGTGAGTAAAAATAATAATCTCCACCCCGACCAGTTTTCCTACTTTCTTATCTTTCAATTCTTCCACGTCTTCCCCATTAGCGGTGTGCTCGCAATAATAAAGTTGCACATTTCCCTATTTCTGAATTCCTGACGGTTTATTAAAGCTGGTGTGATATTTTCGACGTTTTTTTCCAAAACATCATCAGCATACTAATATTATTCCTACTAAGCATTGAAGAACAGATCATGTGGCAAGCCTCGGCTCCTCATAATCGGCCATTTATATCACATTCTGAAATGGTCTAAGTACTCGTATGCAAAGTGTCTGGCGCTCCTGGAAGCTCTGATGTTCCAACAGCGCCGCCACACGAAGTCTCTCGGCTGTGGCTGGGCAGAGGTCTCCGGTTCGATCTCGTGGTCGGCACCGTTGTTACACTCAACTTAAGAAAGGTCACCACTGATATCGTGCGGTATGAAAGAAAAATCATAGTAAGAAACTTATTTTATTAAAAATATATTATTATTTCATTACAAAATAAAGTTGATGGCCAGATTTGACAAATCTGGCCTTTTTAAAAAGCATTTGTCCATGAACTTATTGGTTTGGCCATATTTAAATTTTGAGCCATTTTGAGTTTCTTTTTTTGTGTTTGCTGAGAGTATTTGCATTGGCCATTTTTGTGAGCTTTTGGCCAGAAACGTCTCCAAGAATCTAACCTTCCAATTGCTTCCTCACTGTAGACTTACATCAAAAGAAGCCGAACGGAAGGAGAAAGACAAACAGTTTCTTTCGGCGTTTCGTTGACACATTTTGTCTATTGACCGTAATCGGTATTCTTCGTTGCTATGGAAATAGCATATCTCATTTTTGTTATCTACCCTTTAATTCTTGTATTAGCTGTACAATGTATTTCATCTGGACCAATCCATTATGAAGTGTAGGATATGTCAGGTAGCGGACACGACAGACAACCAAACAGCATACAACCAACAAACATATTAATTTACATATTTGGATTTTATATGATAAGGTTATAATGATAATGAAATTGTTTGATCACTCATTATAATATTTCCCGAGTTCCTGATAAATATACAAGTTGTGGCCTGTATTAACAACAGAATTAACACCCGAGGAAAAAATGAACAAAAACTGCGTGTACAATACGTAGTCATGGGAAACCTGACGCTTTCTAAAGATATGACTTAAATAACATCACAGTCATAATCCGAGATAAGACCATAAGGTCGGTCATAGAAGATCACATATTTATGGAAACACCTAGAATGAGGTTAAAATAAAGATTCATAATGGAAAATAAGCAAACTGAAAGAGACAGCATATGTGGTACTTTCAAATAATCCCTTAAGCAAACCTAGCATAGACATAAGTGCCAAATGAAAACGGTAGACAAGAAGGTTAAACATAAAGTTTAAAAGACGAAATAGAAGAGTAAGTTTCAGACTAAGAAATGGTGGGTTCAATCTTCGCAAAAAGTCGTCGGCTCGATGCTATAATGATAGAAGAGATAGCCTTCATGAAAAGATTAGTACAGTCTAAAATGTAAGATCGTTACTAAAGAAATTACCGATAAACAAAGGCTATAAGGCCAATCCCGCCAAAAACCCCTGAGTATGACAATAAAAGGATAGAAGGAACAGCAAAACACTTTCAGCAAAATCATTGATTTCATTTAAAACTCATGGAAAATCACCAAATGCGAAATACACCCGAGGAAGACCGAAGTGTGCACCGGCCCAAACGCTATGATCGAAACAAAAAAGACGAAGATGCTGCTCCGAATGATGTTTCTATATAACATAAAAAATATTAATCTTCGATATTTTCAGATATGCAATCTCTTCCCGCTTTCCGTGCGTATCTCTAACTCAATCATTGTCAATTATCACTGAAACCTCAAAAACCTTCGATGTTTGCTTTCATGGCTCCAGCTTTCCGGCCAGTTCATTAATCGGGCATTGATACAATCTACTCTCCTAACCTCTGTTCCAGTCGGCATCACAATGAATATTTTATGAGAGACGTGTCGAGGCGTAAACGTGTAGTTAAATATTAAAACAGCTAGCATATATGAAATAGTTTCGGCAGAACCTTTTTACCACTGTTCCGGTTCGGTGTCAGGTTTCCTGTCACTTTATGGCGGTGGTTGTTATGGTGATTATTGGGATTTGCTTTTCATTAGAAATCTTTACCCTTTATATTTTGTGTCTAGTCCATGCAATCGATTTTTATGGATCATGAAAATCGACAAAAATCGCCCAAAAGTTAACTGATAGGAAACAAGCTTCACTTAAGGAAAACTGATGAAATGAAAATCAGTCAACCGTATAAGTTTCGACTTAGTAATTCAGTATTTGCACACTACATAGTACGTTCACTTTTATTAGTTTTTATAGTATTGTTTTTTCACTGTTTTCCAGCATAATGCGCTTTATAAATTATAGCAAAGCACATTTAACACCAAGTAACCGTCGTGCGACATTGGAAACATCACTCAGTAAATACTTCAATGTGTGTTTTTCTGTGAATTGATGAAAAATACTTTGTTTCCAAATTATTGCCAATCCCAATGCTGAAAATACACGATGAATTGATTTAGAAACAAAAATAATCCAATCATCTCAACCCTTTTTGATAAAATGTTTGACTTAATCCATTTTTTCAGAAATCAATGAATAAACTCAGATGTTACATTAGTAAAAGAAAATTTGGTTGGAACCTTTCAAAGTATCAGTTGCAGGCATTTTAGGCCGGGGGCCAGCAGGGCCTACCGTGCACCCCACCCCCCATGATTCTACATTTAGGATGTCCTCTTTCAGAAAAAGATGTTCCCAAGAATAAAGTTGAGAAAAACTACCTCATTTGCATAAAACAAAATGGCCACCAGCACACACCAAAAAAGACAGAATTTCATATCTCGGCTCCCAATTGACATATCTGAATACCTTAAAAGGCTAAATCATGATTTTCATACATGAGGAATTCAAAAATACACTTAATTCATAAGTATTTCAGGATTTTACAAGAATAATTCAAGTATACTTTATAGGCAAATTTCTGGATTTAATTCATGAAGGAGATATATACATGTTCACAATTTCTATCTGTTGGGCCTAAAAAGTTACACCCCAAAAAGTAAAGTAATATATTCAGCATCTCACGAGAAGATTTCGAGTACACAGTCCTAAGTCTATACATATATATATCGTTAGAAAGAGAATCCCCCCCCCCCAGCTTTCCAACGGTGTATCTTGTCAATGTGTATCTCCTGGGCTTAAAAAGTTACAGCCGAATACGTGATGCTTTCTCGTAACATGCTAAATACTAACTTCACGTTTTGGGCTGTAACCCTTTAAGCCCAACAGATACAAATACACTGTTGGAAAGCTGGATAAATTCCCTTTCTAACGGTTTATATATGTGCATACCATTGAGAATTAATTCCACAATCCATAGACTTTGGACTGCGTACTTGAGGTTTTCTCGTAAAATGCTACATACTTAACTTCACATTTTCGGGTGTAAGTCTTTAAGCCCAACAAATACATAGATAGGACCTCAGAGCAAACTCGGAGCAGCAAAAACTGATTGACTAAAATAGTTTTTTTCTTCATCGACTTTTGATTGGTCGGAATGTTTAATACATGAATACATTTTATTTTAGTGTGAAAAAAGTATACAATTTGTATATACAAGCACACATCATAACAATTATATTTACACAATGTCTAGGGCCTTAAACCTTTGCGGTGGTGTAATAAGCATCATAATACTTCTGAATCTGTTGATAGTACTACATATTCCAGTAATCCATTCCAAAGTGCTACCACTCTATTGCTAAAAAAGAATTTTCTGATATTCAATCTACTTCTATTTGCTTCTACCGTATATGTGTGGCCCAAGTACGGTGCTGTGCACAATACTCGAGGTGTAGACGGTCATAAGTCTTATATAGTATAAGGAACGAGTCCTTGTCTATATATGAAAAGGTATGCTTAATCAGCCCTAGTACCCTGTTCGCCTTAGGGGAAGCACTGGCAATATACCTGGAGAATGATAGTTTATCAGTTACTATGATACCAAGATCCTTTTCATCAGTTACGATATCTAGTATATTTCCGTTCATACAGTAATTGTAACACAGATTTATATTTCCTACGTGTAACACCTTACATTTATCTTCATTAAAAGCTAATAACCATTCTCGTGACCATAGCATTAATTTATCTAGGTCCTCCTGTACTCTTACTTGGTCAACCGGCGACAAGACTGGGTGGTACAATTTGGTATCATCTGCAAAGATTTTAGATTTTATAGATATTGTATTCGGAAGATCATTAATAAATATTAATAATAGTACTGGACCAAGCACTGACCCCTGTGGCACAGCATTACTTACACACCTCCATTCACATTTAGAACCATTCACACAGACTCTCTGTTTCCTACCCCACAGGAAGTCTTCCAGCCAACAAGTTAGTGCTCTAAGATCCACGTTTTGTGCTAGTCGTCTAGTTTACATAAAAATCATTTATTTTATTTTAACCCTTTATAGGACATGCCTGAAACTATTTTAGATATCCAAACAACCTTTGTGTATGCTAAACTAGACCTAATTACAAGATATTTTCAGTTGCAAGTTTTCTGAATTTTTTTTTGTTTATGAGGGCAAAAATCCCCTCTGATGAAATGATCATATATGGTGCCTCACCAAAAAGTGACCAAAAATGGAAAATATACGGGCTAATTTAATGGGGTACCACACGGTCTCAAAACAGTTTCTGTCTTTGTTCAAGCACAAGTTGCAAAGCTTGCAGACCATATTGGTGCGGATTATGTTGTCTTTGTGGCTACAATATTTGCATGTGGCTGACGGGTCCTCAGGTGATCATATATAGTCACTTGCTCCATAAAGGGTTAAGGACGTAGTGATAAGGTAAAGGTCGTATTTATTGCATAGAGTATTCTTACTTTTATTTTTTATATTTGTTTTTAACTGACAGTGTTTTGTTGTGATGCTCTTTTACGTTCCCGCATACAGTGCATATAAGGTGAAGTAAGTTTTGCAGATGCTTTTTCTGTGGTAATGATGAAATTCATTCAGCGGGTTAAATGTTTTGGGTCATTGGTGTGCAGTCGTGAAGGATTTCATAGGACAGAATCCATTATAATAATGTATCGGAAGTAGATCCCGTGGTCATATAAAATAAGAGTTATGTAGGCAGAGAATACAACAGATAAAACATTAAACAGATTAAAATAGAGATCTCTGTCGTTTTTATTCGTCTAAGGATCGTAAAGGCACTTCAGATTCTCTTCAAAGCGAAAAATAAACATAGTTACCGTATATTTCGATAATGGCGACCTTCAGATGAGATGAGTAGACCCCAATTTCAGTCTGAATTTCATGATTTTAGCTCATATTGGTGGTATAAGACTACCAAGACATATATGATGAAGTTTAGGTCGGTGAGCACCAAACAACCGATACGATGATATACCATTACAATGAATTAAATATATTGAATATATTACCAGTAATAGGGTAATACCTTGAATGCATTACCAGTAATGTATTACCTGTAAATCAGTTTTGTTGTCAGAAATGTAAACACGACCTTTAAACGGTCTGAAACCTACTGTGAGTACGCAAAAGTATATTTTCTTTTCTTTTTACAACTAATATAATGCTATTTTCTTGAAATTATAGCCAAAATTAAACCTTCAAAGAAGATATTCAAGTATTGCAATACGCCTTAAAAGAGCTTTAAAGGTGCGTGTGGGTAGCCAGTAATGGATTTTAGTGCAAAATAAAAATTGTGTACACTACAGCAGCTTTTTTCAAGACTGAAGACCCCAGAAACCTTCGCTGACTCACCATTACGGAAGATTGTACCGGATTTTGAGGTTAGTGTTTTTGTATTTGCAATCTAGTAGCAAAGGATCTTAGAATAAACACGTCTGTAATGAGAGGAGGGCTTTGAGGACCAACAATGACCAACGGAAAAGTGGTGTTTAGGCTACCCAACATTACCGGTAATCTTGATGCTGTGCCCGTATATTTGTTTGTACGATGTCTAAAATACCGGTAGCTAAAGAAATGTTATAGGGTGGGTTCTAGGCGGGTTATGGGATCAAGTGGTACTTTGAGTAGAATTTTAAGGTCACTGTTTTTGTATCTGACCTATAGGACGACCCCATGTTTGGGGTTGTTTTTTGGATGCTTCAAGTGTCGTCTTATCCACTGAAATATACGAAATTTGCCCCAACGACCTGTGTGTGGAAATTAATTGCGATATTTATATTTTGCTTACACAAAAAGGTATTATCTTAAAAAGATCAGTCTTGTTTGATTATTGTATTAAGTATCCTTTGAAAACAAGCCACAACAACTTCATTTCAGGTTTAAACAAGTTTCTGCTCAATGAATAGAACTGTTTGTACTGGAAACATTATTTGACATACAATACCTTAATGTTACTCTATGTTTTCTGTCCTCACCATCCTCTTCCTACATCAGCTTAATGATCTATCTATTGATTTCTATCTACTTTACAGTTGTGCAAGGATAGTGACGCTGGTATGCAATGGAAGTGCCACACGTAGCAGATACAAACCTTTTTTCTTTTTATAACCAAACAATCAACAACAGTATACAGATATTTGAATTCAATATTCTTTTCCTGCAACAATAAATAATCTTCTGGTCAATGGTTTATTTATTTTCTTTTTATCGTGTGAAATTTGTGTCTGCTAGAGTGTCCGGCTCATATTACTTTGCACATAAACAGATTAGAAAGAATTACAAATAAAAAGGGAACAAACGGAAATGAGTGAAACACCAAAATTTATTTTCTGTAAATATTTACTAGGCTTAGCCAAGTCTGACCTAAGGTAACAAAAATAGAGCACATCGTAGAGATATTGGGTTAATCATAAAAATGACCAAGATGATCAAAATAAATTAATTTATTAATTTAGTATTCTTCATCTTATTTTTTGCTTTTCATCATAACATTCTAGGTTGAATACCATTAAAGTAACATTTTATACCACGGGAGCTCCTCTTTCACGAACGACGTCATAACCAATTCGGCCATGGAAGTCTATAAATTCAAATAGCGACTATTTCTGTTACTACTACTACTATAGGTATAGTCTAGGTGGTCAATTTGTGCTTGAGTTTAGTTGTTACCATTGTGGAAGTTATGAGATCGCCAATGTTGGGGTGGAAAAGACTAGTAAATTAGTGCTGTTGGTACAAAAGAAAAAGATGAAGACAAAGTTAAAAGAATAATGTTTTGCTTGTTAAGGTGTCGCCGTGACAAATACTTGATAAGAGTTCACTCTGAGGTAGGTAGAACCTACCTACCTCAGAGTGAACTCTCACTGACTCGTCCGCGTTAATCTGATGGACTTAAATGGAATTAAATTTCACTAACATCATGAACTTAGTACGACCACTTATCAAGTATTTGTCACGGCGACACCTTTTAACAAGCAAAAGATTCATTATTCTTTTAACTTTGTCTTCGTCGGTGGAGTTGCAAGTTAACGAAAACCCTGATGAAAGGAATTCCGATAGAAGTCTAACGTTGACATCGCTGAGACTGTCTAGGAAAGGACCGTCGAGGAAAGGACTGGCGAGGAAAGGATTGGTGAGAAAAGGACTATCGAGGGAAGGACTGGCGAGGTAAGAACTGGCGGGGAATGGACTGGCGAGGTAAGGATTGTCGAGGAAAGGACTGGCGAGGAAAGGACTGGCGAGGTAAGGACTGGCGAGGAAAGGACTGTCGAGGAAAGGACTGGCGAGGTAAGGATTGGCGGGGAATGGACTGGCGAGGTAAGGACTGGCGGGGAATGGACTGGCGAGGTAAGGACTGTCGAGGAAAGGACTGGCGAGGAAAGGAGTGTCGAGGAAAGGACTAGCGAGGTAAGGACTGTCGAGGAAAGGACTGGCGAGGTAAGGACTGGCGGGGAATGGACTGTCGAGGTAAGGACTGTCGATGATGCGTGTTTGTGGGTTATTCGCTGAACGAATTGATGTCTACCAATGTTGGCACCATTTTTATTAGAGTAAAGTGGACTCCAGAGAAGGTAAGGTGTAGCAAAAACTGATTGGTGAGAATATATATTGTCTGTGCCAAGCTCTGATGGTCCGGAGCTCTTGAAGTAATAAAACTTTCTTGGGATTTTCCCTCAGTCCTGACCCTATATAAGGGAAAATTCTGCTTTACTACTAGGTAGTAAACAAACAATATGTCGTAAATATTTATACTAAACTCTAATGTTCATATGGGGTGAACAACACTTCTGTAAATGCGACGATATCAATTTTGGTAAACGGTGGAGGGCACGGTTCCGCTAATTTTTTACTTGTATACTGTATACTAATATGTGTATACTGTATACTGATATTTGTATACTGTATACTAATATTTTTATTCATAAAATGCAGCAATACATATTACACATTTTTATTTCTTAATATTTTTTATTCGTTTAATACTTTGTGTACTGTAAATAAACTAATGTTTTATTTCATTTGTTCATATAATTATTTATGTACATCTTTTTGGAAAGCTCTATGTCTGAGCCAGAAGATATTACCATTTCAGCTCTCTAGGTCTGTTTTAAAGGTTTTAGAGCCGAAAAACCAACCCAAAGCTAAATTCATATAATAACAGTTAGCGGTTAGCAGTTATCGTTAGCTTCCACTAATTCTTTAGTGGTTTATCGGTTTAGCGTTATCGAAGCTAACTTTTGACCTTCCCTGAGATCTCTTTCAGTTTTCCGACACTCGTTCTTTAAGCTCAAGTTCAAGTCTAATCAGAAGTTTCTTCTTTATTCTGATTTCATGCTACGTTTTTCCTATTTTGTTGCTGTAATTTAAATGGATTTTGTAATGGACCGACATAAAACAGTCCAAATTGGTGAAATAAGAAAATCTTTTTTTTTAAAAACTTGTTTTAAAATGTTCTTTACAAAAACCTAAATAAGATCTGATGCGACTGATTACTTCCATCTGTATGCAGTCTAAGTGTGATATGATCTGCCACATGATCTTAGTATATATACACCTGCGCTGAAAGGCCCCAGAGTCTAGAACATCACTAAGCAAGGGGCACCACCAAACAAGCGGTACCATAAAGACAAAGGGGCTCTCCAAACAGGTAAGGGACAAAGTTGTGGAGAAGTACAGATCAGTGTTGGGTTGTAAAAAATATCCCAAACTTTGAACATCCCATGGTGTACCATTAAATCCATTATTACAAAATGGAAAGACTATGGAACCATAACAAACCTGCCAAGAGAGGGCCGTTCACTAAAACTAACTAACTGGACAAGGAAGGCATTAATCAGAGAAGTAACAAAGAGACCAAAGATAACCCTGAAGGTGCTGGAAAACTCCACAGTGGAGATTGGAGTATCTGTCCATAGGATCACTTTAAGCCGTACATTCAACAGAGCTGGGCTTTTTGGAAGACTGGCCAGAAAAAAAGCCATTTCCTAAAGAAAAAATAAGAAAACACTCTGGTCAGATGAGACTAAAATTGAACCTTTTGGTCATTATCCACACAGTGAAGCATGGTGGTGGCAGAATCATGCTATGTGGATGTTTTTAATCGTCAGGGACTGGGAAACTGGTTAGAATTGAAGGAATTATGGATGCCGCTAAATACAGTGAAATTATTCAGGAAAACCTGTTTCAGCCTTCCAGAGATTTGAGACTGTGACGGAGGTTCGCCTTCCAGCAGGACAATGGCTCTAAGCATACTACTAAAGCAACACTCAAGTGGTTTAAGGGGAAACATTTGAATGTCTTGGAATGGCCTAGTCAAAGCCCAGACTTCAATCCAATTGAGAATCTATGGTATGACTTAAAGATTACAGTACACCAGAGGAACCCATCAAACTTGAAGGAGTTGTAGCAGTTTTGCTTTGAAGATCCCAGTGGCTAAATGTGAAAAGCTTAAAGAGACATACCCCAAGGGGACTTGTAGCTATAATTGCTGCAACAGGTCTGCAAAACATTGACGGGAGTGAATACCCAAGTTTGTTTTTTCTTATTTGTTTCAGAATGAAAAATATTTTGCATCTTCAAATCTTCGCTTTACCCCACTTTTTGGCTTTTTCAAGAAAAAAAGCGGGAAGCGAAAATAACGTTTAGCTTTAGTTTTGCAGTGAGCCATTGTAGAGGCAGCGCACACCCTCTTCCTTTCTATTCTACACCCCAGTCTCCTCTACCTCCCACCAGCACGATTTCCGATGACTCAGCCTAACATACCATCCTAATCATTCAGGGGTCTGGGGACGCTCAAGATTCTTTACATATGAATTAATGGAAATTGCGTCTTCGCTTTACGCCATTTCAGCTTACAAAAAGCTTTTATAGGAACGCTCTACTTTCGGATAACGGGGGAAAACCTATATATCCGTGAATTCTTTTCACGGGTTTGACTAGCAAATACATAAAATAACTAGACTTGGAGACAAGATTAATAACATTAAAGACGTTACCGTTATAAACAAAATAGATATAGGAAGCGACCATAGAATGGTAGCGTGCAGAACTAAATTTAAACTGAAATTTAAAACTGAAACGAGCAAAATGTTTCTTAAGAAGAAGAAATGCCCTAATAATATAGAGATAGAGAATATTAGCAATTTTAGAGTAGCGATAAAGAACAGATTTCAGGCCTTGTGGAATAGCGACAGTGGCATAGAGAAACAGAGTAATAGCCTGACAAATAAAATTAAGGAAGCAGCAGAGATGGTAGGCAATACAAACGTAAACAATAACACAGGGAAATACTCTAAAACAACATTAAAACTAATCAAAAAGAGGAGAAATATGGAGATAAAAAAACTAAAGAAGACGGAAACAAAAAGGCAGAACAAATTAATAAGACAAAAGAACGAGAAAAGAAAAAAGAACCAACTTAGAATCGCACAGAGAGACATGGAAAAGCTAGGGATAACTCGAAGAGATAGAAAAAGATCAACATGGATAAGAGGGAGGACTAGAGTGAAGGTATATAATACAAATAATTAAGCAACAAAAACGGAGATGGGCTGGTCACCTAGCAAGAAGATATGACAATAGATGGAGCAAAAGATTAACAAATTGGTGCCCATGGAACAGTAAACGCAGTAGGAAAAGAACAGGCACAAGATGGAGGGATGAGTTTTGCCGGTAAGACGTGTTAGCACAATAAAGGTCATCTAGGAAGGAGATGGGAAAGGCCTTTGTACAGCAGTGGACTTATGACTGCTGCTGCTGCTGCTGATGATGATGATGATGATGATGATGATGATGATGATGATGATGATGATGATGATGATGATGATGATGATGATGATGATGATGATGATGATGATGATGATGATGATGGTTTTTATTCACCGTAATAATCAGTTTATACTTGTCCAGGGAAAATAATATGCGCGTGTATTTTGCAATGTAGTGAAGTGACACGGATCAATGCGCTTCATACAACAATAAAAATAACACAAGTCAATCAATTCCATCACCTTTCCTCATTTCCCCCCGTTTATGGACGGTTGACATCAGTCAGTCGGGTTCAATACAAGGAGATTTGTTCACTGTTTTTAAATGACAGAAAACAGAGATATGTGGTGGATCATCTTTTTTATATTAGCTGCAGAAATTGGTAAGTCGACTTCTGTTTCAGATTCCTCAAAATTCAGTTTTACTGTTTTAATTCGATGTATATGTATATATATATATTTCGGCAGAATCCTTCATTTATGCATGTCTGGTTAAATACGACGGA
>VCCN01001303.1:6460757-6472500 GCA_006491835.1 Architeuthis dux
CCTAAGGAACATTTTGGTACCCTAAAAGTAGCCCCTGCTGGCTCCCGGACTATAAAGTATTTTCTCAGAAATTAAAAAGGAATAAATTTCAACCTTTCGCTCTAAATTTAAGGTTTATGAGAAATAATTATGTATTACATTTCTTTTATCACAGAGAGACAAATCAACAAACATTTATTTGTGTTTTATTAACTGCATAAAGGATACGTACTGAGATTTCATGGCAAATAAATGAATTTCCTATATCAATCAAACCTTTGTCGATAATTGTGATATATAAGTTCTAATGGTCGTGGGTTCTATATATTGTGACGGAAAATTGTTACTCTGCCTCATACTAATTTCAGAGTAATGATGTCATATATGAAAGTATGTAAACCAGCGCCAAGAAAATATGCCGCCGATATTATTGGGAAACTCTCTGTAGAGTCACCTTATCATATCCCAAGTGTTATAGCTCGATTATATTATTATGTATTATCTCTTTCATTCTTGAGTGCTTTTTAAAATTCTTTGTATAATTCGTTGTTTCTATATCAATTCTAAATATGCTGTCGACATGATTGGGAAACTCTCATCATGTCACAAGTGTTATAGTTCGAACTTTTGTTCGGACAATCAAATCTCTTCTTCGATTGCCCGAACAAAAGTTGGAATGTTAATGACCTTTCTTAATGATATAGAATCGATTATATTATTATGTATTACATGTATTAACCAAAGTTTGCGTTAAAACCTCTTTTCGATTTAACGAAAAAAGGCGAAAACGAAAATGGCGTTCAGCGTTTGTTTTGCACCGAGCCGTTATAGAGTCAGTATGAACCCTCTTCTTCTCCCTCCTACATCCCAGTTTCCCGTACCTCCCAACCGCCCCAACCGCCGACGTCTCAGTCTAATATACCATCATCACCCTTTTTGGGATCGGAACGCTAACAAAGATTCCTCTATAAATTAAATGGTAATTGCTTCTACGCTTCACGCCATTTCGGCCTAGGGAAATGTTTTTATAGGAACGCTCTACTTTCTGATGGCGTGGAAACCTGCCTCCCTTTCTTCCTTGATTTCTTTTTAAAATCTTTTTTAGCGGTTCCCACCATATTAATTCTATATATGACGTCAACATGATCGAGAAACTCACCGTAGAGACACGTTATCATGTCCCAAGCGTTATAGCTCGATTGTTTTATTATGTATTTTCTCTTTCTTCCTTGCATTTATTTATTTATTTATTTATTTTTGTAGCGGTTCCCACATTATCAGATCTAAAAGTATCACCGACAAATGGGACAGAATTATTATTACCGACCAACAGTTGTATCACTTTGAATATGACAGCCAGCACTCTGGAAAATGTTGCAATCTACATAGACAATATTACTGTGAGTAATGTTTCTGTCATATCAAAGGTCTCAGTAAAATTGATGCCTGATAATTTCTCAAGCTATGGCACCCACGAAGTCATCATAAGAGGTTCAAGTTCATTCTTCCTGTTCCCTCTTCTTTACGAAGAGGTGGTCGGAGAGTTTACCGTAGATCCTCCGCAGTCAATGTTTATATATGACACACCAATAAATTTTACTGTCAATGTAAGCAATGGAACGAATCTATTATTGCAAATGTTCATTGTTTCACAAGGAATATTCAAGTTCGTGGCATGTTCCAAAAGCGGAAAACATTTTGTCGTGCCCTACCATTTCCCAAGCTGCCAAAACTATGAATTACTATTTTCTTTATCTAATCGTGTATACAAGAGGTCCACAGAGAAAAATATCTCTGTGGTGCCCAATGCAGACGACTTTAATGTCAGCTTTTCTGACTTGTTTATTGTTCCTCCAGATCAGCTTGAAATTTACATACAATATTCAAAATGCAGTCTAAACCAGACAGATGTCACTGCCACTTTATTTATCGACGGTCAAGGCAGAAGTCCGTTAACTGTCTCGAAAATGAATGAAACTTTATCAAAGAATGTTTTGCCGATTGGGAAACATAATGTTACCGTTGTTATCAAAACACTCTCAAATTCAGCAGTGTTCTCAGAGGATATTACAGTTGCCACAAATGCAACATTGGAAACGAACAAAAAGAAATATCTTGTTGGGGATAAAGTTTATCTTGCTATTAACAAAACCACAATATCTTCGAATTTGTTTAAAATCAATATAAGTGACGGCATCAGTAACTCCTATTACGAGAACAATTCGGACGTGATGTTTTTTAAAGAATACCAAAGAGATGGTGACTACAATATCAGCTGGACTTTAAGCTGTCTGTATTTCATTAAAACCGACACATTACAAATATCTGTTTACGGAAAGCTGACAAACATAACTGTAGATGAGAAATCTATAACTATACCAGATGGATTGAGGAAGTTTAAAATCGATGTCGAATCAGCTGGATCGGTTCCAGGGGAATGTTTCGTAAGTTATGGGGATGGAATCGAACGGACTTTTTCAAACCTCAAGTTTCCTACCAATTTCACTATTCAGAAGAATTACACTAAAGCGAATAACTATACTTTTAATGTAAATTGTACAGCAGTCTTAAATTCGGCACAAGCAACAGTAATAACGCAGGTAACCAACTTTGACTTGAACGATTTCTCTTTACAGTATTCGACAATCGTTCCTTTAGGCACAAATGTGGATTTCTCGTTAAGCTATCGTGGAAACCAAGACTCTCCACTTGAATTCGTTACTACAGAGTGGGATTTTGGTGATGAAATCAGCACAGAAAAAAAATCCCTTTCAAGCTATAACAAAACTCACTTATACAAACACTTCGGAAAGTACATCGGTATCCTGACTTTGGCAGTACTTGACCAAAAACGAGTGATATCATTTAATGTTACGGCTGGATACTTTAATTTTACAATTGAAAATACAACAATTTTCGCTCACAAAATAGGTGTTAAAGGCTCTTTTGAATTAATGTTACCAATTTCCACTATTGATCCCCAAATTACTTACAAAATCACATTTAGTAGTGAAAATCACGTTCAGGATTGTACGAAAAATATCACACTGATTGCACAACAGACGCCCTTTACTTGTCAGATGAAGCAAATTGGTGCCTACAGTGTCAATGTCACGATAAATGGGAATTCATTTCAAGAAAACTTCATATTTTCCAAGACAGTGTTGGTTGTGAACCGCGTAACAGATCTGAAATTGGGTGCGCCGGAAAAGTGGCCGTCATACAAAACTCTTAAGCTAAACGTGAGTGCCGGACCTCAAACCCAGGATCTGATCAATGTCACCTGCGAATTTACATTAAGCAATGGACAACATCAGAGTAAATTGAGTGACATCACAAATAAAACGATTATTGAGGTCGAGTTTAAAGACCTGCAAAGCGGACAAATTGCGATTCAAGCCCACTGCTTTAATAAATTATCCTCTGACACACTCTTCGAGAATATAACCATTACCAATGAATGCTTCAAGGCCGATGCCTTATTTATGAAGAAGAACGGGGATCCATCGGATCCCATACAGTTACAAAACACCGAAAGCCACACCATCAAGAGTAACGTCGAAGTAAAAAAAACTTGTGAAGCATGGTCAATATCTTACCTATGGAAGTTTCGGAACAAGATCGTTCCCATAAACAAAGGTGCGTTCACCATAGACAAAAATCAGGAACCAGGCACGTACCGAATAGACCTAAGCGTAACACTTGCTAATAGTACTCAAACTGATCATGTTTATGTCAAGTTGACCGTTCCGGACCTGGAAGCGATAATACAAGGTGGGTCAGTCGTAATGAGCCCCAAGGAGAATTTGGCTGTGAATGCTGACAGCTTGTCTTATGATCCTGGCCAGGGTCAAGGTAAAACGACAGGACTCGCCTTTTCTTGGTCGTGTCGGATGTCTGCCGACTCCAGCAACAGCTTTAATCCAAATTTCGACATCGGTAGCGTTGATTTTTCAGGGATTCCTAAAGAAACGGGATGTCCTTCGCTTCCAAATGTGGGTAAGCTTCAAATTTATTCCTCTGATGTGAATGAAGAAAAATGGTACATTTTCCAAGTGCAAGTCTCCAAGGACAATAGGAATGCGACTGCAAGACAAGCAATCTTCATAACACCAAAACAGATTATTCCTTTGCAAATCGGGTAAAACAATATTTTACTTTTTCACTCATATTATCTTTTAATATATATATACACACACACACACACACACACACACACACAATGGCCTAAATGCGAATGAAACTAATCTTAAACTTTAACATTTTTATTTAATAACACCCTACTGAAACAAAGGAAAACAATATTTTATATATATATATATATGCGTGTGCGTGTGCATGTGTGTGTATGTGTGTATATATGTGTACACACATATATATACATATATTTACATCAGATATTCCAGCGTCGTGGACGCTACTTTTCCCTAAAGTAAACTTCAAAGATTTACACTACGTTTTCGACGCCGAATATTGCATTACTTATAGGCCTACACCTAATTATAGAGAAAGCTCTTTGATACTGAAATGTAATTTCACCTCTTGTATATGACCTCAAAACGTATTGTATAAACTATTATGTAGGATAATAAATGAATAAGGAAAATAATAATCACAAAATTAATCGGCGCTTTTGTATTATCGGTAGGGTGCTGTAATCGGCTCAGGTTACTGTTACTGATTTACCTGTAAGGAGTGCTGGTCAGCCCTGGTGGTACTGGTTCGCAGGCCAGAGCCACTCTACTCTTTTAACAGGTTGCGTGTCATTATAAAGTCATTGTTTTGTTTTTTATTTAGACGCTGGAATATTTTTTACTAGGATCAACCGTAATGGAATGAAACGATCAACGGGGCTTTTAATCAACCAAACTGTATACAGATATTAGAATGATAACGTGTGAGAGTAAAGAAATATTCCCAGCAATTTGTAAGAGTTTATATAGTACTAGCAGGGATTCCCGGCGTTGTCCGGGGGAAAATAACTTCAAATTTGACAACACAATATGTTCTTTAATATATTTCTTCTTACACAACACAAACCACTTGTCACTAAAGGATGCTACCTAACACTTTATACTTTCCACTCCTTGCCAAAATGTGGAAGAGGGAAGCTAACCCGATTCTCAACAGACGCTGTTATAGACACGACACACGCCTTGTTTACATGACAACACTTAAATCTAACCTGCAAACCTGACGGACACAAAATAATGGTCTAGTTTAGCATTATACTTACATTGTAAATCGAACCCCTCACTAAAACCTTGCGAAAACCGATATATGACCTGTGCTGTAGGTAAATTGAGACGTGTTGATTCCGAATATCCCTTTAGTTTTGTTCTGGGTGCGTAGTTCTCAAGTTATAAGAGTACAAACACACAGACAACAACTTTATATATTTAGATTCCCAATTCGGACTTCTGGCAAGGGATGGGGGACACTCATGCCCAGAAGTTTAGATATCATTTTCAACAAATCCCTTCTTTTTTTTTTTACTAACATAGTTCTACGGAAGGATATAATTTGATAAAGTATTTTATACTGAAGTGACTATAATCACCTTGTTATATGCAAAATACTGATGACACATTACAACTGCACACGCTCATGCAGGTGCATACGCATGCGTGCAAGATATAACCCATTTATCATAACTATTATCATAACTAGGCCTGAAAATAAATTCGATTGTAATACGCACTTCAGCTGGCTTTCTGAGCCGACAAATTACTTCTACTTGCTCTTATTCGTGTTCATGCAGTTCACATTTTATATTTATCTATTTTCTTCATTTTTAGATGCGTCATAAACTGCTTACAGAAAATAGCAACCAATCAAGAAGCGATATTTAAAGTAGAATTTACGGCCACGTCATCTAGTAAACTCAATGAACTGACCGAAAAACCGAGCTACAAATGGAAACTTTTTCGGGCGTCTTCGGAAAAAAAGATTTCATCGCTTAAAGAAGGACGTGAGTAATTTCTAATGGTCAAATAAATATTTCTATAAAGTAGGCGTCGTAAAAATAAGCACTAAACTGTAAAGGATTTTCGTGAACACAAAGCGGTGTGGAGACGATGTGGAGACCGTGTGGAGACCGTGTGGAGACCGTGTGGAGACCGTTCCCAAACCAGACGCCAAGTCGTAAAATAAAATCGATTGCAAATGACTTAATCTTGCTCTAAAACGCCTCCACCATTTATTCGCAACCACGGCACTCGTCAGTTCCCTCTATATTATTAGTAGTGGCTGATCTGGGAAATCGTACTTGTCCAACGACGATGCATTTAACTTCCAGTAACCAGTCATTCTACTTGCGTTACATAGAAAGTTGCATCGAACCAGAGCTACCCCATCCACGTTTTCCTTTTCCATTATCCACCAGGCCAAACCTGTTGATGAAGTCCTGAAATGCACTGATATCTGGGTTGTTAATGTCCAGCCTAGCGCTCCCGTTATCGAGATCGAGATCAAGGACGACATGCAAATCACACGCTAAAACTTCCCGTATTGACGCCTACGAAAAAGACTCAATTCGAAAAAAAAGGGCAAACATACGGCCCAATGAAATGGAACTCGTCACCATTTATGTCTGTCCGTGGGGTCTGTGAACAACAAAAAGTACAAAAGGTTCTTACTAACTAACTCAAAATATTCTGAGAAAGGTTGGAACCTCTCCGACAAAATAGTCTCATAGTCACTGGCAATATTATGCGTCTTTTGCATACAGCAAATATTGACTCTGAGACACTGAAGATCCCAATCGAGTCTGGTCGTCCTAGACTCAAATCAGGCTTCGTACATTCAAACAATCATGAATCTCCAAAGGACAGGTTAATTTGACTGCACTATGGGAGGAGGTGTATGTAAAGAGAGTTGCTTTCGGGATGGGTGAGAGATATTGTTTATCGAAGGCGTCATCTTAAACGAGCGATTGGCCTTCTCCAACATGTCCCGTGTCTGCTGTACACCGCGACACATTTTCAGAAGTCTTTGTGCGTCTACTAAATTTCTAGGCTTCTCCATCATTTCGCGTACTGAAATTGAATAACTTTTTTAGATGTTTCAATCTGTGAGCAGGTGTATTTCTTTTATGTTCTGGACATCCGGGTTAACACGGCTGCCATCTTCTACGTTATTATACTTAAGCTACATGCCGACCGACCGCTCCTTCTTTTCTTAAAGATTCTGCCTCATTGCCGTCGCCATCACCACTACTGCAGCACCAAATAGTTCTTGTTTGCATGTTGGACTGATATTATTGCTGGTTGGTTTTATTGTTGTTTAGTTTTGCTGTATATGTGTTAGGGGGCTTCTCTGTGAACCTGTTCATGTCTTTTCATTCGTAATCATATGCAAACTAAGGTGCCGAAATTTGAACTTTTGGGATACCCGCTATTCTTCGTTTGCAGACCCTGGAAGAAGTAGTAGGAGTGCTGCACGAAGTTTAGTTTGTTGGCTTCATGTTTTGGTCGATAGCAAACGTCTCCATGGTGTGTGTGTGTGTGGGGGGGGGTGACAGGCGGTTGGGCATCTTAGTAAGTCGTGTCTATGGAGAGATGACCAGTCTCCCCGTAGTGTCAACAAGTTGGTTTTCTTTTAGTTATCACCAATGGTGGTTTCCAGACATCCACGTCCAAAAAGTTTAGAATGCTTTTAGGTCGATCATGGGCGTATATTCTGGGTCTGCTAGGTGTGCGCCACACAGCTACCATTCATCATGAATATACATTTGATATTATTAAGTTTACTCAAAAATATAATCGCGGATCAAAACGGGAAACTAATTTTCCTGTCCCTTGTAATGAAATGTTCTGGCAGTTGTGCTGAAATCGCAGCGCTCACTTCTCGCCGTCCACGGCTAGTTGTATCTGTATCTAGGCGGACGGTGAGAATCGGAGAAAGCAATGAAGATAAGGAGTAGAGGTGTGCTGTGTTTCAAGAGAACAACTCGCTTACAGGATCGCCGTACATGGCTAGCGGTCGCTGGGAATGAGAGAAAGCAATGAAAATAAGGAGTAGAGGTGTGCTGTGTTTCAAAAGAACAACTCGCTTACAGGATCGCCGTACACGGCTTACCGGAAATTGACACCTTGCAAAAATAACTGTATAACATTTAGTTTTATCGTCTGAATCTTAGTTTCATTAGTAAGAAGAAAGATTGTAGAAAAATATGTGATAAAAATTATGTGTGTACACCTTATAGAACCGGGGATATTTTTGAAAATAAATAGCGTAAATGTTGTGAAAATGTAAACAAAATGTTTGCAGTATAAATTTGTGTTAGAGCATTTTCCAAAATTCTTATTTCTTCTTTTTTTAAAATTCGTCCTTTATTAGATAAGTACTGAACATTTTAGTAAAATCCAATAAGTAGTTGAGTTTTTGTAATTTTTTAAAATTTAGGTGTTAAATTTCCAGTACTTATCTTATACTTATAAAGGACGAATTTTAAAAAAAATAAATTTCTATTCCAATATTTATAATTTTCCCCACTCATGATTTTTGAAAGATGAGTTCATGGAAATATAAATTTTTTTTTAGAGATTTAAAAATATTTTTTCGATTAATCTACTATTTTTGAAAATTCTGTTTTATTCTTTCCTAATTTTGTTACTTATAATGCAACGATGTTGATTAATCAAATATAATTATTGAAAAAAGAATAATGCCCTGGAAGGATTTTTTGTGTTCTTGTTTTGTTTTTGTTTTTCAATAAAAGCTTTTTTGTAAGTATGGAAGGCCAGAGGTCAACTCAAAGACTACGCCGTTTTTTGTATTTTGTTTAATTTTTAATTAATTTAAAGAGTCGTTCTAGACACGATTCTGATACAGCACATATCATTTTTCAAGTTGTTATTACTGTTATGCTTTCTTCATTTGAAGTTTAAATTTAAGTTTAAGTTTAATTACACTTTCAACCACCATTTTTTGTTTTTTAGACAAATATTTGAACTTTTTTCTTTCTGATAAAAACAAGAAAAAACTTAAGAACAACATTTATTAAATTTTATTTACGTTTTTAAGCGGGCTGATATGAAGAAATAAACAGAAACTTTAATCTGTAATCTGTACTATGATGAATACAGTTTCTGTGTATTTCTTAGTAATTCTTAGTATTACTAACAAAATAAACAGAAACTTTAAGCTATTCATACATAGTACAGATTTAAAAATGAGGTGTAGCTAGATATTTGGGTGGGGGGTTCCTGTAGTAGTAGGTTCAGCATGGTAGCACACCCTGTGACAATAACTACCATACGCCACTGATCATTTAATGCCATTTTCACTTAAACAGAATGAGATCGCCACTATATTCCCGAATTGCAAGAAATAAGCGGTTAAGTGCTCGACCAGGCAAGGCACTTCGTTTACCGTTACTCTGGTCTTTCTCTGATCTTTATTTTCAATTCTTAGAATCAGCTCTTTAGTAAGGGAAAGACAGTCTTGGATAACAATATGTCTCACATGGAGAAATGCATGCCCTTGACAAATTCCTGGAATTTCATCCCCAATCGAGAAAGAAATTTTATCGCAATGTCTTTAGTGGAATTGACATTTCTTTTAAAGGTTTCCCCTCAGCTACATAGACTGACACCGTTCTTTGTTTGATGTCTTTCAGCTTAGGTAAATCGACCAAAAGACCATTACCTCCTTAACTAGGTGGGAGTAGTATTTATCTATTTTGATAAGTTCTGATACATCTATTAAATTGAGAGGGGCGTTTTCCACTAATTTGGGTTGCCCTCTTTCTCATGTTCTTTTTTTAATCCTCTTTTCGGGTGTTTTAAACACGGCTTGTACGGTCGGGCCGAAATCTTCGGCCGTGCACACAACACAAAAGTTTAGTTCGAAAAAATTAATGATGAAAATATGGCCGACTTTTGTACGACATTTTCCTCTTTTTTGTTATTGTTTTTAAACCAACTCCATAAATAATTGCAGTTTAACAGAAAATCTGTAATCCTGTCCTTGAATGTTTGTCTCATCAAACATCAACAGTAATACAATGGATGGATGTGCAGTTCTATTGAATATTATCACATCGATTCAGCTAAAGACATATTGTTCATTCAAATAATAGCAATAAACATTACATTCATTGGCAACCTTAGTACTTCCACTTGGTGACCTCAGTGCCCCTACATGTGGTGAGTATTTCAACTACAACACTTGGTACCCCCCTTCACTATATTAGTGAAACCCGACTTCAAAACCTTTACTTTTAAAACAAGTAAAACATGTTTGTCTTTGCTGTAAATAGAACATGGAATAAAACTGGTAAAATAATCTTTTTTACACTTTCAAAAAGTAATAATTATGTGTGAAATGTTATCTTCCTTTAAACTAGTGTCTTCATCAAATATTCTCTGCATATAATGAAAGGCAAAAGCATTACATAATCTACATCTTTTATAGAACATTTCTTTTCATTTCTCCATTTTCATTTATTTAGTCAACACCGGACCAGAAGTGAAATTGTCGGCTGGCTCATTGGAGGAAGAAGTCGGTTATCAGCTTCAGGTAATTATGGGCAACTTAACTGGATATTCAGAGAGTATTGCGGTACTTAATCTGAAAACAAACCGAGCCCCAGAAAATGGAAAATGCACCGTGGATCCAATGGATGGAACACTTGGCAGTACCTTTGACATCAATTGTGCTGGTTGGCAGGACTCTGATGGAATTCGGAAATATATCATTGTATTTGAGGTGAAAAGAAAAGAGTTTATTATCGGCGAGTCAAGTAAGTAAAAGTTTTATAAGGAAACTCACATTCTGACACAAATGTAGTTAATAGAATAAAAACTCGTTCCTCTAAATGGAAATTATACTTTCATGTGTTTTGGGTGAGTCTGTCCCACTGGGTGTCCACATGTGATTATTCCCCCTTGTAAAATTTTCAGTATCCTGAATATAAGTATCCACACGCATGCTTTAATTTAGAAGGAATGAGTTTAAATTTCTGAAAATAATGTTTTAGAAGCGCAGAGCTTTTGTTAACTGGGAGTTATACAGAATCTTGAAAAATATATTTACGTATTCTATAGTAGCAGGACACCCGGTAAGGATCGAACTCACTAAACTAGTCAATCGGTCTGCGAGATAAGCTTGCTAACTATCGTGCCGCGTTGTGTACGCAATTAAAATTAATTTGTTGTTCTTTTTGTTTGTTTTTGCAAAGACTGATTAGTATAAAGATTAGTATAAAGATGATGACATTTATGCTTGAACTTGTGCATGAACGACATGTGACCCGATTTATATTTACTCATTTCTTTCTGCTCGCAAACGTCTCTAATCATTGCATTCCTAGATGTTGTAATTAAGAACAAACTTACAGACTCAACATTTCTATTTGCAACGGATAAAAACATTTTCAGATTTCAGTCTTGGGGATTCTTGCTCTTGTCCTCGGAAATCTAATAAACTCTGACGCTTTTAGGCTGTGCAAAAGAATATATATAAAATCTATTTCATATTTGGATCATTTGTCTCTATTAGTGCAATCCATTTCCAACGGTTACCGACTTCCCATCGGAGATGAAGGTGATGGCTACCATGGCAACCTCTTGATTCGAATTTATGATAATTTTGAAGCCTACAGTCAGGTTAATTATAGGATCCAGGTAAGTTTTGTTTCTCATTTATGTCCTCCACAAAGCGACAATACATTGTCTTTATGAACTCTTCATGGTGTTTTCGTCTATGAATGAGCCTATGTCTGTATCTGGCCAGGTATATATATATATATATATATATA
>VCCN01001303.1:6537391-6560126 GCA_006491835.1 Architeuthis dux
TTGCTGTTAGCCTTAGCCACTCGAATACCACGACTAGGCGCACCAAAGAATAGTGCGCCGTGACATATGTATGTGTATGTATATATATATATGTATATATGTGTGATGTGTGTGTATGTATGTATATATATATATATATATGTGTGTGTGTGTATGTGTGTATATATATGCATATATGTCCTAAAGTATGTGTATGTGTTGTGCTCTAAAAACACAAGAACTACGCATAGAAAAAACAGGAAAAACAAAGGCATATCCGATATCAGCAGGTCACAATTTACCTACAACACATATTTTAAGATCCAATGTTACACCCCCCCCCCAAAAAAAATAGTCGATTTCTATGGGTCTGCGTACGTGCTCAAATGGCAAAATAAATCAGTGAGAGCAACAATACAACAATGTTCAGAAACGAGGTAAATACAATAGGCGAACCGAGTTCAAAACCCGGTGAAGAAAATCTGACTTTTTTCTTTTAATTTCATGATTTTTCGATTTAGTAAATCTTCAAACCGTCCGGAGATTTGCCAGTTCTGAGAACAGAAATATTTAAAGGTTTTATAAAATGTGGTTCTATTTACAATGTAGCTATAATGCTAAACTACACCCTTACTTTCTATTCGTCATAGGTGACCATGGACGTGAATTTCTCTTTCTCACGATGCCAGTTTGGCAGTATTTTTTAAGGGATCTAACGCTAAACTGACAATAAAACATGTTTTTCTTAGAGCAAAATCCCTAACCCTACCTCACCATAATCCAAATTCAAACGCAACAATAAAACATGGGCACAATTCAAATCAGATAGTCTGCTTTGACGTGCGAGCTACTAACGCCAAAAGTGATCAGATGAATTCGCAGTTTTTTAAAGGTTTTAGGAGGTGGTACGTAGGCCTACCCTGGGTTTGCGCGGGTTTGCCTAAGAGACTGGGCTACCCGTCGTTGCCCAGGAAATAAAACTCTTTCCCCAACCGGTGAGGAGAAGGATGTGAGCGCCCCTTATTTGATTTCATGAAATCTCTATAAAATATAATTTGCTTTCCAGTATTGTTAGATTTAGAGTTTTATTTCCTGGGCAACGCCAGATATCCCAGCTAGTACTTCATAAAGAAGCAGCCATAGTTTCGACAGAATCGATTGTGAACAATATCACATATTTATTTAAAAACAAAGCAAATATGTGTTTCTCTTTGCAGTCAATCTATTAAAAAAGCGTACTTAATGGTTTTTATTGGGGTGCAGACCTCTAATTTTCTGACAAAGTGGCCGAATAAGGGAATACATTTTCCGACAAAAAGATCATTGGTGGGTGCAGCATCCCCCACCCCTATTTTGGTACGCCCCGGATGGTACGCATAAACGAATAATATATTGTTTTATAACATTAGTCTTTTTTAATCTGTGATGAAGTAAAGGAATGAGAACACAAGTCTCAGAAAAAAGTGCTGGCTACTTCTTTCTCGCATATTTCCGTGGGTGTAATACCTGCCACAACTATTTGCTTTAGTAACAGCAATCGTGTTTATATTTTCTGTCGAAAATGTACTTTTTAATTAATTAATTTATTTATTTGTTTTAGAAACTTGCAAAATCCCACACATTGGAACGGTCAAGTGCATGGACAATTACAACATACTCACTGAAGATACAGATGGCTACTGTATCAAATGGAAGTCGCCGCCATGTCCAGAAGATGAAGAAGCTACGCATCTCACTTTTCCTGCATGGAATTTTACCTCTGCCACAAAGATCTGGGGAATCCCCTTCATGGGAACATATAGTCTTTACGGAGGTGGTGGTTATATCTTAAACTTGGAAATCAACCTGCCGATCTCCCTAAAAATGGTGGAAGAAGCTACGAGGAACCTATGGATTGATCGAGAGACAAGGGCTTTCTTTATTGAATTTACTTTATACAACGCAAACGTCAACTTATTTACTTATGTCATCCTCCTGGCTGAAATTCCGAATATTGGCGAAATTCTCCCATATACATTCTTTTACTCTTTCAAAGCTCTGGCCGATGAGAAAAATGGAATGATATTCGTCTGCCAATTGCTCTTCGTGGTGTTTATTTCAGTGATGCTGATTCGTTCATTCCTACGCATGTTCCATATGAAGTGGGCCTTTTTTAGTGAAACTTGGTACGTCTTGGATTTTATATCATCGCTAAGCTGTGGCATAACCATTGGGATGTACATAATGCGGGGTTTGATGGTCAAGCAAGCGCAGAAAAACCTGAAGGAAAATCCAAAGCAATTCGTCAACTTCTACCATATTGTGATTTGGGATCAAATCTTTGTCGTCTTGATGGCATTACTGGTTTTCCTCAGTACGATCCGATTTCTTCGGATTCTCGGTTACAACAAACGAATTAGTGCAATTAGTATGGTAATCACATCAGCTAAAAAAGATATGTCTGGTTTCTTCATACTCTTTATAATATTATCCTGGACGTTCTGTTATTTTGGATACCTCCTTTTTGGAAGAAATATGGTGAACTACAAATCCCTTTGGAACTCCATGACATCCATGTTTGTCGGAATCTTGGGGAAAACTAATTTTCCGAATCTGAGACAAAGCAGAAGTTCTTTCGGTCCAATCTTCTATCTTGGCTTTGTGTTTGTGTTCATCTTCTTCCTCTTGAGGATGATGGAATCTATCTTGAATGAGAGTATCCAAAAAGTAAGTTGCCAGATATTTCGCCAAGAGGAGAGTATTTCTCGCTATTTGTACGACCAGATGCCAAATTACATCAGAAAGATCCTTTTCCCGGAACGAGAAAATGGTAAATGTTTACTTATTTAAGAAATGTAAAAGAATATTTCAATTCTGAATATCAAGTATAAATCTCTTGGGGTATAAGATGAATGATGATTGTGTTGAATAATTTTTAATTACTCTGCATTTTTATCACAGAAAATAGCAATCCCTGTACTTTGATATCAATAGTCTAGATATTTTGTTATTTTTTCAGATAAAGAGAATAAATTGGTGTAATGTGAGGTGATGTTTCTGAACTAATAACAAAAACTGTGTACAGACCTACAGGCTTGCTTGGTGGCTGAGATAGATGCATATTTTCACCGACACTAGTGGTCCATGTTCGCACCCAGTTAAAAAGCAGAATTGCAAATGCTGATTTTCAATGAAAACAAGCAGCCCAAACTCTTCCTAAGTTCCTACCCACTTTCCCCTATTTGGCAAGAAAAGATCCAGGATTTTGAGCAGGGGGTCCAAATGGGTTTTTGGGGGTTTTTTTTTTTAGTCGTAGCTTTTTAGCACTAGAATCGACAGAAAAACCAATAATCAAAGAAATTTACGACAGAACCAATAAATAAATAAATAAAATTAGATAAGATGTCCCCCACATCATACTTATATTAGATTTTTCTTTTTTTTAAGGATAATTTATGATTGCTTTGAGGTTTTTTATTTATAAAATTCCTTTATGTAGATATTTTTTTAATTAATTGTGCTTTGCCCGAGCAGGAGTGTCCGGGCCCCACGCCCTGGATCCGCGCCTGTTTAGCTTTATGGCCTACTAAGCAAAGTACTAAGCAAATATCAAGAACTGTACTAGTTTTCTTTAATTCTTCCGTATGAGCAGATTTTGATTCGTGATGCATTTGAATATAAGTGACAAATACATAACCGAACTAATTAATTAACTATTGGAAATCTGGAAATTGTTTCCTACCTTGCTCTATTGTGGAGATGTGGAAACATGGTTTACAACTGTTATTAATTTTATAAATTTCGAGTTGGTGTTACTTGTCATCATATATGAGTCCTTGTATTTTGTGAGGAAGGATATATTGTGTCATCATTATGGTTATAATTACTATTGTATGTATTACCCACATTTGTTTATAATTGAGCAGCCAACATTCAAGTCTGATGTTCCAATTTTCGCTTGGCTAATATGTTTTTACATTTTGTGATTTCAGTATGTGAAAAGATAGGCCCTGAATTCTGTGACGTGCGAATCGTACCCGAAACCAAAAACAATTTCCCTCAGCAAGGGGTAGCTGATGCAACAATAGACCTGAAAAATTTGAATCTGTCTTCGTTTGATATGATGTACCAGTTGATCAACAAAAATGTAAGTACGGATTCCAGTGGTTAAGTATGTATGATAGGCTATGGGCAAAATTCTATATTACCTATTAACCTTTCTCTTTCTTTTATTTGCTTAGTTTTAGACCACATGAAAGCACATTAAAATGTTGCGAGTAAAAATGATGCACATATTTGTGCTTGTATCTCGCCTCTGTTAAAGTTATATAAGTCAAAATGTTTTGGGTTTTTTTGTGTGTCGTGTATTTGTCGTATTAATTCTTGAAGTTATTTACTATTTTCGTTGGTAGTATGTTTGGGTCGTGCTGTACTATTGAGTTCCAGTTGTTTATTATTCTTTGAGAAGTTTTTTTCTAGTTTTTTTTCTTTCTCAGTGTTCTTTATAGATTCTATGGTTGTTTCTTTTGTTCATTGTAAAGAACCTTTTTGCTTGGATGTTATCTATACCTTTTATTACTTTAAATGTTTGTATTGTGTCTCCCCTTATTCTTCTTTCTAGTAATGTAGATAGTTTTAATTTTTTGATGTCTGTTTTCGTATGGGAAATTTTTAAGTTCTGGGACCATTTTCGTTGACCTTCTGTGTATGTTTTCTAGTTCTGTAATGTTATAGCTGATACTAGTGTCTACAGTACACTATAGTAGAAATACTAATATGGGGGAATATATTGTTACACTGGCCGGGGAAGAAAACGGGAAAGACCCCTCTTTGGAAGCAGGAAGTCTCATGTAATTAGGAAGAGAGAGTTGATATCGGTCAGTTGTGACGTAAGTAGATGACAGTGGTAATTTAAAACATAGGAGCCAGGACAGGCATGGTAGAAAGCGTTTGGGTTTACGCTAGGCGACATAAGTTCTGAGAACGCAAAGCCCTGGTGAACAGGATGGTTGCGAAAAGAACTGCTGAAATAAGCAGTTGAATCACTGAAGTTAAGGAAAGGGGGGGAATTTCTGTTGAAGAGACCTACGTGCGAGGGAAAAGCTTCAAGAGAAAAGGTGCTGTGAAAGACTCCGACTAAAAACTGACTTTCTGTTCCTGATTCCCCTAAACGTGTACTCTGTACGCTATAGGCCAAGTGCTAGCGTGGGTACGGATATCGTTTCTCCTGTGTCTTTTCTGTCTTGTATTTGTTTTCTAAATATTTATCAAAAGGAGTAGGTCTCTGCGTGTGTGTACGCCTCTCTTATTTACGTTTGTAGAGACAGTATATATCTGTCTACAAAAATAATTTAAATTGGGCTTGTTCAAGGTGCATTGAAATGAAAAAGAATCTGTATGTAACATGTAACATGTAACAAATTTATTCATAGAACAACAGTTGTTTGATGTTAGTTTTAATTAGTGAAAGGAAAGGTAATTGTTCTGCTCAAAGAGTTCCAAGAAACGGTCATATGTCGAAGATTCAAAGTTCGTAATTTTCCTATGTAAGTAAAGGAATGAAAAGTCTCTTGTTAGGCAAAGGTTGTGTTGAAGGAATACAGTTCGCAAGGTTACTTGATAAATGAGTGTAGTTATGTCATTCTTTCGATGTGTCGAAAGTGAATTGTTTGTGAAGTCAAGGGGTGTGTGTGTGTGTGTGTGTGTGTGTGTGTGTGTGTGTGTGTGTGTAGCAAAAGTACTCACGTATTTCATCATTGCATAAATGTGCACGTACGAAAGTGGTACAGCAAGGTGGCAAATTGCGTGCGGCAGTCGTTAAGCATTTCGTGATACCTGTTGGAATGACTACTGTCTCATGTAATCTGTCTCTCTACCTTTTAAATCTTCAAGTGGGCTCCAAACGACATGCTTTGGATTTTGTGATTCTCACCTTTTGACTGGCTAGTAAATCGTAACTGTTGGCAACTTTTGTTTTTCATTAAATTTGACTAGTTTTTTTACCTTCATCCTAATTTTAGTTGCTTTTATACAACTTATTAATTCGGGCCACTATTTCTATGGCAACGAAATTCGGCAATCGGAAATAAAGAGTAAGCCTTCGGTGAGAATCGAACTCACACCTTCACTGCCAGAGGGGGACCAGTCTACGCCCAGCTTCCCCCATTTGTTTAAAAAGCGGAACATTTAAATACAACCGTGTAGTTATTTGCTTAACTTATGTGGAAGCCACACATCATAGCGACTAACATAACCAAGCTGGTCCAAATAATTTTCGGTGCTTGATTTGGATGTTTTGAGTATTTTGAGTATTCTCCTATATCATGTAACAGTCAATATTCTCAAGTAATATCTTTGATTGTTATCAACCTTAACTGATCTACACAACCATAGAGCATCATTCAGCAAGAAATCTCTGACACAGAACTTCACAAACCAATTTTGACATGTTCAATCATTTACAGTACTTTCTACACCAGAAAACTCTTTTTTAGCAATAGAGTAGTAGGACTTTGGAATAGATTACCGGAATATGTAGTGCTATCAATAGATGTAATTGATTTTAAGAAGAATTATGAGGTTTATTACACCACCGCAAAGGTTTAAGGCCGTATATATTGTGTAAATATGATTGTTATGATGTGTGCTTGTATATACAAATTGTATACTTCTTTTTCACACTAAAATAAAATGTTCAAAAAAAGTTCTAAAGAATTTTTTTTGTATTTGCGTCAAGTTACCTGTCTGTACATGATGTTTTAGACTGAATAAAACCTAGAGCTATGAAACTTGTCCAAGATAACACAAGCTGTTGTTAAAATGAGTCACTCTTGTACATACAACATAATCCATAAGCATGGAAATATATAAGCACTATAAAGTATCCTTTTTTTAACATCTGCCAACATTAATTTCTTTTATGGAACTTAAAATCCTATATAAGAGCCATAAGTATTTATTCTAACAGTATTTTATTTATAAAATTGTAACTTAATGATACACAAAATTAATCATCTTCTAATATATTATTTCAGTTTGATGACTGCTTCAGGGAAACCTATGCTGAAAATGAGAGAAAAAAGGTGAAATTTTGATTGCAGCAAAGCATTAAAAGCCTGACATATTTAGTCAAAGAACTCAAAATATCATGTATTAATAATTAGAGAATGAAGAATAATTTAAAACTGTTCTCATTTTATTTGAAATGTAAAATCAATATATTCAAGAATGAACACAAGGATAACAAATCTGAACCAGGAGAGCAAGAGAGGCTGATAGAGAATCGGGATTGGAACTAATTTTAAGAAATGATATTAAAATAATCTTAATTGTTCTGTCCTTATTAAATCCACTACTACTGCTGGTTTTATTTAAAGGGATTTGGTAATAAAAGAAAAAATTAACATTTTATTATCAATTTAATTAAATTTTATTATCAGTTTGATATCTCCAAAATAATATTTTACCAAAAGAGCTTGGCCTTTTCATTCAAATTATTTGATAAAACTATTTGTATTATTTGATAAAAGTATTTGTATTTAAGATTTTTTTGTTTGTTTGTTCTTTTTTTTTAGCTAAAAGGGATATTTTTCATGCATAGGACTGAAACAGAATTGAAATGTGGTTTGACTTTCTTTCTCCAACCTCCTGCAATAAATATAGTCAACAAAAAAAACACTGTTTTTGAACACCAATGTCATAAAATTGGTCATAACCCCAGAAAATTAAAAAGGTTTTAATATAAATCAGTCTCTATGGTTGGTTAATATTATGTACTATAGTATGGAAAACCCTTGAAATTTTCCATAAAAAGTGCTACTGGAGAATCATTCAATCCTTATTCCTTATGTTTTCCATAAAGAAATGTTCTATGATAAAACCTCTTAAAGCCTTGGTCAATAATGGATTTGAAGATGAGTAAATTTGGGAGTAGCCCAATAATTCTAAATTTTACTTGTACAAGAATAATGAAACTATTGATATGTTTATATTAATAATAGGAATATTTCTATTTGTATGTAGTGCTATTAAACTTTCATATGCTTTATTGTAATAGATGATGCATCCAAGTTTATTACACATGATAGTTACCAAGCAAATTAAATATTTTAAGATATTCTCCATAGTAATTAATATTTACCAAATAAAATATATACCTGCTGCCTATGTTTCAGATTGAATAAAATCTGAAGAATTAAAAGTTGTTTCTGAAGCATTATAAAAGATATTGCATTTCTTGAGATGACTAAATGGTTTATTTTTAAAAGCCTATTGTATTGATGTTCCAGAGGAGTATGTGTCAATTGTAAACAATATATATTAACTCCCTCTCTTGAACCTGATTTAACTCTAACAACAAATAGTTTTTTAATAAACTCTAGGGAAAATGATTAAAGCTCAAATATACTCCTAAAATCAATTGATTATTATGTTTATTTTTTTGTTTCAATGCATTCCAAAGATACAATGATTTGATTCGAGAGCTAACATTGATTTTGACTTACATGTAAACCTTTGGAGTGTCGTGATTTCAGAGAAATGGCATAGTAAAAAAATTGAAAAACTCAAGATTCTTCTGAACTTGTAACTGATTTTGAGGAAAATTAAAGAAATCAATTGATACAGGACAAAAGAATTGTAAATCTGGTCTTCTCTATCTTATTTTAAACAATACATAACTAATCGCTGACCTTTCACAACGCGGATATAACAGATTCAACTTAAATTGACTAGTTTCGTTATTTCTGTCTCACACCAGAATTACATGCTAACACTATTACAAAATCACGAATCACTAATCAGAACACAAATAAACTTTAAATTTCCTTTAGAAAACCAGAAAAAATATTTGCAAATATCTAATAACTTATATAATTTGTGTTTTATGGAATTCTGGATAACGTTCAGGTGATTCATTCTTGATTAGATTGACTTCTGTAGCAATAGCAGCTTCTCAACCTGGTGCCTGCAATTACTCATTGCATTATGATCATCCTGCATGTTACTTTTTGCAGGGGTCAATCAATACCTGAGATGTGATTGAAGTCAGTAGAGTAGAGCTTTACACAGCTTATGGGGGAAATAAATCCAATATTATTGAAGAATTAGTTAATTCAGATCTGATTGTGATCATTGGATTCAATAGAGTGACAATCCATGTAAGTTATTCTTAAAGATGTAATAGAATTTCTGTCATTAATATTATATATTAAGTATCCTCTAAAATCATACTAACAAAATCTCTGGATATTTGTTGTATATATTTTATGGGAAAAAAACACTGTTACTTTTTGGCTAGTTGCTTTTTAAAAAAATGTCTAGGTCAAATACCCTCTGAGCATTAAAGTAAGTAGCATAAAGTAAGAATATAAAAAGTAGAGTCTGACCAGACTTGAACTTGCATCCCATATCATGGGAGATTGTCTTGCATGGATGATGCCTTTACCAATTCAGTCACAGAATCCTATGGCTATACAGGGCACAAATTTAGAGTCATATCGCCACCTCTCTACTCCAAACATTCAAGCCATATTGTTTGTTATACTATCTAGATATTTTAAGTTATTTAAATTCTGAGATGAAGCATTTCCATTACTAATTCTTGACTGGTCTTTTCTTCATCTTTCTTTTTGCTTTTTATCACAACTTTCTAAGCCTCCAACCATTAAAGAAAGTAGGAATGAAGATGTAGCTTCCAACAAGACTTAAATTCGCATCCCATATCCCAGGAGCTTGTCTTTCATTAACAATGCCTTAACCAATTCAGTCACAAAAGTTGCTGTTAAAAGCAACAAAAAATGAAGAAAAGTCTAGCCGAAAATTAATAATGAAAATCCAAATAACTTAAGACTATTACTATGTAATAGAAAATTAAATAATTATTAATAGAAGTCTATATACATTTAAATCATTAAATATATGCCATTGAAAATTATATTCTAAAATTATAATTGTTGACTCCATATTGTTTTTATGTAACTGTAGCACTAGGACACATAACATAGGTAGAGATCAGCAAAAGGTGCCTCATTATCAGAGACTAAATGTTATCTAAAATTGAACTTTGTTACTGGAAAAACATGCTTTTCATCAATCCTATTGACAACATTACTGAATGAATAAGTGTATGTTTATGGTTATCAGATGCAATTAACGCTATACATCAGCATTTTTTAAACTTTTAATAGTTTTAGATACTTTTTTAATGTCATCAAAATTTTCAAATAATATAAAATATGTATACTTCTGAGTACAACTGGGATCATTTCCAATCTGAACATATTATTCCTTTTCATACTCTACTTTGCTGGAAAAACAAGAGCAAGATATTAAGGAATGCTGAATTTTTATCTTTCTTTTTCTTAGTCTTTTTAAACATTTCCATATTTCTGGATATATGTTTAATGTCATCACTACACCCTTTATTTAATGTATAATGTTGTTCAGTAACAAATTAAAAGATAGATTTAATTTCAATGTAATAATTGTTGCAAAGACTATGAGAAATGTTCAGATGTAATACATTTATTTATTTCACTGCTTATATGCTCATCTTGTATTTTTATATCTGACAATAAACACAATTATTAATCAAAATGGTTCCTTATCATTATTTTAATATTCAAAATATCTGTATGCTTATGTCAAACATATATATAAACTATTATACCTATACCTCTATTTCCAATAGATATAAACCCAGCTAAAAGGGTTATCATACCAATCTCCTGATAGAGTTCTTTTGCTTGCTGGTGATTTTTAGATTTTTAGATGTTTGTTGGTAGATTTTGAAATAATTAATAAATGAATTTGTAGGTAAACATATTGTGGCCAATGCAGTTTATGGCTCTATTCAAAATGTTGTTTCTCTTCAAGTAACATGTTTTTGCTTCCAAAAATATTTTTTATTTCTCAGATTTCAAACTAACATCTGTCACTGCTGTGTTGAAGGTGGAGATCATGGTGTCCACATCCACATCCTCTGCACAAGAACAAGTAATGGTACAAGCTTTCTTCCAATTGCCACCTTGATGGCTTCTGCCACTTCTAGGTCTTTGAGCTTGTCACGGTCAAACTTGATTTAGCTGATCTCCTTCAAGCATAGGTGAAAGGACATCACTAAGTCATAGTTGCTTCTGATGTCTGCTCCTGTGTCTGTGCAACGTTTGCATTTATTCAAAACCATTTCTGGACTAGGATGTAGTCAATCTGGTTATGATGTTCTCCACTGGCACTGTGCCAGTATGAGGTCATTGTAGCTGGCAAACTCCTTGAATTATAACCATATCTTTCTTTGGTGTCTGGTCCAGGAAATCCTGTAGCTGTTTGTAAAACTCTTCCACTTCATTGTCACCATAGTCAGAAGTTGGAGTGCATATTTGAATGATGGTGATGTTCAAAGGAGTTGCTTTCAGACTGACAGTGATGAGCCTACTCGAGATTGGTCAGCATCCTATAACTGTGCTTATAATTTTCTTCTGTATTCGGAATCCTACACTGTGTTCATATTTATCGTCTCTCCCGCTGAAGTAGATTTTGTATCCATTATCTGTTGATGTTTCACCAAAGCTTTTCCAATGTAGCTCACAGATCCTTATGATTTTCCAGCAGTATCTTCCCATTTCAAGTGTTAGTTCTATTAAGTTACCAACTTAATTGATGCATCGTTGATGCCATTTATTAAGCCAGTTTGACTTAATAGAAAAATAAATGAAAAAAATAAATGAAAGATCACCGGATCATAAGATCACTTTTGGCTCAACAGTTAAGCTGTAAGCCTGTGAGTTAGGTATACTCACGTGCAGCCCTGTCAGACCTGCACACACTTAAACAAACTTCAAATGCTTCCGACTCATCTATGTTTCCCATTTTGCATTCATCCCCACCAGCCCCTCTACACATACACACACATCACCTATTTTTGCCTTGAAGTACAATTTATAGCTGGATAATTTTCAGATATGAATGCATTTCCATTAAAAAATGTGAAAAATTATATAAAAATTAATTCTTTGTAGGAAATCTTTATGCCATTCTTTATAAAAGTGTTTGTAGAACATTCTGATATAGAATTATTTGTTTCAATGCTTAAGATTGATGATATTGGCTAGAAATGACCTCTGGTGACCTTGAATTACCTTTAGAGGTCACCAAGGGTCAGTGCCACCTATCCTATCTTAATCATGGGGTCAAGTTACGTTTGTACATAAATTTGCAGTCCTTAGGGTGCAGCAGTTTGGAAGCATAAAGAAAGAAACAAACAAACATCCCTCATCTTTATAATATTAGATTAACAAGGAATAACATGGAAAGAAATGAGGCAAGCATATATTTATAGTAATAGTATCTGTCAATAGAGATTAAGTCAACATCCTATCGCTATGAGCAAAGTCTGTACTCTGTACATAGTGATTATTTTAAGTATTTTATTTGGCTTTTGTGATGTTTAATAACTTGACAACACTTGAGTGTGTTGTTATAAATTATCAAATATATAATGTACAATATTATTTATCACTTGTCTAAGAGTGCAAGGGGTTACATATAAATAGTTCTTGTTTCTCTGAAAGAAAAAGGAAAAATGTTCATTCAAATGGATACCAAAATGTTCTTTTGAGTGGAAAAGTTTCATATATTTCATATGTTCCTTTGCAGAAATATCTTTTTTGTTGTGCGAAAAGATCTCTTTTCTGTTTACTTTATTAAGAAAATATTTGTAAGACAAATTGTGTGTGTGCAATGAATGGAAAGTATTTCAAAGAAATGTGTATACAACTTGTTAAGGCCTTTTTTAGTATTAGAAACCGTCAACCAAAACTGTCACCAAAACTGTCACCAAAACTGTCAAAATAGGTTTCTTTAGTTTTCAAGTCAGTCCGACTAGCTGGCTGGCTATGTATGTATGTATCACGCATACAGGTCACACCAATGGAGCTAGAGGGCTGAAAATTTCAAAATTTACTCCTTATTATGTCTAGAAAAAAGGATTTTTTGTGTTTTCTTAAATTCCACCCCTAAATAGGTTTTTAGTGGTGGGTTCGATTTACAATGTAAGTTTATGATAAATTGATCTGGATAGATTTTTGAAAATTTGAAAAAAGGTAAGAAAAGTAAGTTATTCATTTGTCGCTCCTTTTTTTAATTGATCACCCCCAAAACGACATGCTGTCAAAAGATGTTGATAACATGACGGTTTCTATTGAGTGACTAAGTGGACCTGTTTAAATATTCTTCTCTACTCATGAATATTTGGTGAATATAGTAGAATTCCAGAAATCTTTTGTTGAAATAACTGCAGTGTTGGAATCAGTCATGGTGGTGAAATGATTGTTCATATCTTCATGGTGACTGGTGAGGCAGACAGCTGTTTTTGTGCGTCCAAAGGCCGGAGTTTTGACATGTCTTACATCTTCAGAGTCTACCAACGAGAGAGAGAGAGAGAGAGAGAGAGAGAGAGAGAGAGAGAGAGATCCGCCTTTTTGGTGATGTCAGCAACATGAAACTGGTTGTGCCATATCATGGCTTAATTTGCATATTCCAAACCAGTATAAACAAGGTAGATAACTAGGATTTTGACTCAACAGTTTTTTCACCTTCCCTGGTGCCCTCAGTCTTCCTACATTCCATGAACTTATAAAGATTTTGCTTTTCTCTTCCTCTCATCTTACTGGACTGGTCACCAGTAGTATACTTTCCACCTTCACCCTGGTGTGTGACAGTAGGCGTAGCCATTGTTAATCCAAGCTGCGATCAATCTGTTATAGTTTGAGTGCTGTTTGATTTCATCATGGGTGTGTCAAGGGCGTTGATAGCCTGACAGAAACCACCTTGTTTCAGGCTGCTGTAACCTGTTACTTGCCTTGCACCGTTCCCTCCTATGAGAGTGTTGAATGATAGTGAGTTATCTCCCCTTGTCTGTGTAGTGACCCTACATACTTTATGTTGGCTGCTCTATTGACTACAAAGGATCAAGCCCTTTGGCACTGATGATAAATAAAGCCCTTTCGTTCAACTAAACACCTTGTTTATTATGTTACCATACTTGGTCCTGGGCATGTACCCATTGAACTTGCCTTGAAGTTCCTTTGCCCTGGCTGGTGACTTCTTCAAGGATGACATATGCTCAGTGACGCCACGTTGACATCACCCCCTACCAACATAAAGGTCTGCCAGAAGATCAACCAAACCATCATGACCTTCTCATCATCATCAGGAAGCAGAAGCCGATACAGGTATATCACCAGATCAGACAGGCTCACAAAGACCATCTTGCAGGACACTATACCAGAATGGCAGAAAGAGAGGCAGATATAGGAAGAAGTGGGAGTACAACATCACAGAGTGGACAGATCTGATCAGCAGCAAATCTCAGAGGGCCACAAGGGACAAGGAAGGATGGAGAAAGCTGGTCCATCATAAGTCATCTGTGGTGCCCCAAAGACCCTGAACTGGGTTACTGGATAGGTAAACCTATCTAAAGATAAGATGTTTACAACACCTTTGAAAAAATTACATGTCTTATGAAAAACACAATTTTATAATAAGACAGTATTCTTTATTGTAATAAGTTTTCAAAAAAAGGGATTTTTTTTAAATAACAAGAAAGACTTGCTCAAACTATAGCTCCAACTACAGAATAGTGTTTGGACATGCAGAGGAGGGCTCTATGGTGTTAGATTTTCTATTTATAATCAATTTGTCAAACCGTAATATGATAAGCAACAACAATAACACAACAAATGCAGCAGGAGAGAAAGATTTGGCATCACTTCCTACTCTTAAATAATGTGTTGATGTATCTTAAAGAGAGGAAAAAATCTAATATCAACTCATTGTGAGTATCTCACTACAATTGAAGACCATTGTGTGTGCATGCACTGTGATTACTCAACAACTGGCCTTTGTATGAAGCCAGTTTGCCTACAATTCCTATTCATGCCTAAACATAGTTTGTCTAAATTATTATAAGTACTAAATCTGATTCTGCCAATGATTTTGTGTAAAAATATTGGAAATTGCAGAATTAATATTTTTACATAAAATTGTTCACAAATTCTTTTTTGAGAAAATTAACAGTGTAATAGTTTAGACAAACTAAGTTTAGGCATGAAGGTTGTAGGCATTCTGGGCTGTAGGCAAACTGGGAATACACAAACTGCACATGAATCATATTAGTCAGCACAGTCAGTGCAATGCAGAGTTTGAAGTTGTTTGGATAAGCGGTTCTCGAGAAATCTAATAAAAAATAAATAAAAAATTAAAGATTACAGTCTCTATGAATTATCTCCCTTGAGTTTCAGTATTTAGAATACATTTTGGGCAAAGTTTAACGAGTCTGGTGTAAAAAATTGATCTGATCATTAGGACTGTTTTGACCGATCATCGCTAAACAAGCTAACGTTTGTTATTTTCGTACTTAACCTAGTTACTCGAGTACAATGCAAACTCGAATATTATTTTTGTAGCTAAAATTCAGTAATATATTGAATGGACTTGAAATGGACTTTCTTTGACAGAGCTTAATTGCATCATTAATTTACCCGGAAGTTTAACATATAAAGCTAAATTTGGTAGCATTAGAAGTTCAATTTTATGTGAATTAACATACTAAAAGCCTACGACAATCCACTTTGGGGGAAACCTTTTTTTGGGTCGATATGTAGAGAGCACTTATTGTTTAAAAAGATTTCAAGTTAGTAAAGGAAAATTTCAAGCTGAATTGTTCAAAATGAGAATAAAGCGTGAAAACTTGCTGGTAGATTATTTGATGCTCTTTCATATAAAACTAGAATACACACGATCTGACCAAAGCTGCGGTCGCCATATTTATTTTAAAATGACCGATATTAAACAAAAGCAAAATTTGCAATATAGATTAATTGACATTTAAACCAGAATTGTTTAAAATATGAAATAAAGTGTGAAAACACGCATACTGGTAGATTTTTTAATGCGATTTCATATAAAAATAGGATAGACACGATTTGACTAAAACTGCGGCCACTATCTTTATTTCAAAATGGTCACCATAAAAATCAAAATTCGAAATATAGTACAGTAGAAAAATTGCAAACTCGCACCTTTGATGCTCTTAAGTATGAAACCAGGATATACACTGTGATGACTTGGGTTTCGAAGGAAGTCACTAAGTCAAACAATATATATGAAAAAGAACCTACCTTTTTTCTGTGTAGAAATATAAGGTGAGTAGTTCGTTCTTTCAGTTGTCTGTTTCTTTTTTAGTATTAGTGGTACAGGTTAGTAGTTGAGACAATAGTGAGGAAGAATAGAATATTCAGTTGATCTTTTCATATGCTGATTTAGGAGACGCTCAAATAGGTGTGACTAGCTTTGTTCTCAGGTTGATTCTGACTGATCAGTATTGTCTAAAAGCGCAGCAAATTAGGAACGCTTGGGTTGACTCCAAGGTCAACTGTCTAGATAACAGGAAGTGCTTCTAAAAATAGCACAAGCCGACTCCTGTTGTCAAGAGGGTTATGACATACACACATTATAGTACAGCAGATTAGTTGAAATTTCAACCAGAATTGCTCAAAATGTGAAAAAAGTTAAAAACTCGCTACTGGTAGAGCTTTTAATGCTCTTTTTTTGGTACCCGAAAAGTAGAATCATGGGGGGGGAGTGCACGGTAGCCCCTGCTGGCCCCCGGACTTAAATCATTTCAGTACCTTAAACAGGGAATAAAACAATGAGTCTGTTTCTATCGACCCATCAGTGTTGTTTTCTCGTCTGATTGTATTACCTTTAAAAGATGGAAAGGGTCGTTACTGGATAGGTTGCTTGCATGTGTAGAGGTGAGACTTTGTTGTTTAACTTTAAAAGGGATGAGTGCTTTAATGTGGAAGGAGAGACTATGTATTAATAGACCACGGTGTAGAAGGTACACGGTGTAGAAGGTACACGGTGTAGAAGGTACACGTGTTGCTGCTTGAAGAAGCTGAGCTGGAATCGTGCGCCATCTTTGCTGGAGTCGCTGTCACGTAGCAAGTCACGTGACGCAAATGGAGCGTGTTGATTGGTCGATCAGTCCAGGAGATGTTGGAGAAGAAAGGCTTACGCCGCCATGTTGGTTTTGGCGCGGAAATACAAACAAAGACACGAGAGTCGTGTAGGAAGAAAACAACGACGTACATTTGTAGATTACAAATGAAAGATTCATTTAATAAAAAAGAGAGATACAGCGACATGTCGATTAAATGAAAAAGGCCGAACATAAAGATTGGGAAAAAGCATGCGTGTTGGAACGATTGTGGAGAGAGAAGAGTTAAGCTTAGTAAGAATGAGGAGATAGGTATGTACTAGTTGGTAGAGACGAAGGTCTGATCCCTAGGCGACTAAGGGAAGCTAACTGAGAGGTTAGTCACGGTACGGGTGGAGTTTACAAGCGTGTTTGTCGGTTGAGGCGACAAATGAGATAGTGAAAAACTGGTACAAAGAAGTAAGCTGAAAGAAAAGGTTTAACGTGTGTACGCTTAACACACGAACCTACGACGAGAGGGCTCGCCGAAAAGTGAGGTGAAGTTGAGGCGTTAGAGCCTGGTATTTATAATAGCCACGACCAGCAGCAGCCGGCCGTGACGTCACCGAAAAATAGAAGTCCTTAGTTTCGTATGTCATGGCATGGAGCCATTACGGACCAAGTAGGCTGTAATGCTGTTACAATTTGTTACTCTACTTCTGGAACACAGAAATGGGGGCTGTGTAAATGCACTCTGAGCCCAAGAAAGGATAAAAACTGATTTCATTCAACATCAGACAGATGGCAGAACGACTGGATAGAAAGATTGTCAAGAATATACTGTTCATTCTCGCTTGGGGTGGTTGTGACACAACATCAGCAATCTTTAACCAAGGGAAAAGCAAGATCGTGAAATTGGTTGAGAACGGGGGAAAAGATGTTGCTGAAATCTGCTCAGTATTCGACAATACCAATTCTACACAAGATGACGTTGGCAAAGCTTGAATTAAGCTTTTTGCTATAATGCATGATGTACTTACCATCTGAGTAATGATTCATTTAAGTTTTAAAAATGTGCAGGTTTCAATAGAATTATGCCCTTTGTAATGTAGTGTAAATAATGCAAAATTAAGTATTTTCCATGATACAATTATATTTACCGTAGACTCCACCGGATGAAATATTGAGTGTGGTGCGATGCAATTGTAAAATAGACGGAAAATCTGTGTGGTACCAATTCCTGCTCCTGTCGCAAGAATGGGCTTGCTTGTGTTACTACATGTGGTCAGTGCCATGGAAGAGAGTGTAATAACGAATGTCCCATGGACCTGGAGGAAGAGCCAACTGATGGCGATAGTAATGACCCTTTAGATGGGCACATTTTGAGACGCTCTTCACATAAAAGATGTGAAGATTATATTTAGTCCCCCTCTCAGATTTTTTCGTAATTTGCTTGAGTGGTTGAGTTGTTCTTTAAGTTTTAATAACTTTCATATGGTGAGTCCCACGACACACAGGTTTCTCGGTTAAAAGATTTTAGTTAGTGGGACCGGAATCCACCTCCTGGTGAATCCACACCGCTTTTTAAATCTAATGCTCTTTCGAATAAAAATGAAAAAACTGCGATCGCCATCTTTATTTTAAATTGGATGCCATAAAATTCAGATCGCGTGTGTCCTGCTTTTATATAAAAGAGCATCAATAAATCTACCAGTATGCGAGTTTTCACATTTTTTTCACATTTTGAACAATTCTGGTTGAACAATAATGCGAATTTTGTTTTTTTATGGCAGACAGTTTTATATGAAAGAGCATGATAGAATCTACCAGTATGCAAATGTTCACACATTTTTACATTTTAAACAATTCTGTTTGAAATGTCAATTAATCTATATTGCAAATTATTGTTTTCTTATGGCGACCATTTTGAAATAAAGATAGTGGCCACAGTTTTGGTCAAATCGTGTGTATCCTGGTTTCATACTTAAGAGTATCAAAAGGTCTATTAGTGTGCGGGTTTTCAAATGTTTTTGATGTTTTGGACAATTTTGGTTGAAATTTCAATTTTTCTACTATATTTCGAATTTTGATTTTATGGGTGCTATTTTGAAATAAAGATGGCGGCTGCAGTCTTGGTCAGATCTTGTCTATTCTATTTTTATATGAAGGTGCATGAAAAACAATCTACCAGTATGCGTTCATTCACATTTTTTATCATATTTTAAACAATTCTGGTTGAAATGTTAATTAATCTATATTGCAAGTTTTGTTTTTGTTTAATGTCGGCCATTTGAAATAATGATAGTGACGCGCAGCTTTGGTCAGATCGTGTGTATCCTGGTTTTATATCAAAGAGCATCAAATAATCTACCAGTATGCAGGTTTCCACGCTTCATTCACATTTTCACTTAATTTCCTGTACTAACTTTAAAACCTTTTAAACAACAAGTGCTCTCTACATATCGACCCATAAAACCTTTTTCCCAGAGTTGATTGCGGTAAGGTTTTAGTATGTTAATCCACATAAAATTGCACTTCTAACGGTACCAAATTTAGCTTTATATGTTAAACCTCCGAGTTGACCACTATTTTTGTAAATTTTGACTGGACTTGGACTTTAAACAGGAATCATTAGGACATTCACGATCAGGGTCCACACTTACAAATGATGCCTTGTTTTTATCTTCTTTCAATGCCATCACTTTTTCTAATAACGACTTTGCTAATGATGACTTGTCTGGATGCCGCATGTAGCTGTTCCTTGAAGAGACATGTAGGAACAGGTGACAGTCCATAGCAGAAATAGGTTCATGTCTTCTTTACGCTTAATTAACAATTAAGATAGCATCATTGTCTGTTCAATAACTAAGTCTATCCATACACATGCCTGTGATGTTGCTGTCCCCGGCGACACAGGGTAGCGAACTCCTCGAGTTACCTCCCTTGCTCCAACCCATAAAACGGAAGTGGGTCCCCGGTCATGCGCCAGGGAAACCGGGGGAAATAATAAATAAAAAGTGGAACAGCGCTACTCCCAAACAGAGAGGGAAATGCTAGCGGTAGTATACGCAGCCGAACACTTCCACATATACCTATACGGGTCGAAATTCGTTATCACTACCGACCACAAGCCGCTCCTGGGCATTGTCAAGAGCCCAAGGGCAGCCACAACCCGGATAGAACGCTGGAGACAACGCCTCATGCCGTATGGGTACCAGTTGACATATCGCCCTGGGAAGGACGACCTCAACCCGGCGGACTACCTCAGCCGACACCCTCATCAACAACCCGTGAGAAACAACCCGTGAGAAACAACAAGGCAGAAGCGTACATCAGGTACGTGACGAGAAATGCAGTCACCAAGACACTGACCCTGGGAGAGGTCAGAACCTCTACCCAGACAGACACACAGCTACAACAGCTCATGTTGGCCATCCAGTCCAGCCCTTTTCGCCGAATTTAAGTACAAGCTATCAATCTCGGATGGCGTCATCTTTAGGGGCCATCGCCTAGTGGTCCCAGCGGCACTGCAAGGAAAGGTCGTAGACATCGCCCATCACACACACATGGGATTGTCAAAACCAAACAGCTTATCAGGGAGAAGGTCTGGTTCCCAGGGATCGACAAGATGGTGGAAGAGACTGTCCGGGCCTGCATCCCGTGCCAGGCTTCGAACAACACTCTGACCCACAGGGAGCCAATTTGTCCCACCCACTGCCTTCTGCCCCGTGGTCTGAGATTGCCCTGGACTTCTGGGGACCCTTCACGTCAGGTGATTATGTGCTGGTCGCTATCGACGAGTACAGCCGCTTCCCAGAAGTTGAGGTGCTACCATCCACGTCAGCAAGGGCAGTCATCCCATGCCTGAACTCCCTCTTTGCCCGACAGGGCCTTCCAGCTGTGGTGAAGACGGAGAACGGACAACGGACCTCCGCTTCAAGGATACGAGTTCGGGAACTTTGCCACCCAGTCCGGGTTTCACCACAGGAGAATTACCCCTCTCTGGCCAGAAGCTAATGGTGAAGCTGAACGCTTCATGCGCACACTAAACAAGTTTGTGCACGCATCCACCACAGAAGGCCAAGACTGGAAGGCACAGCTACCATATTTCCTCCGCCAGTACAGGGCGACTTCTCACTGCACCACCAAGATATCCCTTTGAAGCTCTCACGGGGAGGAAAATGAACATTGGTTTTCCGGGCATCCCACACCCCACGACCACCTCCCGTATCCACACCGACATGTCCGTGAATGATGCTTTGAGCAAGGACAAAATGAAGGCGTACGCGGATAAGAGGAGACACACCAGCCATCTCCAAAGTGCCCAGGCGACACTGTGCTTGTGAAGCAACGCAGGCACAACAAACTGTCCCTGCCATTCAACCCGAACCCATATACGGTCGTCCAGAAGACCGGCAGTATGGTGACAGCTGGGCGAGAGGACCACCAAGTCACACGCAACTCCTCATTCTTCAAGCGGGTACAGACCAACACTCTCCCACATGAAGAAGAGGAGGAATTTAAAGACTACTCTCAAAACACGGTGACACCCGAGCAAGTCAGACTGCCAACAACACCCCACACCGTTTCGGTGCCACCGATGACACCCCATACCATTTCGCTGCCAAGTCATCAACACATCAGAGGGACGCTACCACAGCGTACACCGCCCACGACCACAACAGGAAACCACCAGCAAAGCAGACGGAGTCCGCGGCCTCAGGCAAAAATGCCGAAGAGACTTCACCAGCCGATTAGACGCAGTCCGCGGCCTCAGGCAAAAATGCTGAAGAGACCCCACCAGCCAGGCAGACGCAACCCACGGCCAAGGAGGCTCCAGGACTATGTCCTAAAATAGAACGCATCCCACACAAAAACATATCACAAACACACGAACGCAGCCCACAACTAAAAAAGGGATAACTTCACATCCTCCTTACTGAGGAGGAGATAAGTGTGATGTTGCTGTCCCTGGCGACACAAGGGAGTGAACTCCTCGAGTTACCTCCCTTGCCCCAACCCATAAAAAGGAAGTTAGTCCCGGTCATGCGCCAGGCAAACCGGGGAAAATAAAGAAGATCGCTGAAAGCGAGACGACGAACAGTCCTCTCCCGACGGCGATCGGTAAACATCACATTTGTCTTTGTCCTTTGTTCCTTTGCTTCATATTTGAGTGAGATTCCCACGAGCTGGGAGACACTACAATGCCCAAAACGTTTCAGACCGTCTAACACAATGGTACCCTTTCAACTGGTGATAGTAATGACGTGATGGTTAGGCATTTTTGAGACGCTCTTCTAATAAAGAATATTGTGAACATTATATTTAGTCCTCCTCTCTAATTTTTTCCTAATTTACTTGAGTGGTTGAGTTGGTGTTTTAATTACTGTCATATGGGGAAGCCCACGATACACAGGTTTCTCAGTTAACAAAAGATTTTCATGAGTTACAGACAAAAGTTAGTGGGGGTGGAATCCATCTCCTGGAGAATCCACCCCGATTTTTAAAAACAGGCTACAGACACATAGCGGCCGCTATCTTTATTTCAAAATGGCTGCCATAAAAAATTAGATCGCGTGTGTCCTGCTTTTATATAAAAGAGCATTAACAAATCTACCAGTATGCGAGATTTCACACTTTATTCAATTTTAACAATTCTGGTTGAAATTTCAACTAATCTGCGGTACTCTAATGCGAAATTTGTTTTTTATGGCAAACATTTTGAAATAAAGATGGTGGCTGCAGTTTTCGTCAGATCATGTAGTCCGGGGGCCAGCAGGGGCTACCGTGCACCCCCAC
>VCCN01001303.1:6562057-6593836 GCA_006491835.1 Architeuthis dux
GCCATTTTGAAATAAAGATGCCGGCCGCAGTTTTGATCAGATCGTGTGTAGCCTGGTTTCAAACTTAAAAGCATCAAAAAGTCTACCATTGTGCGAGTTTTCAAATTCTTTTTTCACGTTTTGAACAATTCTGGTTGAAATTTCTTCTTTTTGGGGGGGTCAGATCGTCTCTATCCTACTTTTTTATATGAAAGAGCATTAAAAAATCTACCACTATGCAAATTTTCACACTTTTTTTAATATTCGGAACAATTTTGGTTGAAAGTCAATTAATCTATATTGCAGTTGTTTTTTTTTAATGGCGGCCACAGTTTTTGTAAGATCGTGTATATCCTGATTTTATATGAAAGAGCATCAAAATATCTACCAGTATGCAGGTTTTCACACTTTTCTCTCATTTTAACAATTCAGCTTGGAATCTCACCCAATTCCCTGTACTAACTTTTGAACTTTTTCAACAAAAAATCAATGTTCCCCCCAAAGTGGATTGCGGTGGGCTTTTAGTATGTTAATCTACATAAGATTGCGCTTCTAACGGTACCAAATTTAGCTTTATATGTTAATGTTAAACCACCAACTCGGTGGTTTAACATTAACATATAAAGCTCCAATGTTTGCAAATTTTGACTATAAAGCCAGCTTCAGTTTAGTTGGGGGTGGGGGAAAAAATTGTAAATAAATAATTGAATAAATAAATAAATTATAATCAGACATTCCATATTGTTATGGTTCACATTAATTTTATCAAAATTCTAAAAAATCTATTTTTTAACCAAAAGATTACCGTATTTACTTGTGAGAAATTTAATATAAAAAATCCGGGTGAAAATTGGTGGGTAACATTATATTCGACAAGAAAAAAGGATAACATATTATAATATATTACTGAATTTTGGCTACAAAAATAATATTCGAGATTGCATTGTACTCGGGGTAAATAGGTTAGGTACGAAAATAACAAATGTTAGTTAATTTAGCGGTGATCGGTCAAAACAGTCCCAATCATCGGATCAATTTTGACGGCGGACTCTATTAAACTTTGCCACATTTAGTATTGATCACTACTGACGACTTTTTTAAAATTCAATTCAACCAAAAACTTTATTTTATTTAAAATTTTACAGTTTTGTCCGTTTACTCTAATGTTACATCGCCCTAAGGAAAACAAATCAGACGAGAGAGAAAAGTAATTATAACGTTAACTTTAATTTCTTAAGTTACAAATGAAAAATACGTATTATTTTTGTAGAAAGACTTTTTTTTACTCACAAAGAAGAATTAATGAAATATTTTTAAATATGCGGAAATATTTTATCATCCTATTAAATCTAAATATTATTTGGAATGAAGCGAATCCTTTTTTGAAATCCTATTTGATTATTTTTGTGAAGTCTCATTTGAATTTGTTTATTCTCTAATTGCTGTGAATTCCATTTTGCTAATGAATCGTTTTTATTTGCATTGCTACTTTTATTTTGACTTTTGAAGTAACTTACAAAATCATATGTACAGGAATTGTGATAAATTTTAATTATGCAGATGATAAAGCAAATTTTAAATAAAATGCCTAGAAACCAGTACTACGACTTTCTATTCAACGTTTTCTCACTGCTTAAAAAAAAGAAAGTGCGACCCTTCTAAAAAATATGCATTAGTAGCAAAAATTCTTCATCTGTTGTTAACGCTACTCTCTTGTTTATAAAGTTACCTCCCTTGAAAGACTTTATTTCTTTAAAACTAAAGTTGTCAAAGTTATTCCATAAGATGTTTTTTTACAGACCTGAATGTATACGTATGTTTTGAAGCTCATATAAATGGCAAATGGTTATTCAGGTTATTTTCTATCGTTTTGAGAAGGGTCATTAACATTCAAATAGTTCTTCGGACGATTGAACTCCTTCTTGTTGTTTGTGTTGTTAACACAACGTTTGTCCTCATGTTTAGGCCTGTTGAGCAGCGGAAGCCACATCGGGATGAACTCTGTCAATGAATGTGGTCGCCTTTTTCTCTCCAGATATGGTCAGTCATTCCAGATGTTTCTATCTCGCCCTTGATTATGGGTTTTCTGTGTTCTTCAAGTCTGACTTTACAGGGGATGACGTAAACACTCAAACCATTTTTTTGTGTGTGTCACCAGTACAACCAGGAAAGCGATCTTCTTTTTCCATTGTGAATTGTATGGAAGGCCTGATCAAGTTCACATGGTCGAAGAAAACTTGTATGTCAGCTTGGTGGGGCCACAGAAAAAATGTGTCATCCACATATCTAAGCCATAGTGATGGTGTCCGAGTTGATGAGCTTAAGGCCAGATCCTCAAAAAATTCCATATATATATTGGTGATAATTGGAGAGCCCATAGCCAAGCTGTCTTCTTGCTGGAAAATATTGGGACCAAGTTGAAATTGTGTGGTTCACACGCAACTAAGGTGACCACTTTCCTCTCTGGGAGGAAGACCAGATTATTGACAGAGAATGCTGTTGGAAGCATAGAAAAATCAAAGAGGCAGCTCATATCAACATGTTGGCTGAATGAGAGTTCACTCCGATGTGACTTCCACTGCTCAACAGGCCCAAACCCGACAAGACAAGGACAAAGAAACACCCAAATCCTATGTCATTAGGGTTACCTCCTTTGAAATTAAAAACTTCTGTTTACCCCATCACATTCGGATATTACAGAATGGATCAGCCAAAACGTTGTGTTAAACAACACAAACAAGAAGGAGTTCAATCGTCCAATGAACTATTTGAATGTAATTCAGTTTGTTCCATATTTTGTGAGGATAAAAGTGCTGGATGTTTTGTTCTTTAACATATGTTGGCATAAACAGACTGGAATAACCAATGATTACATCTGCATAATTATTTAAGAAAGATTCTTGTCTTTACTAGATGAACAACAGGAGATTATCAAATGCCCATTGATAACCTCTCATTCATGCTAGAATCAACATACCAAAGTATTGGAATCGGGTAGGTTAACTCACGTCGGTAAGTCACCACTTTATTGGAGGAGTTGTAAATTTAACCAGGTTTACACATCGGAAAAATTAGATCTCTGTTATCTTAAAAAACATAAGCTCTAATATGTTCTCAAAACTGAAAATAAATGTTCTTAAATAAAACAAGAAAACTTTGCACTACAAAGGGGACTGTATATATCTTTTAACGAAGCGAGAAAGAAAGGTTACTTCCCCCTTGATTAGAGAAAAAAGTCAAGTTTTACATATTTATTTTTCTTCCATATTATGAAGAGAAAAACAGGTAGTAATTCATGAAAGAAGTTAGAACACGTAAAGGCAAAGGTATACACGTCAACATTTAATACAACAAATAACACTAGGGCACTTCTTAAGAAAAAAGGTTTCTGGCATCTTAAAAATCAAAAACTGTTTTTGCAAGTAATGTTTTGTACTGTCAATCCATAAGACTCTGGGGCAAGTTTTGAAAAAAATTAATTTTTAAAGGTTTTAGGATGGGGGTGTTCTGTTTACAATGTAACTATAATGATGAAGTAGGCACTTACGTTCCGTCATTTTTACGAAAGTACAGCTTATATGAACAAACTCAATGTTGGTTTAAAAAATGGCGCAAAAATAAATTCTAAAATCTTAAAATTTTTATTTTTTTAACAAGATTGTAAATTGTGAAGTTCCACCTCCTCTCACACTCGATGTTAAAAACAGCACAGAAATAAAAAGAAATAAGAGAATTAATGAAAGAGAAACAGAAGTAAATTATATTGTTATTGCTTTAAATGAATTGAATTGTTTTTATTGCACCATTTTTAACATCGGGTGATTGAGCAAGGGTGTGAAACTTTACAATCAGTACCACTTTCCTTATACTGTGCCTTAACCCCCAACCCCAACCCCAACCCTAACCCAAACCCTAACAAATTTTAAAATATTAGAATGAGATAACTCATGTAAGCTGTACCTCCGTAAAAAATGACAAAGTAAGTGCCCACTTTATCATTATAGTTACATTGTAAACATAACCACCCGCCTAAAACCTTTAAAAAATAAACTTTTTTCAAAACTGACAAATGTCCTGGGTTTCCCCGGGTTTTCTGGATAGAAAGCCTAACCCCAACACTAACCCTGTTTTTTGAGGATAAGAAGAAATTACTTTTATTAGTAGTAAACAAAAATTACATCATTAAGGCACTATTTATATCTATGTAGTCTTTATGTACACTTTAAAAGCTTCAGAATAATGTTTACCTATATGCAAAAATAACACTAGGAAATACAGTTGGAACAAAAAGGAATTTTGACCTTTCTTCTTGTCTGTATTTTGTTAGACGAGTAGTTTTGATCATTGTATTTGGTTTAGACTATTTCCCTCATCTATGTTCATTTTTTTCACAACATGAAACCTAATATCACGATCAGCCAACAACATGCATTCCAGTAAGTAATTCTTATATATGACAGAACAAAGAAAACTGAAGGCAAATAATTGTAGACATTTATATAACAACATTTAATAACAGATAAAGGAAAAAAGCAACTGCTGTGATATGTCTCTAAAACGCTAGCTTCATGTCGGCCATTAAATGAAAACACAAGGATGCTCTTCCTCTCCCAGCATTACTGCTGTAATACATCTCTAAAATGCTCTGCCTCTCCTAGTGCTCAACAAACCCAACATGGGGGGGGGGCATGACTTCACCACCTGTCAACTTGGCAGGGGTCAGAAAAATGCTGAATTTTATGACTCGCCACTGGCAACAATATCTCCATCTTCATAGTTTCTATAGATTATCTCCCTTGTCCTGCACTCTTTAGAATACATTTTTGCATCAATTGTTACTTACTGCTAATTACTAATAAAGGTTACACACAAATATTTCATTGTAAATTATTTTACACACACCATAAAGTCCAGCCCCTTCCAAACATGCACCTTAGGAACGGGCACTGTACTAGTGTTGACAAAAACATGAAAGATGAACATTAATAAAGATAGCTAAACGAGCAAAAGGAATTGCAAGTGCCATTAATAAGTTTTGGTGCTTCCTTACAGAAAGCAGACAGGTGCTTATTATAAACAAGGGAGAGAAAGAGAGAGAACACATGACTCCTAGTGCTGTGGAGGCCATGTCCGCGTTCTGGCTGAGAGAGGGAGAACATATGACTCCTTCAGCTGCATATTGTCTTTCACTCGTGAATTCTCCAAAATCGATCCAATCGTCTGGTTCCTCCTCTCCATGGTATTCAGTGAGGTTTGCCTTATCTGTCTTCAGGTGTTGATCTTCCATCTTTGTGCATTTCGTGTCTTCAGCTCGTCTCCTCTCCTTGCTGTGATCTGGTGTCACTGTGAATGGCGTCTTTGTAGGTTTTCTGGCTTTCTTTTGCTCGTATATCATTGGAGCGTACCTCAACCGCCTGGGTGCTGACATTCTCAGATGTTTGTTTATCTCGGCTTTTGGGTTCTTGCCTTCTATCATTGGTGTGTGACAAATCTTGATTAAGTGCTTCATAAATGATTCAGCAAGGTCGTTAGCCTCTGGGTCCTCTGCTCTGTGGACAATTTTGTGGTTGATTCCAGCACATTTGAAGTACTTTTTCAAGTCGTGTGAATCTTTCCCATTGAAAGATGGTCATCCATCCATTTTTAGTTTCTTGCAGAATCCGTGCCTCGAGAATATGTTGTCGAATGCAACAATATTCAAACCTCCAGCTGTACAATTGAGACCTCTGGATATCTGCTTAGCTCATTGATCACCACCAGGATATATTTCCCGTCTGGTACTCAACCCCAATGATCAGCAGCCAAGTGTTTCCAAACCTTGAGAGGGGACTCTGTTGGAATCAGTGGGTCTCTATTGTGGCCTTCTACAGCTGCTTGACACAGATGGCATGAGTAAATGCGGTCATCGATCAGCTTATCCATACCGGGAAACCATATTTTGAACCTTAATAGTCGTTTTGTGGCGGCTTCACCTTGATGGCCTTCATGACCAGTGTCGAGGAGCCACAATCTAATGTTTCCTTTCCCTGGCTCAAACTCACTGTCCGTTATAACTATTTTTGTACCTTTCGAAATCTTGTTCATCCACGCATAAGTGGTCAATTGGAAAAAGGGTGTCGGCTTCCATAGTTGCACAGCATTTGACGACGTGACAGATACTTCAGAATCGATGAGAGGTCTTGGATGGCTCATCTGCTATTCTGAAGCTTGCCTCTTTTGATAGATTGTTGTACAGTGGCAGCAGCAGTTTGTGATCGCTCCAGCTGGTGAAATTGTTGCCTAGGAGATAGTATCTGAACATCTCTCGACCACATGCCTGGGCTAAACTCTCCCGTTCGACTGGTGAATATTCTTGTTCATTGGTTGTTAGGGCTCTGCTAGCATGATCAATGGGCACCCAACTTCCGTCTTTGTGTCGTTTCTGAATTCATCACTCTGATGAGCTTCTGGTATGTCTCTTCGTGTTCTTTGTTCCATCTGATATTTGTCTCTTTTGTTAGTAGTTGTCAAAGAGGTGCAGTTACCTGGGACATCTGGGGTATCAAATGCGAACTTCGCATTATATTGGCAGGCCATGAGCAGTGAGTGCACGTCTGCAATGTTCTCAGAGCGACCTGCCTCAATGATTCTCTCAATTTTGTTGGGGTCTGCAGATAACACTGAAAACCATGTATGAATAATACATGGGAAAAATTGTCAAGAAACTTATGTATTCATGCTTGTACTATTATAGTTAATTAGTTATATAGACCGATTGACTGATAGATTAGTTATCTTAGTTATACGAGTATAAAATGTATGAATACGTAATATTTCTTTAGAATTAAAGAAGTGACTGCATTTGACAAAAGGTAATGCCAAATGAGTGAAGATAAACGCTTTCTATTGTTGATATCATCGTTGCTTAGAAATTAGTGTTTTGCTAATTTTATCTTTAAAAGAATACTGTTGCAACTTATTAATATTTAAAATTCAAATAGATCAGCATTTTATAATTTGAATCTAACTGTGGAAACACCACAAAATCAATAGAAGTACAAAGATGCAGTAGATGAGATTATAATTTATCTTCAAAATAAAATAAAATTAGCAAAAACGAGTAGTACCCTGAAAAAAATTAAACAGTTGGAATAACTGTGAATATCATTTAATGTGAAGAAAATCATTTTTAGCAATTATAATGAAGTATGAGGTAAGTTTTAATGGATACTGATAAATAATTAAAAATGAACTCAGAAGAAGATATTCTCTTATTGGAATGAAGATCAACACTTGGTTAAATCTATGTATTATTTAAATGTTATCTTACTCAGCAAAAAACTGCTTTTGCTGCCTTCTAGTATTGGCCCCACAATCCTTTGCGTTCTATGTTGTTGTAAAATATCCACTCTTCATTGCCTGCCACTATTTGTTTAAAAAATGTAATGCATTATGCATTTTCCTCATGCTTAAGTAGCAAATCACTCATGGAAATACAGTCCAATAAGTTTTGTGGGTTTTTTTTTTTGCTTAACTTATGTAGAAGCCACACATCAAAGCAACTGACATATCCAAGTTAGTGCAAATGATTTTCAATGCTTGATTTGGATATTTTGAGTATGTTGGCTATCTCCTTCATATAACATTCAACTGGCCTACCTAACCTTGGAGCATTGTTCAGTAAGGAATTTCCAGCACAAAACTTTTGACATGTTCGATCATTTACACTACAGTACCTTCTCAATAAACTGTACAAATCTTTTTTTTGCTTTTGAGTCACATTTTTACCTTTATAAAAAAGCATAATACACCAAAAATGTTGCTTATTTTCTTCCATTTTCAATCAATAAACAAAAATATGCCAATTTTAACAAAATCTTTTTACAAAATACATACTGATATGACAGCTGTCACAATATAATTGAAAGCAGTCTTTTTTAATTAAGTTAGTTAAAATTAAATGCTCTTAATGCCATCTAATGACAAAAATAGAACAAACTTTTTAGCTAAATTTTAAATAAAATATTTAGATCACCCTTCTCCAGGAGAAAAGTGGTGTTTTCGTTATGTAGTGGCATGTTGGTCAGTTATGGCTATCTATATGCATCTAACTCCATAATTTGAATTTACCAAATGTGCACTAACAATAAACTTTGGGCTGTGTAATATTAGTATGAGTAGTTCCTAGGTAAAGTTGTAACGTTAGCAATGATAGCAGCCGCAGGCAAAATAGTGGAACAAAGGGTTATATGTATCAACATTAGTTGGATGAAGGAGAAAGATTCAATGATAAAAGTATTTATTAATAATAACAACATAATCAAAGGATTGAGAAGAAATGCAACTTCATTGTGAAAGAGTTCTGAACTTGATTCAAATGAAAGAGTCATTGGAATTAGGATAGATATTAATAACACTTGTAAATGTGATGTTGTTGGATGCAAAGCTTGTAAGTCACTTACCTACCTTGTGTGAGTGTTTGCAACAAGGTGGACACACTACTCGACCTGATCTTGTTTGAACTTTCGATTCTGAAACAACAAGTTCAGGTTCTCGAATCTGTTGGGGCACATTGAGTACTGTGTCAGGGTACGGGTGTGCCTTAAAAATCTGTGCCGATGACACTCATGAACAGTAGTTATTGAGGGTTTTGGCAAAGTTTGTGACTGTTCTCCATTGACACTAAGTATCATCTAGGCTGTTGGCAACGTTCGATCACTTTCCTATTCTAGAACATAATTTCTTTACCATAATGAATGCATATATGATCACCGATATTCAGTGGAAACAGCTCCCAATGATCTTGTCCAAGCTGTTTTACTGGCTAGATGCTGGCTAGATGCCTATCAACGCTACCTTTACTTATTGGTTCTACAATAGTTGGGAGCATTGTGAAGGCGTGTTGCCCTTACCAGGTGTTGTGCATAGAGTTAGCAATGCCAGGGAGGGGTCATCACCATTCTTGTAACTTAGGACAAAAAAGTGGTTGCCATGTAAGGAGTTTTATAGCTGTGAAGTGAGAGTCGACAAAGAGGTAGTTAAGCTGTAGGACAGGAAATATGTACATGAGGAATGTACAGGCAGTACCACCAGTGTAAACCAGGAAAAATGGGCAACGAGCAACAGAGAGTCGTGCTATTTATGGGAAGAGCATTAGGAAGTGATGTCAGCCAAAGTTAGAGGCTTAAGATAGTTTGGTATTTTTTTATATATCTGATTATTTATATTCGCAGATGCGTATCAATTCTAGAAAATAAAAGTGAGTTATTACACAAGCAAACTGAAAAGGTCTGTACAAACCTTATACCATGTTAGTCTGGAAGGTAATGTTCCATGAACAGTTTCGCCACCTTGTCGATTACTGTTATATATCCCACTTCTGACACCATGCTGTATTTATCGGTACTGTCAGATATCTATATGCAAAGCTAGTGCACATGAATGCGTTGTTATATTTGCATATGAAAGCAGTGCACTTAAATAAACAAACAGTTCCGTAACTAACACACTTGTATCCAGATGTCTTTTTTTAAATGTGCTGAAAGATTTTGATTTTACATATGGGACAAAGGAGAGGGCGAAAATATAAATAAATATGTGGCAGAATTACAGAAAATGACGCAGAACTATGAATTTGGCGACAATTTAAATGATATGTTAAGAGACAGGCTAGTGTGTGGATTGAGGTTGGAACAAAAAAGACCACTTTCCAAGAGGAAATTGACACATGCTAAAGCCATGGGGTTAACTGTAGCCAAGGAAACAGTAGCAAGAGACGCAAATGAATTAAGGAGTACCAAACCTCAAGAGGTACACTACTTTAAGTCAGCCAAACATAAAGGTTAAGGGCGGCCAGTTAATGGTAGAGCTTCCGACAGCCAGTCAACTCAATTTTACTGATGTAGGGGGCAACATCAACCATTCACGTGCCATTTTAAAGACGCCATATGCAAACATTGTTCTAAAAAGGGGCACATCAAAAAGAAGTGGTGGATCAAGGCAAGTAAACAATTTTATTTTAACAAAAACAAATCTGTTCATGAATGCAGTAGAGATAATCAGACTGAAGCTTATACCTTCACGCATGACGGTAGTGATGAAGGAGATCTGTTAGTCACTAACCTCTATATCGACAGTGTGAACACTAACAATAGTGATGTAATATGGGTTACACCCAGTGTTGCCGGTCAATCCATGAAGATGAAGTTGGACACCGGATTGGTTGTTTCAATCATGCCACAATGAGTCTACACATATGAAATTGTTAAAAACAAACGTTATGATGCATACCTACAGTGGTCAGCGTCTATGCCCCAAAGGAAAAGTCGGTTGAGTACAACAATGTTAAAACCGACAATATAGATCTGTATGTGGTGGATTCACCCAGTCCCGCACTGTTTAGTAGAGACTGGTTACGCCGCATTCGACTGAATTGGCATGAAATAAAAATGTTGAGAATGACACCAGTGCAGAAATCCACACCGGCAAGGCTACAAACATTGTTCACCGAATACAGTGAAGTGTTTTCAGATGAACTGGGTACATTAAAAGGAGTCAAAGCTAAACTGACTCTTAAGGAAAATAGTTCACCGGTGTTTGTGAAAGCTAGGCACATACCATATGTCATGCGACCAGATTTCCGATTGGAAAACCTAGGAGTTCTCACTAAAGCACAGACTAGTGAATGGGCTACAGTGGTGAGACGATCTGGAGAAGTTTGCATCTATGGAGATTATAATTCAACTGTGAATCCATGTCTGAAAGTTAATCAATATCCCTTGCCCAAAATTAAGGACATATTCATAAAGCTAGCAGGTGGTAAACGGTTCACTAAGATTGATCTAAAACAAGCATATCTCCAAATAGAAATGGACGAGTTGTCGAAACAGTACTTGACCTTGAACACTCACAAAGGATTATATCGACAAAATAGGTTAGCATTTGGAATAGCATCAAGCCCTGCAATCTAGCAGCGTACTATTGATCAGGTCCTAGCTAATGTTCCAAAAACAGAGTGCATAATTGACGGCATGATCATTACGGGTGATAACGATGATGAACATTTGCACAATGTGGAACTAGTGCTTAAATGTCTCAAAGAGCACAACTTGAGAGCCAGCTTGGAGAAATGTGAATTCTTCAAAGGGAAGATTACCTATTCTGGCCATGATATCACAGCTCAAGGATTACAGAAAAATCCCGGAAAGGAGCGGTCTGTTCTAAAAGTGTCACAACCCAACAATGTACAGCAGCTTCGATCATTCCTCGGATTAGTGAACTACTATTATCAGTTTCATCCTAATCTGGCCACAGAGCTGCATCCACTGCACCGGTTGTTTCAAAAAGATCAGAAGTGGAACTGGTCACCTGAATGTGAGACATCATTTACATGTGCCAAACAACTGATTACCACAGACAGTGTGTTAACACACTATGATCCCACAACACAACTCCCTATGGTGTGAGGTGTGCGTTATCTCATGTTATGGAAGATGGCACCGAACGGCCAATAGCATTCGCTTCACGATCACTCACTAAGTCAGAGCGTAACTATTCCCAGATCGACAAAGAGACCCTAGCTCTCATATGGGGAGTGAAGAAGTTTCATCACTATCTTTTCGGACACAAGTTCACTCTGGTCACAGATCACAAGCCTCTGACCTCAATTTTACATCCGCATAAAAGAGTTCCAGTAATGACGGTGGCATGTCTACAAAGATATGCAATCTTCTTGTCAGGGTATGATTATGAGATCATGCATCGAAACACTGAGAAATCACTGCAATGCTGATGCATTATCCAGGTTGCCGCTCAAAACCAAACAGCCCAATGAGGAACACGATGTGGATGCTGCTGATCTGTTTCACATAATACAAATCGAATGTTTGCCAGTTACATGTGACGAGATCAGGACCGTGACAAGATGTAACCCGACATGTTCTAAACTGTGTTCAAAGGGATAGAGTGATGAAGATTGGGGAATGAGAATGGTAATACTGTCACCACTACGTGAACATTGCTTACATAATACTTGGGAATAGTAAAAATGAAAGCTGGCTCATAGCTACATGTGGTGGCCCTCAATTGATTGTGATATCGAACTGATGACAAAGAAATGTGAGAAAGAATTGAAACCTGATATTCGACACGGGGTGGCCAACAAACTCTTCCCTGGAACTGTCAAAAATGGCAGATTGCGTGACCTCACAGTGGGACAAGAAGTTCTAGTGCGTGATTACAGGGGAAAACAGAGGTGGATATCAGGAAAGATATTCTAGCAACTCAGTCCTTTGCATTACAAAGTGGTTGACAACAGTGTTGAAACGTCATATTGAACAGATCCAAGAATCCTACTCACTGTAGGATTCTTGGATCTGTTCAATATGACGTTTCAACACTGAGAGGGAACAGGACATTTTACCAGAGACAATTCCCAGTGTGTTATGGGAAGCACCAGTGGTAATACCTCAACCACCACTAGTGTCACCAGGCCCACTTCCACAACCAACTTACAGAGCTGATACAACTGTCAGAAGTCCCAGGGTAAAGGGTACCACCAGAGGTTCAAATGTGATGGGAACATAAACATCTGTCCCTGAAAGACGTTATCCAGTTCGGGAAAGAAATCCTCCTAAGAGACTGGACATGGACTGAACAAAAAGAAAAGAATAAAATCAAAAAGAAATTGTCCTCCCTGCTCTAGTAAAATAGTTTTGACTCAGCGCAGAGGAATTGTTAGATATCTATGTGCAAAACTAGCGTGCTTGAATACATTGCTATATCTGTGTATGAAGGCAGCCTGAATAAACAAACAGTGTCCAGTTGTCTTTTTTAAAACATGCTGACTGATTTCCTTATTGAAATCTGCCTCATATATAACAGTTACCACATGTTAGCACCTCTCTGAACGTTTTATAAAAACTATGTGTTGAAAACATCATATAATAGAAAAAGGTTAGGTCTTACCAAAGGCCAGAGTTACCCTTCAAATGCTGACATAAGACTAATCCATAGAGGAATTAAGAGGAGATAAGATGAATTAAGATAAACAGAAGATCAGGATTCACATAAGGTTTATTTATGATAACACAACAGGTTGACAGATTTAGAACCGGAGGGGACTTCCGGTCTACTGTACTAAATAGCAGAATATATAACAGTAGGCAGCAAAGGTTGCGACTGGCAAATTTTGTCTGTTGGTGTTTATAAACGGAATCCGCCTTTCAAAATAGATTCTCAGTGACATGGAATGTTAGATTTGGTTTGTGAATTTTCATTGGTTCATAAATGGTTATTATTGTCACGTGGTATGTTTACGCTCACATCCACATCCCAAATATTTGTTGAGACAAGCTCCTGCTGATTTTTAGTTTGAATTATTGACCGTTTGAAATTGGCGCTTTTTTCCACTTTGATAGGCTTGATTTTTTTTAGCCTATTTTTGTAAAGAATTTTGGAGGGCCTTATGAAAGGGCCGACAATTATGAAACAAGGACAGTCAGACATTTATTACATTGTCACCTGCTTCTACGGGGAAATACTTGCTTTCAGCTTTACTCTCTGCTCAAAAGCCTTCTCTCACACATTCTTGGTTAAACCATGCTATCGTAGAGCCATGTCACTGCTGATGAAGCCTAATCATACACCATACATTTTCCACTGTTACAAATAGTGAACTTCAAAATATTAAATTGTATTTGATTCTACTTAGTAAGTTCTTAGTCAGATGTTTTATTGATTAGAAACTAGACAAAGTAAACTACACCATCACTTCATTTAACTTTCTTGAATCTTTAAACAGAACTGTATATTTCAACTCAAAGTAATATGCATTTTAAAGTCACTAAAGATATCATCAGTATTATCTTTGTTCTAAACTAAACTCAGAATGCTACTCTTGATGCTTTTTATTCTGTTTAGTTACTTTAGCAGTTCACTTGTATCCTTTAACACACATGAACTGCCTCTGTTTAAACTGAAGAAAAGAGAAGAAAACACTTGCTGACTTGATACAACTATATAAATATAAATACTTGTGTATTTGTTGTAAAATGCATTTGGCGTTACTCTTACTAAATGCAAAATAAACAAAACAATACCATTTTTTATTGTACTGTCATAAGACCACTTATGTGCACAGGGTGGGAGGGGCTATCTAGCATCTGATATGAAGAAGAAAAAGATGTTCCCTGCATAAAAACAGAAATTATCGTACCAGCAGTGAGTAATATTTTTGGCTGTTGTTTCTTGCCAAAAAGGTTCCTATTTCCATTGTATTTTTAGGCTATTGTTTTCTTAACAGAATGGAAATTATGTGAGTTAATTCCAATTGTTTTTCTTCGTTTCTTTTTCCTTGGTAAAAGGGGTATATTCATACTTTCTCATTTGCTTTACATGCTCTCCTGCTTATAACCTACAAAGTAGATTGATTCTAAATTTCTAAAGATAAATGTGTCATTATCTTATTATAATTCACCAAATGTCAGTCCGTATGTGACAGCCTACCGCAGAAACCATTCAATATGTCTGCATGAAATTTTTGGTATGTACTAATGAGACCATGGAGCAGGTTTTTAGATAATTAGTTTTTGACAATCACCCCACAAATTATGTTTTGGGTTTTTTTTTAAATGAGGGTGTCGATTTACAATGTAAATTCACGCTAAAATGGACATTTTTGTGTCCACTTTTTTTTTACTGGATACTGATGAAAAGCTGCTTAATCGCAGAGCAAGTGGGGACTTTGTATCATTCACAAGGAGGAGGGGAGAGTAAGAGGGATAATGCTTTATCTCACTAACAGTGGGCATTTTAGTATCGTTCATAAAGAGGGGCCGAGAGTAAGAGGAAGAATAACTGTTTATTTTCTGTTAAGTGGTGTGTATGTACATTTAACATTTTTTCCGAGATTGTAAAAAATCTCTAAAAGTCACAAATGTCACTTTTTAAAAATAAATAAAATTAAATACTAGGTTAATCCACAACTCTGGGTACTAAGTTATTTATTGCAACAACTGTTGATTTACTAAAAATCAATGACTTTCATCCAATCACCTACATATTACATAAAGAACTTATTAGTCTTTTCTTTCACACACATTTTCTACTCCTCACTTTTAATATTGCAGAAAAGTGTCTTCAACTTACTGTAGATCCATTAAATCTTTCTTTGCATCAAGTTGATACTTCTGACTTTTGTGAAACTGGGAAGAGTTTGCTCTCATCAAAGTCAATGACTGAAATTTACAGATTATGATTTTATGACTTGGAGAAGATAATTATAAAAAGTGAACCAGAGAGAAGATAAGAAAGATAGAGGTAATCAGAAATTAATAAAATTGTTCATTTGTAGGTCATAGAATATAGCTAGCTATGTGTAACATTTTGAACTGAAATCATTACCACCGACTACAATACATTTTCTTCAGGAAATATTTTTTTAAAATTCTCTACCTTTCTACAATGACAAACTCAGAGCATTTCTCACGTTGCCTAACTTTTCACTTTTGGGATCTGTCATTAAATTAATATACTCCTTTGAACATATGTTTACATGTAAAATCTTTTACATACCAATGAATTTCAAAGTTATTTTTTTATTAAAATAAAGATAATGCATGTTTTACAAAAATAGAGCATATGAATGTACAGAAAATGCAGGATTTTAATCAGTATAAATTTGAATTAATAATTAATTAAAGGTTGATTTCAAAATACACTTGTGAACTTGTCTTTTTGCCAATTTCAATTGAATCTACTTCAGTTTTAGGAACTAATCTATTGTGTCTTTTTTATCACAGGATTCAGCTTTTAGTGGAGTAAAAGTCTGACAATTCCTTTTTTTCCTGACAATTTAATTTGCTATAACTTCCACACTAATCACAAAAATATCAATAAAAGTTGCACAGCTGTACAGATTATTTATTTAACAATACCAAATTTGAGGATGTTCAATAAAAAGAACACACTTCCAGGTTGAAATTGGTTATGTCATGAATGCATGTGAAATGTGAGGATATTTGTGGTTCAGTGGTTTCTCATAATCACATAATTTGACAAATACTCACAAGTACCTACACATTATCATGCAGTAATTAGTTTGCATCATAGATTTTCTCCCAAAATTTAACCTCAAAATGGGTGACATTTTAGTTCTCCTTAACATGGTAAGATAAGATGTTTGTATTTCTCATCATCATCATTGACCTTGACTCTCCTTTCTAGCAGCAGTATTGATTATACATTTGAATTAATGATTAATTGGAGTTTACACTTGTAAACGTGTTCTTTCTACCAATCTTGATTGAACCCACCTGAATTTTAGGACCTATTTTATTGTGCTTGTTATGTTATATCCCAGAATTTAATAGTTGTAGGCAATAAAACAAAGTAAGACCCTAGAAAAGCATCTTTCAGTTGGATGCAAGTTGTTCTTGCACTTTTGTTCTTCTTATGAAATGCTATAATGAGTTTCTTATTCTGCACCACATACATCAAGATTTATCTTCTAAATAACTATAACTATTTGACCAAGACCAAAAAAAAATAATATATCAGCTGAAACGTTGTGTTAAAACAACATTAAAGATCAAGACAATAGTCCAAAATGAAAATATTTCATAACAGTACTTAAGTAAATAATTATTTATTAAAAAAATAATAATGAAGATTAATTTCCTAAGTATCATAAAATTCTGTTCCACAATAGAATAGATTTAATTTTTTCTCTATATGAATATTGTAAATTACTATAATTCATTTCGTGTGAGATTATAAAAAATTAAAATCCTCATAATCATTTAAAGGAAAATAATTGACACCGGAAGTTTTTACGAAGCATGGCGGGAAGTGAACGTCACTTCCGCTCAACTTCACCCTGCTTGGCCGACATTTTTATTGAAACTCGACTACAGCTGGATTCTATGTTAAATCCTAAAATAGAAAAATGTCTAAGTACGATCCTTAAAATTGTGCCCAGCCATCTTATATCATTGATATTATCCTTGTTGCAAATCACATAAACACGGCTTCATTATCTCCCTAAAAAGAAAGAGACGTCCATCAAACATTTTAGATCATTCTTTCTCTTCCCTGACTAAATTGACGAGGTGAGATTTTTCCAGCAATCGCACTTCTCCACCAAAAAGAAGAACTGATTGCTTCTTGTTCTTCTAATGTTGACGATATACAATTTCAAGAGCTATTTACTTAGTTCTTAAATTTTATAACTAGTAAAACGAGAGAGGCAATGTAAAAATGATTTCATAGCATGCATTTTCATTTTGCAAAATTGTTTCTTGATTAATGTTGATTTTTTTAAATGACATAAATCCAATAATAGTAGTTTATGAATGTTTTTATCACTGATACTTTGAATATTTCAGGATTTCTTCTCCTTATTTTTGATGTGTTATTGTCTGACCAAATCTGATGACTGCTTTTAAAACGGCAAGTTAAATCAATTTTCAAGATCGTAGAAAAGGAAAAAAATCTATTTTAATGAAAAAGAAAAAGGCTACGGAAAGATTATTTACTGACAGTTGCGACGTAGTAGCCCCCTATCTAGGTAACATTTACACTTGGAAGAGGAATGTGTGTTTGTTAGATCATATTTACCGTTGAAAAATAGAACTAATTTCAGCTATATTGAATTTGCTTTAAAATATCGGTTTTTTTTTCTCTCTTTTTCTTAAGACACCTAAATGCTGCAATAATGAATGATTGAGGTCTATTCGCTCACTTCCATGAATAAATGGCGCATGAGATTTGCTGTGTCAATGGTGCATCTTTTCCCTTTAAATGAAAAACTACTAAAGTAGTTTTGTTTGATATGAACTTATGAAGAAAACTATCAATTGATTTTCACTCAATTATTCGAAGATAAACCTAACCGCATTATGTCATTCATTTTAATTTTGAGCATTATAATTCAGAGGTGGTAAATTGAAATGGAGTTGTTTTTTTTTTTTGTTTTTGTGGGCATTAAAGCAAATTAAGACTTTTGTAGATAAAAATATTTTGTTTAAACATCATAAATAAATCTTATGTCACTTATTGTTTAATTTGCTCTTTAAATTTTTAATTTCAACTTTTATGATTGTATTATTATTCAACAAGTTTTTTTTTAATGCTTCTAGCTCTCAATATTTATTCATTTTTTATATTTTTTTCATCCCCCATTAAACACTGAATTCGGTATTTGAAATAAAGACCTACTTTCTGGCATGCTTTTATGAAGATATTATTTTTTTCCTCTTGTACAATTGTGCATCTTGAACATCTAAATAGCTTTGAAGCTGTTATTACCTGAGTGTCAACGAAGTTGGAGAGGTATATTCGGTCATTTAATTAATTAGAAAACGAGACATCAGAGTTTAGGGTGTATGCTAGTTCTTAGAGCATTTCTAGTATTTCAATCATGTGATTTTCAAGGAGTAGGATTAAAATGTTTCTTTTTTAAACGTTGAAAAATTGTCTTCAATTTAACCTTAGGCTTGTACTTTACAGAATTTGTTTCGATCGATTAAATTTCTAGAAAAAAACTCGAAGTAAAAACGATTCACTTATTGCAAAACATTGTTCCTTCTCTGTACACCCCAAAAAGACAATTCGGCTATAAACAAGATCAATAAAATAAATCATATATCTCCAAATGACCCACTGAAGATAGGGGTTTGGGTTGGCATTTAAGGCGTGAGTTTCACTAGTATAAAAGTTTTAGAAATTTCGATACTTGTGTGGTGAGCTACGTTATTATAGGTAATGCTCCATATTATTTTGATTTAAACTAAAAGTTACTGATACGGTCTGGTCAGTTTGTTTTTCAATGGATTATTTAGAAACAATCACAATAAATCAAGGTTCCGGTTCGTAATTTTTCTCCCTCAAATTTTACAGCGTATAGATTTACATTTTTTTTTTTTTTTTTTTTTTTTTTTTTTTCCCCAGAACATTTTAGATTTTTAAAAAATTGCATTCACGTTTTTTTTAACTAATTTTTAATTCAGAAATAAATCATGAACGTTACTATATCAAATTTTGTCCAAACTTGCAAATTTAGCCCAATTTCTTTTGTCTTCACTCGGCAATTCTGATATAATAATAATAATAATAACATTGGGTATATTTTTAACCATTACAAATTGGAAAATGAAACCATCATTACCCTCCTCGTATTGAAGAGTTATGACTTGATTTCAAGGCTTGTATTATTAATTATTATAAAAAAACTCAAATGTTTTAACAAAAGAAAAAAAAAATTAACCGGATTTTTTCCAAATCGTAAATTCCAGAAATAATTGTTTTCTGTCTACAGCTTTCCTCGTTATCAAGTAGAAAATTATTATTACTTGGGTCTTCCTTTAATTTTTGTGCAGCTAACGCTATTTGTAATTGGTTTCGTTTAGATTTTAAGAGTTTGGCGTCATAATTTGTCTGCAGTCTGTTGTGTGGGTTCAGTGATCGTGAAAGAAAAATGGAAAGTATTGGTTTGTGTTAGGATTTTTGTCTAGTAATTCCAATTCGTTTTTGCATTTTCTTCAAGACATTTCAGAGAAAATAATTTTTCTCGAACTAGATAACCACAACTTTTTTTATTGTGCAACAATAGTGAAATGAAAAGGTTTCAGTTTTGATTTTTCAGAGTGTTTTATTACTGAGCCAAATCATAGCTAAAATGATTTTACTTTTATTAATTTTGGTTACAATTTGAACAAAATTCTATTATAAACTTGTTTTTCGATTCTAACAGTACTTAGTACTACTTAAATAGGATCCACTTAAATATACCTGTCTGTATTAGGGATTTATCTAAATAAAGTCTTGGAGAAAAATCCATTATTAGTTCAAATTAAATTGTGACTGTAATAAACTTCTTGAAACTGAAAGGTACTTTCTTGTCAGCATCTTTTATCTTAACTCCAATTAAGAATTAATAATTGATTGAATTTCCAAATTCACCTGTAATCTCTGAATGTTTTGAAGTCCAATACAACCAAGCTCATTAGTAGAACAAAAGATTGCAAGATCCAAAGTTATATTCCTTGTACCACATTGATGACAGTTGCTGCACATATTTTAGGATTTAGGCATATTTTGGCTCAATTAATAAGATCACTTTACTTGGCCAGATAAACTTTGAATAGTGTAGTGATAACAAATGTCCACAATTTGACAATACAAGTGTTGTGCTAACAGCAGAAAATTAATGCTTGAAATGACTAATTAAAATCTGAAATTCATGGAAGTGGCCAAACTAAAACATTTCATCCTCTCAGTTTGTAGCATATCTACCAAGTAAAAATGTCTCAAATTAATAACTGTTTTAGAGCAGGGTTTCTCAAACTTTTTGCACTCACATAACCCCTAAGATTGAGCTCGAAAAATTGGAAACTAAAACGTATATATAAAAGGGCCTGGGTTATTAAGCATAAAATCTGAAAGCCCTAAACTAAAGTCCCAAAGTCAACATACATGATATAGTGGGCTACAGAGACAGAAGGACATACAAATATACAGTGGTGGTAAAACAAAAAATCAGGAAATTCAATAAGTTTAAATTTATATTTATTTATAGTTAGTCTTAATTCTACATTAAGTGTGGCTTTCTTAATGAAAACCAACAACTGAAGTCTGGTACAATGAACACATCGTCAATACCACATAATATTTCATTCAAAACCGACCGCTTTCTCTAAAAAAAACAAAAAAACGACAATGTTTGAGAAATCCTGTTTTATAGGATGCTTTCAAAGTATTCATATCATGACGTCCATTGAGATATTATGAGGATTTGCATCGTTGTATACTTTATCATTCTCTTGTGATGTGGCCTGATCAAAACTTGATTTGTTCTTTATTTTGTATATTCATTTCAATGTAGATTTGATTGCATTTGTCTTCTATTGGAACCTGTTAACTGAGAGAATTAATTACTCTTTTGATAATGTCTACAATTTACTACTTGATGTTATCATTTAAGCTCAAATATTCAAATTGTCTGTGCAGCTTGTGTAGGCTGGTCCTTGTTTTTACTCTCTGCCATTTTAACATTCATGTCGAGTTTTAATGTCAGTTGCAACTAGCCTTTTCATATTTCATTTTTAAATTTCACTTTTAACTTTCTTTTGTTCTTGTTATCTTTGTCTACTTGTACATCTGATCACCAATCACTGTCATTGGACAGTCATGGTGATGGAACCAGAAAAAGCTGGGTTGGAACATGATACCCAATGCTTAACAGTAAATTCCTGTTCTGCTACAACAGCTGCTCATACTTTAAATGACAACTGGATAATTATACTACAGTAGTTACAGATTTTACTGCTGATTGCACTGGACATAAGAATGAAAGATTTGCTATGACTTTTCATGAGTCCAAATTCATATAATCCCTGAAAGAGAATATGCCCCATAAAAAAACATTTTTGTAAGTTTGTGTTACAAAGAGTTGTTTTAGGTGTGTGGGGTTAAGATTATAATAAAAATTTTATAATTCAATTGTGATTTAAAACTAGCATTTGTTAATTCTCTATCAATTCAGGTTAATTTAGAAATGATATAAGAAAATACACATTCCTATACTGCCTCCATCAAACTGTTAAGTTTTTGTTTTTATTTTCAGTTTTAAGAAACTATCTTTTATAATGTTCAGTAATTTTATTTTTTTTTTTTTTTTCAGTTTTTTTATATCTTTGTTATACATTGGAAATATTGGTTTTCACATGTATATTTTAAATTTATTTTTCTTTCTTCTTCCCTAATTTCGAATTACTGCACAGTAAATATGGCACTAGACTTTACAATTACGCAAATTACTATTGTGTAGTAGTCTAATTAGAATTTCCTGTGGTTTGTTACAAATCACAGTTATGTTAATTGTCTATAACTTTTGAGAAGAGTAATTTATATTTATATATTTTGACATTGTTATTAATCATTATTTCTAGGTATGGACAAACGTTTCAGTGAGATTTAAAAATCTGGCAAAAATCAGCATATTATTTGATTTTAATAAAATTTTCAACACTTATTTATTTAAGGGAAAATAATTTTCCATTCCAAATTTCGGAAAAGAATAAATGTTTTTCATGTGATTCCTACCCCACCTTTTATTAATTTGATGATTTATTTATTTTATATAATCATGCTTTCATTGATTTTTACAGATATAACCTTTGAGATACTAATTATGTTTACCTTTTTTTTTCTTTTTTTTTTAAGAATAAAATCCAGGAATTGCTGAAACTTTGGTATTAAAAAAACTGGAAAATTAAATAAAATATTTTTTATTTTTTCCTGCAAATTTTTAGTTTTATTCGATTAATTATAATTCAGGCTTTTGATCTGATCTTTTCACCCAATATTTAAAAAAATAAATATATTTTTATTGATTATTCCAATATATTTTAAATGTATATTTTTCATAATATATCTCAGTTCGGCTGAAACTTATATAAAAATATAATATTTTATATAAGTTTCAGCCAAACCGTGATATATTATGAAAAATATAAATTTAAAATATATTGGAATAATCAATAAAAATATATTTATTTTTTTAAATATTAGGTGAAAAGATCACAGATCAAAAGCCTGAAAGGGATGAATAATTATAGCGATTTTTCATATATTTCATTCTGTTTTTTGTTTATGTAAATTGGGAGCTGCAGACAACATGCCCTTTTTTTTGTAAGGCACAGCTGTGGTGCATTTTAATCTTGTTTATTTTTTCCACTCAAATATGTGTACAACATTGTCTACCACACATTTTTTAAAATCAGGTGTTGCTTACACGCTTGAATTTTATTTATTTTTTCATTTTGTTCATACATAATTATTTCTGTTGTGGTTCCAAGAATTCCCTTTGTAAATGACCAAAAAAAACTAGTTTTCATTGAATGTACAAACTGTCAACACTAGGTAATTAACAAGCTTGTATGCTTAAAAGAACGCTAGAAAAAATAAAGTTTTTATAATTTTATTACCTGCCATGGCCGGAAACTACATGGACAATGTTAAAGGGGCTTTACAATGTAAACAAAACCCCTTTCGGTTCGGTTTGATATTAAATGTTTATTGAGATGTCATAAATAGATTCCTTGACTACTGAAAGTTTTAAGTTTAATTCTGCATTTCAATACCATCGAGTGGGCAAATTTTGAACTTTCGGGATTTCAAAATTATTCGAGTTTATGGTGTTCTGGGTGTTTTTTTTTGCAATTACAGTATAGTTGTTTGTGTGTAATTTTATTTTTGTTTTTAGTTCTTTCAAACTCAGTGTCAAACATTAGAAATATGTGTTAAGTATTAATCTTTTATGTATCTGTATATGTAAATCAACCCTCATCTTTCAAAATATATTAAACCAAAGTTTATACTGATTAAATTTAGCTTTTTTTACCTCTGTCATCTTGACAAGAGCTTGAAGAACTAATTTAAAAGTAAAAAGTAAGATACAAATTTAAAATTGTCTACATTTCAATATCAATTTTGTTTAACTGATTTTAAAGCTTCAACCTAAAACAATCCAAGTAAAAAATATTTCACCTATCAATATAAATATTTCCAGGAAAGTCGGTGATTGTATTGAAAATAAAAATGTGTATAAATGTTTTATTATCAGTGTTACAAATAAAACATTTCAGTAGTTTTTAACCATTTGTTGAGATTGCTATTGATTAATTTTTAATTCATTTGATGGTTTATGCAACAAAAGATACAAATACTCCTGCCGTCATTGACTTGTACAGAATAATTTTACTTACCTTCTAATGGTAAGGGATGTGAGGTAAAATAAAATGAAGTAATTTATTAAAATTTTAAAAAATACTGCAAATTTTCTACCAGAAAATATTTTTCTTATTAACTTATCTCACTTCAATTGAAGAAATATCTATGTATGCACCACGATTACACAACAAACTGGCCATTGTATGAAGTTGACATTCCTCATATTAGTCAGCACACCTGGCATTGCAGTGTCAAGTTTAAAGTTGTTTGGCTCAGTGGTTCTCGAGAAATCTAATGAAAATAACGATAGCTTCATGTTTGGCATTAAACAAAGACGTACGGATACTCTGTCCCTCCTAGCCCAACGTGTTTTGGGGGCACAGATACTGGTCTTCCAGCTCTTGTCACTATATCATTTTTAAATTGGCAATTGCATTTTTACTAACACCATATTTTTCACTAATTCTGTGTTCTGAATAGCCTTCGTTGTGTAATGTAACTATTTGGGCATGCTGGACCTGGCTGAGAGAAGGTTTTTTGCCCATTTTAACAGTTACAAAATGACTGCATATACACAAAATTGACTATCCCAAAGACGGAGTAAAGGAATAATGCCTTGCAGGTCTAGAGAAAAGGCTGATGCAATCTGACACAATAATTATGTAAACTAAAAATGTCTGATGCAATCTGACACATTTATTGCAAAAATTCATTTTTTTCATTGGTGGTCTTAAACTTTTGAGAAGCATCTGTGTGTGTGTGTGTGTGTGTGTGTGTGTGTATAATCAGTAGATTCATTGAAGTGTTGATGACTAGATTGTCTTTTTAATTGGATGCTAATTTCTGCTTAGAATATAAAAGATCAACCTATAACATTGCTTTAGATGACTTATAAATGTTGTATAAATTCTTAAAGGATTTACTTTTTCATTGATTGCAGCTGTTTGTGAAAACATGTGGGCTCATCCATGGGGTGCATGGCCCCTTCAGCAGTCTGCATATGCAAATATGCCCAGTGAACAGAGTAAGTATTTCATATATTTTGGCTTTTGTCTGAGATTTTGAGATGATTTTTGTTAATATTCCATGATTTTTTTGAGATTATACTTAGTTGTTGTTGCAACAAACTAGTAATAGAATTGGCACTGGACAAGTTTCACCTGAAGATGTCCAGAAAGAAACCAGCTGAAATGTGACAAAATAACCACAAAGATGAAGGTAGTACTGCTGGCATGTTAATTCTTCAAACTCCATGGATTCTTTCAAGGTTACCAGGACCTTTTTTTTGCTTCCTTTCCCATCATTTGGCTGCTACTTGTGTCTAAATAGCAAAATTGATCTCTTCCACATTCTGTGAGGGACTTTCCTTTAAAAAAGAAATCTAATATTTTACTCTACACTTTGCTCCAATATCTGCCCACCTGTCTAAATAGCTTATTAACCTGGTAATCAAGTAGGCACTCCATTTCTAGATTTTCTTTTGCAATTGACTTGTGAAGGCACTGCTTTAATCTTTATAGTTCTAAATCTCTTCCTGGGAACATTGAGCGTGGCCATCCAGGTTACAAACAAATTTTCAAGATTTGTCCAATTTTAGATATAGTTGTTCCCAAATCTGCAGCCATGTATGGTCCAAGAAAGGAATTTGCCCTCGGTGAGATGACTATCGCCTTCAAGGGCTGTGGCGATTTGAAGCAGTGTAACCCCCCCCCCCCAAAAAAAAAAACTGACAAATATGGATATACAGCATTTGTCCTCAGTGAGTCAGTCCAGGTATGTACTGAGGTGGACCATGTATATTGGACAAAATGAAGCCGTGGATTTGTTGACAATTTTGGAGCCACTCGTTTCATAGTTCAGGACCTCATGGCTCTATATACAGGGAAAGGCCATGAGGTTTACATGATAGTTATTTTACTGGACCTGCCATTGCAAATGAATTAGTAAATATGGACACTGGTTTGTGTAATCATAGAGGGTTGCCAAGAGTACTCGGGCCTGGTCAGTTATGTCTACATAAAGGTATTCATGCAAAGCAATTGCCTGCTAGCGTGTGTATGGCATAATACAAAGCGCCTGGCCATGCTATCAACTATTCATCATAATTCATGCCTACCAAAACGGATCCGAAGCAAGGAGTCGGCAGATGGCTTTTGAGAAATCAACAAGCCTGGCTGTGTTAAAAAATATAACATGTTTTCTCACAGATCCAGAAAATGGTATAGCAGGATCTCAATGCCATAGTATTTGTGTGGTAAATTCCCACATCATCTATAAGAGAAAAAAATGGACGGCCCTCACAAGCCCCTGAAGACTTATATCAAAGATCTCTGTATAGGGTTATTTGAAGGGTATGCTAACAAAGAGACCAAAATGGGAAGGCCCCCTGATATGCAGGAGATGTGCCCCAGCAGCTCACTGAGCAACACTGGCTAGATGAAGTCAACGGATGCTCCTGCTTGGTTTATTCAGATCAGTCACATCCTGGTGGTCGTCACCAAACTAAATTTAGATGCTGTCAGTGTAGTGTTGCTCTCCATGCTTTTCCATATAATGAGAAGTATCAAACTCTGAAGCACTACAGTGTAATCTTGATAGATAAATGTTTACAGGTACAGTAATGAAGAGTGGTGTTAGTACTTTTGTAACTTCTTTGTTTCTCACTGTATGTTCTTATTGAATTGACAAAAACACTGCAATAACTGAGTAGGAATTTACTCACTAAAAACTAGTGAAATAAACCTCTAAAAAATAGTACATAATTACAAAACTGAGGATTTATTGAAGTTGTACTAAAAATTCAAAAATCTAAGATGGCCACCACCTGATAACATCATTATATGCAATTTTTTTTCCATCATAAACCTTGTGCCATACTGATCATTTCATTTTTGTGTAGCAACCTTCTATCATGAACCAATCTCCCTCTATAGCCCTTAAAAAACAGTCAAATATATCATTGTCCTCAAAATCTTGATGTCTAAAGGATTAGGGCCATTCAATTCCCAGTCACCAGTCAGATATAAAGCAAAAAAAAATGTTTGTCCTTTATATGAGAATATCAGTAACACCAATTTATGTTAGCTACAAACACAGTCCTCCATGTACATCAACTAAGCACAAGTTTTTTTTAAAAAGAAAAAGAAAACACTGTTACAAAGAAAGTAGATGCATTAGTTGATTTGGACTTGAAAACACTGGGATTCAACAGAAATGACAACATGAAGATTATCATTTAAAAGCAAAGCTTTATATGAGGAAAAAACATAAGGAGGCAAACTTTGAGTGTGCTACACTTGTGTAAATTCAAGTAAAACTAAAATCAATGAATGGGGGCTCAGAGAATTTGAGGCAGTTTCATCTGCTGGTAAAAAAAATTCAGTCTTCAAAAAAAAAAAATGGCACTTATATTACTGGAAACCAAGCTGAACTATTTTTTGTTCTTTTGGATCACATCATCACGTGTTCCCGTTTTGTTACAGAATCTGTTTGAGTATAGTTGTGGTTTTTAACAGCTCCTTTCCCTCTGCATACCACCCACAGATTATCATCATCTATAACAACTATAGAAGTAGCATAATAAAAAAAAAACATGTTGAGGAAATAATTATATTTATTATGCTACATTCAAATTGGTTTTTAACAAAACTGAAAAGTTATCAGCAAACTGTAGAGCTGCAACAATTAATTGATTAGTTAACTATTAAATTAATCGCCTACATAGTCCTCTGTCAGTAAACTGAATATCTTTGGATTGTTGACAAAACAAGACATTTGAGGACGTTATCTTGGGCTTTGGAAAACAGTGATCGACAATTTTATAGAACATGTAGAACACATTTTATAAACGCCTAATCGATTGAGAAAATAATCACCCGATTAATCGATAATGAAAAGAATTGTTAGTTGCAGCCATATTAAATGATAAAAGACACAGGATTAAGAACAAGCTAGACAGCACTCAGAGAATGCATACGTCTACCAACGTCATTGTCAGGGGAAGTAATTGTGTATGGATCTGCCCCCAAATTTAATCACTTCTTCCGTAATCACAACGCATAGATCTGTGCAAAAATTTAATCACTTCCGTAGCCTATTGTCCACCCTGCCACAAAATTGAAGTTCATTGAGAACTTTAGGAGATATCGTGTGGACAGACATGAAGTTTTGGTGATATGTGGTGTTGACATATACCTATGATGTAGTGGAGATGATTGTGCCTGGATCCGTCCCAAATTTTAATCACTTTTCTGGCCATTATTCAAGTGGGGATTTACTCCATTATTCCACAAAATTCGGTTGAAATTCATTCATAAGTTTTGGAGATATCGTTTGGACAGTCATGAACTTTTGGCAATATTATATGGTGTGGACATATAACTACAACGGAGGCAGGGCTCCAGACTAACTTTTTTCACTACTGTCCCGGAAACCTCCCCAAAAACAATTTTAACCATCCTGAAGGAAATGTAAACCGTCCCAAAATCAAATTTCTTTACTTTGTTATTATCATCTGTAGTTGTTAGTAGCATAATAAAAACACCATTAAAATATTGAGGAAATAAATAATTGTCAAACTTCAGTCCAAACCTGGAGTTGACTTTGTTTTTCTACCATAACAAAACATGTCGTTTTTTCATGAATTCAGTGTTCCGTCAAGGTTAGATAGACACGTCGGTTTGGCAAGATCAAAGGCGCCGATTGAGTCGCGCCATTGATGACCAAGTCGGAGATGGGGTTGTCAAATCTAAAATGACAGACAGCTGTACAACACAGTGTGAGGGGGTATTGTAAAAAAAATAAAGAAAATACAAGAGAGAAGGGAAGATAGGGTGTTGGCTGGTTGTGTCAAAGCAAGTAGAGAAAAACAGAAAATACGGGAGGCAGATAAAACGAAGGGTAAAGAAGAATCGTAGTAAACTTTCTTCTTTACAGTGTTTATAACTAATGTATATGGGACGCCATTAATTTCGAGCCCTGGTACTAATGAAAATGTTATATTCTTACTTGAATTGCCTATTTTTTGAAGAAAAAAATTTGTATTCTTTCGGAAAATCACCTACTGATGGATAGAAAGCATACAAAAGATATTATCAAAGGGAACGCAATTGAATGCAACTGGTCCAACATTAAAACTAAGTAGGTAGCTCTTCATTGACATGAAAATTTACGTTTATATCCATCCGTAGAAAAATATCAGCCAATTAAATCGGAACAAAAAAAATAATTTTAAAAAACTCTCACGGTTTCAGTTTTCATTTTTTACATATCTTTATTTACACTTTCACAGTACATCACATGAGAACAGATTTTAACAGAAACAGAGTAAAAAAAAAATAAGTTTTAAAAAACTTAAAAATTCTCGATAAAAAGGATTTTAATGCTAAGATTATTTCTCTTTTCATGGAAAATAGCGATAAATCATATTTTACCAAATGAATGAAAAATATTGGTAATTAGAGCAGTATTTTCTTTTTTTTTTCTTCAGTTTTAAATAATTTAAATTAAAAAATTTTTTACAGAAAATCATATAAATCTTTTTCAAAAACAGAAGTAGAATTTATATGTTCATGGGCTTGTCTTAATAATGTAAAAAGATCGGACAGATCCATTGAAAAAATATTTGTTTCCCGAAATTTGGAATAAAAACTGATTTTTTTTTTTAAATTCATCCTTTAAGTATTGAAAATTTTGTTAAGATCGGATCAGTAGTTGATGTATAATAATTGTTTAAAATCTAGGTGTTTTTTTGATCGTTGAAAAGAGGTGAAAATTTATTACTAATTACTACGGAAAAAAATTTTGTTTACATTTGCACAGATTTACACTAATATCTCCCGTTTTATAGGTGCACACAAATAACTTTTATATCATATATTTCGCCAATCTTTCAACTTACTAATGACACTAACATTTTTCAACAAAAAAATTAAGTTTTATATGATTTTTGACGTTTGACATTTTATCAAGGTATCAATTTTCCATATTCTGTGCAGAAATACCTAGTAATAAGTCATGCTATGTAAGAAGTTTCAAAAGAAAACAGGTTTTAAAAAAATATTCAATTGCTTGAATAATAATGACAATAATGCAGCGGAAACAGCTCGCATATCAACCAAGTATTTGTTCATGTCAATCAACATGCAGCTCAACATTGGTTCCAAAAATCTCAAAACGGAAACGAGAGCCTTGAAGGTGAGGCGGGTCGAGGACGTCCTTCTGTGATTGACGACACATCCAATTGAGGGCCATTATTGAGGCGAACACATGCAAAACAACTTGAGAGGTTGCAGAGGAACTAAATGTTGATAAATGGGTGCCACACAAGCTGAATGAAAATCAAAAATTCACCAGAAGTGATTCAATTTTGAACAGGATCTATGCACAATTACGTCCCCTAAGTCATAGTTATATGACCACACAACATAATATTGCCAGAATTTCATGTCTGACTACACAGGATCTCCAAAAGTTCTTAATGAATTTCTATGAAATTTTGTGGGGGGTGGATAATGCGCCACAAAAGCGAATCTATGCACAAATTACACTTAGTATCGGTCGCTGATCGGATTTCATCAAATCAGTCCAATCACCGATGAATCTATTGCTGACCAACTGTGATATAAACATTCTTACGACATGAAAAAGCATCTGCGATCCAGTCACCGACCTAGTCATACGGATAGGAATGGTTCTATTTTCCACGATCCTGTCGTGGCCAATCAAAAGCGAGAATCAATTTAAGTTCACTCCCTTTTCACCTTTTCAAATAAATAAAAGAAATTTGTATCATGTATGGAAATATACTGTTAAAATAGGAAGTTATATTTTGATTAATAATGCCTATTTTCACATTTACATTATTTTCAGGAAGATTTATGTTTTTATATTAATTTTGCCTCATTTTTGGATGTAGAATTATCACATATTGATGTCTTTTCGATAATGAAAGTTACGATAAAAGTAAACAATAATTGAATTAGAAAATTAATAAATAGTTTTGTATTAAAATGTTTGCTTTGTAGTTTTGTCATAAATTTATTGTGCATTTAGTATATTTAAAATATTGTTTGACAAATGGGTACGCGGAGATCTTCCTTGGGATGCCTCCGTGACAAAAAGGATTTCTTTTTTTTTATAAACAGTTGCTTAGCAAATTGCAAACTGAACCATGGGTGAGGGATATAAATATCAAGTACTACTACTTTGTCTTTACTCTTACTCCTGAAAAGAAGTATACAATTACATAGGTATACAATGTAAATGTATACATTTCCACTCTTTATATCACATATGGTCAACCACTGGCTGGTGGCCCAAATCTGGTTCACGACCAATCTATGCATTTATTTAAAATCTTGTTTTATTTTTCACAGTGTTCAGACTCCAGGTTGGGAATCTCTGGTCTGGAATGTCTCTCATTTTGGTAATGGCCACCCTAAATGTGTGGCCCAAATAAAGATGAGAAATGTAAAGTTTATATTATTACACCTTCTGCTAAACTATGTAACCTATGCTCATCATAAATAGATAGGAGAGACTTGGTGGCTGCATGGTATCTCTCTCCCTCTGTATATATTTGTCTGTCTCAGATATGACCAAGTGGTGGCTATTAGGCATAGAGACCTCAGTTCAAAGGCTGAAAATGAGACAGAATTTGGGTTCACCAATTTATTTGTTCTTAATTCTGTCTTTACAGTTTACTAGGGCTCGAAATTAACGTTGTCGGTAAAAAGGGGTTCGGGACGAATAGATATCTTCGCCAGGATGCCTCTGGGATGGAAGTGATATTTTTAATTTTTTTAAATTGTTGCAAATTAGAAACTGAACCGAGGGATTTATAAAGAGTGAAAAGGTATACAGTTACATACATATACACTTATATATATGTAAATGTATACTTTTCTCTTCCCTCTCCCTCTGTATATATTTCTGTCTCAGAAACGACTCCTTTTAAAGCAAATGTATACCTTTTCACCGCCCTCTCCCTCTGTATATATTTGTCTGTGGCAAAGAAATGTGACAAAATAGCATATGGTTTAATAAGTTGTTGTTTGATAGAATTTAAAAAATACTCATATCCCCCCCCCC